>JAWWEE010000073.1:1696398-1718928 GCA_035221455.1 Xenops minutus | reverse complement strand
GTGGGCAGGCCCTGGCACAGGTTGGGCAGAGAAGCTGTGGCTGCCCCATCCCTGGAAGTGTCCCAGGCCAGGTTGGAAAGGGCCTGGAGCAACCTGGGCTAGTGGAAGGTGTCCCTGCCTGTGGCAGTGGGTGGGACTGGAAGAGCTTTAATGTCCTTCCAAGCCAAACCCTCTGTGATTCTATGATTTTATAGAGCACACACAAGCACTGTTTGGGTGGTGACTCAGTCTGAAGTTGCCACCGCAGCTTTATTTTGGATTTTTTCCAGAACCCATTGTTTTTACAGTGTTTCAGGTGAAACAAAAATATTACTCTGGAGTATGTCTTTCATCTCGTAATCATCTCCCCAGGAAATGAAACCATGTGCATCAGCCTTAACGCATCACACTGGTACTTTGTTGTGTCAAAGCTGAAGCTTTTTTTTCTTGGTGTATATTAACTCCATGAACTGCCTCGAGAAAAATAGTTCCCTGGCTTGGACACCAGGAGTGGGTTATTTCTCTTACAACTTATTTGCTTTCCTAATAGAAGAGATGACAGCACTTCTTTTTTTCCACTGTGGGAACTTGGTTAGTGTTTTTCTGGATAATTGTGTTTTCCCTCAGTTAAATTTCCCTTTTCTACATGAAGTCACAGTCACTTTCCTCTTGATTAAGGTGAGCCAGCCTGGAAACTCCCTCATCTCATTAAAATAGGTTGATATGATTTTTAAGTGACAGATACAAACCTGCCACACAGCTGCCAAACTCCTAATCCCACGGTATTCCCCGTGCATGCCAGTACAGAGCAAAAGTCAGGGCTGAAAAAGGAGTTTGGTGGTTCCAGACTCTGCAACCACTTGGTTAATTTTAGTCTGACCTGTACCAAACCATTTTTTCCTCAGACTGTTTTTTACCAAAGCTGTCTCCAGTGTGACTGTCAGGGGGTCAAAGCAGCCTCTAAACCATAACAGGTGAAAAATTCCAACCCTTCTAACATGTATTTGGCTAATGACGTCTCTTCCCTCGTGGCTTCTACTGTTCTCAGTCATCAGAAGGTGAATTTTTCTGTGAAGGTGCTGCTAATGTCTCTGTTAAAGCACTCAAGGTCTAGTGGGATGTCCTGGACAGCCAGAGTGATGGTGATGTTTTTGGGGGCCACAATGGTGGAAAAACCTTGCTCAGAACTCAGGTCCTTCTCTGTTACTACAAGGAAACACAAGCCTTTTGTGCAGTTTGGAAACTGCAGAGGAGAACATTTTCCACATCGGATGGTTTGCCCAGTTTGCACCAGCCAGGATGGGCCATGGGGGAGCCCAAACTCCACAATGCTGCACAAACCCTGGCACAGCTCTGGGGCTGAGCCAAGAATCGTGGTGAGGAACAGCAGAAAACGGTGCAGGAGCCTCTGTTGGAGGTCACGGCGTGGCCTCCACTGCTGCACAACCGCGTGCGACGCAGACGAAAGGTGAGACGTTGAGTAGAAAGTGGGAATTGAAATTGTTTCTGAAAGTACCAACAAGGTGCAGCTGCACTGGGTACTTCCTTTTGCCGTGCTGGGCAGGATGTAGCAAATTATTTTGGAGCTGCCTCCTTTTGAGAGGGAAAAAAACAACCAACCATCCCACCAAAAAGGCTTTTTTTGTAATTTCTTCTGGAAAAGACATTGTGCTGAAAGCTGCTGTCAGCAACTGGCAATCATTTTTCCTTGGAGTGATGGAAATGGATGTATAAACTAATTTTGAAGAAATCTTGATAACAGGATCACCCTCACACCCTTGGACATGAAATTGGCAGCAGGAGGCACCTTCAAGAGGATTATGTGTAGGATGAAGAAATCCTCACCCATCTTTTCACTTCACCTCAACTCAAAGTCAGGCTTAGTGCAATCATTCAGGACAGAGGATCTATTTTCTCACTAAAATATAGTTGAAGTTTTTGATTTCATGGAAGTTTGGGTTGCCAGATCTTTCTTTTTCAGCACTGCTTTTATGTCGCCACCTCATTTTCGCTGTCACCCATTGTTTGTTCTCGGCATTTGATGTGGTTTATTACTCAGAACCAGAGCTAATACATATTCAGCAGTTCTGTACTTTGGAGAAAGGACAAGTGTTTCAGTGCCAGATTGAACTGTCTCACCCTGGGCTGGAGGGAGGAGCAGGTGGCCAGAGAGCAAGACTTTCAAACAGGAAGCCGTGTGGTGCATCTCGCGGTGCTTGTCTTCACTCGGGAGCTTGAGGCATGATTTGAGTTTCAGCCATACTCTGTCCCTGTCAGAGAATCATGGAATGGTTTGGAAAGGGAGGGACCTTAAAGTCCACCCAATCCCACCCCTGCCATGGGCAGGGACACCTTCCACTAGCTCAGGTTGCCCAAAGCATAAAAGCAGTGATTTGCAAGTGAAAATCAGGATTATTGATTAGGTTTAACTGACGAGAATCTATCCCATGGGAGCACTGGGAGTCTTACACTGATCAGACATGTTTTGGAGGAATGTTCCAAGCACCAGAGGTTCCACAGGAAAAGTTACAAGATATAACCATCCTTCTTTAATTTGTGTCTTTCTGTATTTCCAGTTCACAGGAGCAGCCTGAGATTCTGAGTTCTGTAGAAATAGTAATTGTGAGTGGTGTGAATAATTGTTTTCTTTTGAATCCTGACTAGGTGCCTGTAATTTCAGGACAAGTTTGTACTGTGTTATACTTTCATAATCTGTAGAAGGAAATTATCCATCACAGGTAATTAACTGGCAGGTCAATGTTTTTAAGGATTATCTCACCAAGTCTCTATGACCAGTGAAGTTTCATGTCTCAGCTTCATTTCTGCATCTTTGGGTGTTTCAATAAAACTTTTAGGAAATGGATAATGTAATTTTATATAATTTTTGGTGCCATTTTTCCTAAGATACTTCATTGTTCATAAGATGAGCATCTTTTCACTCCTGTGCTTTGTTTTACCTGCAGATGATGTCATTAAAGTGAAGGGTGAATACAGTGAAAGAGAGGAGAGTGCATTAAATTCTGAGCCTATGGAAAACCCGGAGGAATCTGAACTGCCTTACACCTACCCCAGAGAATATAATGAATATGAGAGCATTAAACTGGAGAGACACTCGGGTTCCTATGACCACGTCAGGCCAGCTAGTGGAAAGATGAATTGTGATATCTGTGGATTAGCCTGCATTAGCCTCAATGTCTTGATGGTTCATAAGCGTAGCCACACTGGTAAATATCCCTATGTTGTTCTTGTAAGAGCTGGGTACTGAAAGGAGAATAATTTTTAATCTAGACAAGTTATTTTAAAAAAGGATCCCCAAACCAGGCTTTTCTTATTCTGTCCTTGACGCCACATGTGATCTCTAGAAAGTTACCCACTGTTCTGTGCCTCACTTTGCCCACCTTCCTTCTTGTTGGGACTGAATGTTATTAAAAGCATGTTTGTGAGGCGTTTTAAGAATTTTGGATGAAAGGCACTATGTAATGTCAGTATTTCAGGCACAAAGCACAAGTGAGCTTGGTTTTGTGCTGCCATTTCCAGTCTGTGTATGTACTTCTCTCTGTGCTATACTTTGGCAACAACCCAATGAGCATCTTAAGTTTCAACCTGCAGTAAGATAAGGCTTTCTTTTTCTTCTAAAAATTGCTGGCTTGTTGGAATCAGCCTCCTCCAGAGCACTTCTTTCCATGGAAGAACTGTGCAGTGCTTTCCATAGTCGTACATATGTTACAAGCAGCTCTGACACCAGAGCTGCACCTCACTCCCACTGAAGTCCCACTGTGTGTGTTTCTATAGAAAGAAATCAATCCACTCTCTCATTCTTTCCTCTTCCAAAAAGGCAGAGGAGAACCTGATACCCACGTAACCATTAAATGTCCTTTTCTGTATGTCATTTTAAGGTGAACGGCCATTCCAGTGTAATCAGTGCGGAGCTTCCTTTACTCAGAAGGGAAACCTCCTCCGCCACATTAAACTACACACAGGGGAAAAACCTTTTAAGTGTCACCTGTGCAGTTATGCCTGCCAGAGGAGGGATGCGCTTACGGGTCACTTAAGGACACATTCTGGTAAGTGACTTCACAGGCACTTCACGTGGTTCAGGTGTGTGTCACTGGGACACTCGGTGTGCAGAGGAGAGTCAGCAAGGTTTGCTCAGCCTGCTGAGGAGTCAGCACAGAGCAGTGACCACTCACTGTGCTCGTGGAACCCACTCAGGACATAGCTCTGCCCTTAGTGCAGAGAGAGGGCACAGGGGACCCGTGTCACAGCCCCCAAACCTCCTTGCACAAACAACTCCATGGTATTTTCACAGAAACATTTAGGTTGGAAAAGATCTCCCAGGCCATCGAGTCCAACCTTTGACCTATGACCACGTTGCCAGCTCATTTGCAGATGGGTGGAGCTGGCTATGCCAGCAAGCTCTGAGCTTGAGGAGAGTGTGAGACTTGCTTTGCTGGGACTTCCTCCCATCCCATCCTCAGCTGTGAGGAAAGCTCCAGGAGCATAATCCTGGGCAGCATGACTCTGTTGCCAATTGACACCTCTCTATGGTGTAGTGCCTTTCATCTGAATCTCTTAACATGCTCACAGATGGTTCTTCTCCAGCCTGGTAGGGTGTTCTGTCCGTTTTACAGGTGGGGAAATAGAGGCACAGAGCTGAGGTGACTTGAATAACAAGCCAGGTAAAAGTTGGTCTTAGTTTGCCCAGTCCTGCCAGAGCCAGGTTTGCTTGCCCTTGGATTTGTGTACATCCTGTGTTCTGTAAGGGCTCAGAAAGGATACATTGATCCCAAATGACAGATGTTATCTCTTCACGGCACTGCACAGAAGAAAATCCATCCTCACAAAGAATCAAAGTCAAAAACCAGCTTATCTGCCATGGATAAATGAGTTTCTGATTTAATCTAGACCAGCAGAGTGGTGGTGACTGTCCCCCACCAGCACAATGCTAAGACCTGGCCTTGGACACTTCCAGGGATGGGGCAGCCACAGCTGCTCTGGGCAACCTGTGCCAGGGCCTGCCCACCCTCACAGCCAAGAATTTCTTCCTAATATCTAATTTTAGAAGGTGTCTGTTCCCAAACCAGTAGTGAGATGATTTAAAAAACATCTCCAGTTCTTGTGTATGAGGTACTGGGAAAGGCTATGTGGGAGTCTTGAGATTCAAACAGGTTTGCTTTAGTTTAAATGAATTAGGAACATCATTCCCTCTACAACAAATGCCTTTGGAAATGAAATCAGTTCCATGAAATCCTTGAAGAATTCTGTACAATCCTGGTACTGTCGGCCTTCCCTAGGGAAGCTACTCCAAGGAAAGCTGCCAGCAGGGCTCTGGGAACAGTGTCTCATTTAAATCCTCTTCTTTTCTAGTGCTGAGCTTAGGGGATGAGGAGGAACTCTGTGTCTGGTGCTTTCACCCTCATGTCACCCTCAATTTGTGATGATTAAACTTAACAGGAATTTCAAACATTCTCCATGAGCTGGATGTAGGCTGTTGGTAACTAAGCCTTGAACTTTAGTTGGTAACTAAAACTTGAACATCAAGAGAGGGTGTTATAGCAGTTTCTTGTAGTTATTTTAATTACTTATTATTTGATTTTCTAGTGGAGAAGCCATACAAGTGTGAGTTTTGTGGCAGGAGCTACAAGCAGAGGAGCTCGTTGGAGGAGCACAAGGAGCGCTGCCGGACCTACCTGCAGAATGCTGGCATGTGTGAGGCTGGTGAGTTTATCACACTGCAGTGGTTTTGGGGTTTTGGTACATTACAGGCTTAACAAAGAGCTTCTGGTGAGCTGTTAACCCACAGCCTGAGAACAGCTTTTCCTCTACTTATTTTCAGTAACCTGAGGGGCTGTAACGTTATACAGGGGCTGGTTCAACGCAGCCCTCAGGCAGGTAGTTAAAGAGTGCTTTTATTTTAATCACTTTTTTATTTCACAGGTACTTTGAATAAAACATCTAAAATGCCTTGTACCCAGCATTTCTGTAGGTGATACTCACAGTGAATTAAATTATTCCTGCATTAGTGCTATTATGTGTCTCGTTTTATGGGATGAGTTGTTGACAACAGTTGCTCATATCTCAGTCTATTTGATGATTCCTCTTTTTTAGAATAAGAACTATTAGTCAGAATCTCTTAGAATTTTCAGAAGTTTTAGTGGCCTGGACCCAGGACATGGAAATGGGTTGGTGTCCCAAAAATCAGTGACAGATCAGCTTAGGAGGGAGTGAGAGGTAAGGGATTGCTTCGAGTACAGAGCCACCTTTGGAAAAGGATGAAGGTAAAACATATCAAAACATGTTTTTTCCTGGTTTCCCTTTTGCAGTGTCAGTGTTGCAGTTCCAAAACACTTTGGTGAAAAAAACCCTGCCATGATCTTTGTCCCTGCTTCACCTGAACTATTCAAATCCTAAAATGAACTCTGTGATATGAGTCCCACAAAACACCAGCAAGTCAGGAAAGAATTTCTTTTCCCTTTCAGAGTCAGGGAATGGGTTTGACCTTCCAAAGGATTTTATGACTGACCTGAGCAGAGCTGAGGCTACAGTCTCAGAATTCACATTCCCATTCCTTTGTTTTGTGGCCTTAAAAAAACAACCAAATAATGGAATCATGGAATGATTTGGGTAGGAGGAACATTAAAGCTCATCCAGTGCCATCCCCTGTCATGGGCAGGGACACCTTCCGCTAGTCTGGGTTGCTCCAAACCCCATCCAACCTGACCTTGAACACTTCCAGGGATCCAGGGGCAGCCACAGCTTCTCTGGGCAATTTGTGCTGGGGCCTGTCCACCTTCACAGGGAGGAATTTCTTCCAAATAACTCTTTAAACAACAGAGGACAAAATTCTTCAGGAATCGTCACAAGCAAGGCCTGAAGAGCTGTTGGTGTGTGACAGTAACTGTGGGCACGTGAATCCTTACCCTGTGCAAAGTGAGCAGGTTGGTGTTTCAGGCACACACGAAACCTCCCCAAACCCCATGACTTAGCAAAGAGTTTTATAAGGCTTTTTCAGGGTTTTGTAGTTCTTGAGGGGGCTTTCTTCTTGTCAGCACCACGTGTTTTTTGGAGCATTAGTAAAAGTAACTGGTTATCAGCACATCAGTGAGTTTTGGTTTTCATGAGAACCCTTTACACATTGTAACTGTGGTTTGTGTTACAGTACATGCTCCTCTGATGGCAGTTGCCCAACGTGTCCATCCGTGAAAATGGAACACATGAGACCTCCCACAGCCCTCTGCTTTGAAATGATTCTCATGGTTTAGGTGCACTTCAGAATAGCAACATTTCACTCCTTATCCCAGCCTATAGTACAATCCTTGCTGCAGTGGACAGGGAGCCTTAACTGGACACAGAGAATGCAAATTCCCACTGTAACATGAGGTGGCTGCTCCCTCTGCCTTGGAGACCTTCACTCTTACAAATACTCCATGTTTTTAGGGAAATAGGAACTTCTGTGAAAGGTGGGAATTCCTGGGGCATCTCCATCCAATTCCCTGGTACAACCAGGATGCTGGAGAGAATCAGGAGTGGGAAGGCTGGAAAGACACTCAGGAGGTCATTTAGTACATTTTGTTTATTTTTTCCCCTATGTGTAGCATTTTGCACTTGTGTTTTGTAAACATCCTCTTTCTGTTTCTGACTCTTTTCCGGCTTCTTCGCAACACTTTGAATTTTGGTGCTTTTCTGAAATCCTTGCAAGCTTCTCAACCTGGTCTGGTGGGAGGTGTCCCTGTCCATGGCAGGGGTCTGGAATTAGAGAATCTGTAAGGTTCACTCCAACTCAAACCATGCCATGATTCTGTGATTCTCATATGGAGCCATCTTTAAGCACAACTATGCTCCCCATGCCATCATCCATAAATAATTAAAATATTTCAAGGCATCAGGACCATAGAAACCACTGCAGTTGCTTTTTAGCACCAGGTTTGCACATTCCAAATATGGAAATATTTGTAAAAAGAAAAGCTTTGTGTAACAGTGTTGTTGGAGCGTTTTCCCTGATAACCATCTCTGCTCACATTGTTCTCATTGCACAATCACCCAGCTCTGTTCCACTCTCCATTCTTGAGTGACCACACAGAGATGCTACAGGAAGCAATGCCTCTAATTTCAGCTCTGCTCTGTACTTGAGGGCTTTGCTCTCGATATCTGCACGTTCTAAATACTCACACCGATGGTGTGGCAGAAACCACACTATGGAAACAGCTCCGTGCAGGGGGAGTGTGGTGTGTGCTCAGGGCTGCCAGAGCAGCCACTCTCTCCACAGCTACAGGGTGACACCAGGGCCCAGAGACAGATGTCCCACCCCTGGAAGTGTCCAAGGGCAGTGTGGATGGGGCTTGGAGCCCCCTGGTCTAGTGGAAGGTGTTCCTGTCCATGGCAGGGGGTGGAATGAGATGATCTTCAAGGTTCTTTTCAGCCCAAACCACTCTGTGATCCCATGATGGCCAGGGGACTGCACTGTTTGATGAGGAGGCTCCTCACCCAGTGATCACAACATAAACAGTCATTCATAATGGCTAAATCACATTGGCAGGAAAATTGCCTTCTGGAAGTGTTTTCTAAAGTCAGATCACACCTGACATGTACACTGAGGCTGGCAGCAGTGCTGGGAGCACCACGGACACATCCCAGGGGGAGCAGGGAAGACCATGCTGAGCCCCAGTGCTGAGCAGGAGAGGGGCACCCGAGTTTAAAAGCTGTGCTGGAGCTCAACCCCCTCCTACTACCATGTAACATTCCATAGTCAGGAGCTCCATTTCCTGTGTAATTCCAGTATGGGAGAACACAAATGAGATCCGACTAAAAGGCATGAGGGTCATTTATTTAGACTGCAGTTTCTTTCAACATCCTTAGATTTTAAGTTGCTTTCTGGCCCAGCTGAGCCATCAGACCTTGCAGGGTATCCCAAAATCCCAGGATGGTTCAGTGCTTTGGAAGTCTGGATTTTCCATATTTGTTTTTTCTCAGTGTAACTCTGAGCAAAAAACTTGACCACTTCTGTCAGTCCAGCCTGAATTTTATTTTCAGATACATGTTACTGTGATTTAATTAGTTCTTTAAGTCATGATGTGCAGTGGAATCATCCAGAGAGAGGGTAACTGAAAAGGGACCTGGGCCATGATTGCTTCTCTCTGAGAATCTTTAGACAATTTCGAGTGATTAAAGAATTGTTTCCTAAATGTTAAATATTATTCTTGTGTCGTTTAACAAGTGATTCAGAAGAAAAAGGTGGATGAGATAATGTTCATTTCGTTTCTGGGTAGAGGAGCAGTGGTGTGGGTGAGAACCAGTGTAACCACCTGTGTCTCACTGGGAGCAGACAGTGCTTCCCTAAGGCTGGATGATGAAGATGCCATCACAGACCTTTTGTGACCCATAAATAAAGATTATTTTTTCCTTAGGAAAAGATAGGCAGTAGCAAGGAGTGGAAAATCTTAATGTGAAAGCAAAGACCCCCAGCACTGAAATAAAACGGCAGAGCCATCAAGCTGGAAGATTGATCTTACAGATGTCATGTTACATAGGTCAATAGTTACTGTCTCTGAGTGATACCCTCTAAGGAAACACTCTGTTACCTCTGCAGGAAGCCCTTGTCTGCCCTCCTGACACTAATTTAATAATTAAAGTTCCCTTGGTGGCACATAAATAATGTTGAAAAGACAAGTGGTCCCTGATAGGCCACTTGCAGCTTCCAGTGTGCTCCTGGGGCTGGCTGGGAGGGCCGACAGCAACTCTGTTCTGGGTTCTGCCTGGATAGAGAAAAAGCCTCTGGAAATGTGGAATTAAAGCTTTACTACAGCATGGATACAACTCATGGAGGTAAAGACTGAGAAAAAAAGGAACTAGAAGAACAAAATCCGAAAACAAAGAACTTGTAGGGACCAGGGAGCTGTTTTTATGGCATGGATCAACTGTGTTTTCTTTCTTTTTTCTTCATAATGTAACTTTTTTTAATATGCAGCACTGCTTATATTATTTTCTCCAGGGTTGTTGAGGCATTTAAATTTTAAATTACTATTGTCAAATGCCTGTGCAATGATCCAGTCAAGATTGCAAGGTTTTGGGGCTGGGGGTAGTTGAAACTTTGGACTGCAGTCATCTGAAGATCATATAAAGTGCTCAGGATGCATATTCCAGGTTTTGGAGCAGGAGGACTAAACAGAAGTGCTGAAATTAAGAATCCCATAATACTCAAGACTGAACTAGAGCTTCAGGCCCAAACCCAAACAGGTGATTATGCTCTGCCTCCCTCCCTTCGTCTGAGACTCACCTTAGCCTGGTGTTTTGCCTTACCTCATGCAGCCTCTTAGGTAGTGTCTGGGTGTTTCATGCTGGAAGCAGGGATGAATGTATTTATGTGAGTCTCTAAACACACTGTAGTAATTTAGGGTTAAAAACAGACCAGAAGAGCAGTGTGTTACTCCCTTTAAGGCACTTCATGCCCTGCACAAGGCTGGTTATCACGTGTGTGTCGGGTTACAGGAGCAGCAGGGCTGAGCTGAGCCCTGGTATCCCGTAATTCCTGACTCAGATTCACAGCTGGTGTTTGTGGCACCAGGTACCTCTGAAACACTTTACGTTTTCAAAGTGCTGAACAAACATGAACAAATAGTTCTGGCTGAGGTTTGGTGAGTCATGGTCTGTGCTGACTGAAACTCGTGTGATATCAGGAGCAGCACTGACAAACAGGTACGGAAATGCTCAGGGAAAGGCTGCTCAGAGCTGTGAAGGATGAAGCTGCACCTTCAGCACTTGCTGTACTTGGCAAACAGCAGTTTAACTCTAATAATTAATAAATCTGCATTTCGCAGAACTGGAGTGATATCAAAGTGTTCCTATCACTTTCCTCTGGCTTTGTTTCTCTCTTAGGTTATGTTTCATATATTCAGGGAGGCCTCACTGTGGCCTTCCAGTGCATTAGGGGGCTTATAAAAAGGAGGGAGAGGGACTTTTTATGCAGGCAGGAAGTGACAGGAAAAGGGGGAATGGTTTCAGACTGACAGAGGGCAGGGTTAGTTGGGATATTGGGAAGGAATTCTTCCCTGTGAGGGTGGCCAGGCCCTGGCACAGGTTGCCCAGAGAAGCTGTGGCTTCCCCATCCCTGGAAGAGTCCAAGACCAGGTTGGAGCAACCTGGGCTAGTGGAAGGTGTCCCTGCCCATGGCAGGGGTGGAAGGAGATGAGCTTTAATGTCCTTTCCACCCAAACCACTCTGTGCATCCATGAGTCTTTATGCAGGTATGTCACTGTATGTACACAGCAATGAGGACTCTTTCACAGTGAGATCCAACACTTTGTATTACTTTGGGAAAGTAAATCACCCCTCCTTGTCCTCCTTTTGTAGATCCAAACTCCTAGAGACACGGGCAGTCTCCCAAAACACTTCCAGTTGTCACCACAGTGATCCCTAACACTGGAACTCTTAGCAACGAGTTTACTCTTTAACATAGTGTTTAATATAAAAGTAACACAACAGATCCGTGTTGCTGAGCTGCGAGCAGGGTTTGGGGGGGAAGCTGCAGCAGTTACAATCAGTATTAGTGTGGTGGTAGTGAGATGAGGTGGCAGCTCTCCAGCTCAAGGCCTGTGCAGCCTCCAGGAGCTGAGAGCAAGCACAGCCCCTGTGCAGTGCTGGGCACTGCTTAGCACGGCTGGGAACAGCTCAGGAAAATGGGAAGCACCTTAAGTGGCCCAGTCCCAGGGGAGTGATGGCAGGGCACAGGTACTTCTCCTGAAATTAGGTTGCAATGAGCTCTAAAACACAAGGGAGAAAACAGTTTTAGCCGTAGAATTTAGGAAGAAAAATGAAGTGATAGTAATACCTGGAGAAAAAGGAGTTAGAAATGAATTTTGAAGGGTTATAGTGTTTTGGTTTTAACAGAACACTGATATATTTCATACAAGTTTCTTAGTGATTCGTTAAGATATCTATGACTGATATCTGAAAAGTGCCTCAAGAGGCCTGAGCATCTTCTCCTCAGCCTGGAGCACTATGTGAGCATGCAGGTGTCACCCAGCCTTACTCAGAATAAAAAAGAAAGGCTTGCAGAGCTTCTGTCTCCATCTGCAATTGAACCAGCCTTCCAGCCAGTTCACTCACTTCCTCTCGCTCTCGCCGATACTGGTTTGTATGGTCTGTGCTCCCCTGAGCGAGCTCAGGGCTGTGCTGGCTCCCACTGACCACAGCTGGTGCCCAAAGAGCAGGAACGACAGAAAGAGCAAAAAACAACTTTGCATCAGATCTCCAAACTATTTCCTCCAGTTACTGTGGCAAATTGGAGTTTAAACCAATCAGCTGTTCCTTTTCTTTTTAAGCTTTTTTTAAATTTTTTTTTTCCTTTTCACCTACGTGTTGTGTTTCTTTTTCTCTTTTTTTTTTTCCCCTTCCTTTGCACATTTTCCAACGTAGCCAGCGTGGAGGCGAGGCACATCAAGGCAGAGATGGGGAGTGAAAGAGCCCTTGTGCTGGACAGGCTGGCGAGCAACGTGGCAAAGAGAAAAAGCTCAATGCCTCAGAAATTTATTGGTAAGAACAAAACCCCTTTTCATCTGCAGCAGTTCAATACGTGTGAGTCGGTAACCCCGGGTACAATGCCTCTGCTTCTTTTAAATACCCTGCTCAGCTAAGCATCTAATGCAAAAGAATAAAGTAACTTTGATTACTCTGATGGGGTTTTAGTGATTGTTGTAAGCATTGAGTAAAATATAGAGAATTTATTCTGCTGGCTGCTTAAACAGGGTGGAAGCTACTGTTGTGCTTTGTGTCTACGTAGTCGATCTGTGAATATACTTTATGGACTTCCACGTGCTGTTTCTCTACCTGTGCATTTGAAACATTCTCTGCTAGGATCTAAAACAGGCACAGAACTGGAAGGTTAATGTTTTCCCAGCAGGAGCTGAAGATTCTTGCAGGATTCCTGTGTGCAATAAGGCCTAAAGACAGAAAAGTATTGAATTTCTGTTAGTCATCCTCCTAAATTTGACTATGGTTAAAAAATATCAAATCCTTTCTTGTGGTAATTTAAGCAACCAGATGTTTCCATAGCATTTTCTTTGCGTTTAATTGTACATGATCAGAGTTTTGCATGTTGGGGATCTTAAATACTCGTTGGGCAGGTTCTGTGTTCAGCACACGCTGGATCCTCTTGGCCAGTCTGATTTCATCAACCTGCCTTTAAAGAAAATAAAACACAGCTCTGTGTCCTGAGAAAAGCCCTTAATCAGCAGTTGTATAGCACTGGTGCTGGTGAAGCCTTATTTATGCTGTTTGTGTGGTTATTTAAGGTACCAAGGGCTGTTTTTTGGCTTAATATAAAGTTCACCACTGGTGTTCCCACGAGTGTGAAGGGAGAAGCGTGGGCTGGGAGGGCTACAGCCAGACCCACCTGGCATGGGGTGTTAGAGCATCTGCCCTGCAGGGGGGCCAAAGCCAGGTACAGGTGTGCCCCTGGGTCCATCCCAGCTACAGCTGTGCCCCTGGGTCCATACACGCAGGAAACCAACTCAATTTTTGAAGGTAACGTAGCTCCTAGTAAGTTTGCTGGGTAGCACTGGGATTTCATCTATAAAGAGTGATCTCTTTTATTTATTATTTGTTTAATCTTACCATGGCTTCCTAAAGGTCACCTTGCTGCACAGCCACACCAGTGGCTCCATCTGGGTGTCTTTGGTGCTCAGAACTGAAACTGGGACTGTGGGGCTTGTCCCTTACACATCGTGCTGAGATTCAAAAAGCAATGCCAATGCAAATGGCCTTGTAATTCTTTAGCTTCCTTTTTCTTTTTAAGCTTTTTTTCAGCTCTCTTGCTGTGCAACTGCCACCAGTTTGATGTGTATGTATTTTATTCAACACACCTGCAGCAGGATGCACGCCCTCAGCATATGGCTAAAGTTAAGAACTAGTGGGGTCTGGGTTTGCTTTGCCAGCCTAAGAGTCACTGGGGGGCACAGATCCTGTGGGATTTGTGCTGGTGCTGGGTGGCACAAACAGGCACTGCACACACGGGTGATTTTGTGGAGAAGCTGGAGAACTCTTCACTGTTCACCTGAAGGCACAAAATAACCCATTTCTGAAACTTGCTGTTTTTCTAAACCTTCTCTGATTGCTCTTGTTCAGTAACATGTGAAAAAATTACCCACTTGTCCCTTTTATCCCTGGGAAGGACGTTTCCAGGAGCAGGCTGTCCGACCTTGGTCTGACTCCTGTGCCTTTCTGACCTGTCCTTGTCAGAGCCCAGATCTCCCAGGCCAGCCTGGGGATTCCTTGGGAAATCTGGGAATGAGTGCTGATGTTTCATTTTGTCAGGAAGCAGGGACAGGGATGTGTACTAACAAGGCATCTTTGTTTGGCTCGTTGCTCTGAATGAAGTCCATTGATCAGAAGAAGAAAACCCTTTATTATAGTTTGAGGGCTCTGCAGAGATTCAGACAAGCACCAGGAGTCTTGCCCACTTTATTTTTCCCATTTCCATCCCCAGTAGCTGCCTCGGCTGCACCAGTACAAGTCCCACAAGGACAGGGACCAGCAGAGCCCGTATTTTACCCTTCACCTCTGCACCAGGCCCCCTTCAGAGCCTTCTCCTGGGGGGATCTTAAAACCCACCAGCACAGTGTAGTCACAGAGACACTCAATGATCATTCAGGAGCTGGACTCAATGACCCCTGTGAATCCCTTCCAGCTCAGGATATTCCACAATCCTATGATCCCACATTGCGGGTTTGGTGTGTTACCTTATGACCTTACCTTATTTAACCCAAGAACTTTTAGGGATTCCTGTGTATTTTTGCTTTTGCTGCCTTTTTTTATTTTTAAATTTCAAATTTATTCACATCTTTCACTTGCCTGGAGCTGGTTTTATGAGTCACCCAAATGTGCAGCAGCGTTTTGTTTCCTTCCATGCGAAGCTGGTTGGTGAGTGGTGCTGAGGGCTGGAAGCAGTTACACTCTTGTGGTTCACTAACCTTTTGGAGTGTTCTGTAAGAGAAACGTGAGCTCCTGGTTTTCTGCCTGTGCAGTGAAACCCCACGAGTTTCATACACATTGAGTCATGGTGTTGACAGGTGACTGATAAACATCTGCACCACTCGAGTTACCGTAACGGAGAGATTCGTGGATCTGATGTTTGTGAGTCCCTTGCACATGAAACCTTTCATCTGGTCCTTTTTTTTTTTGTAATTTTTTTTTAAGCAATGAACAATTTTATGGTTCAAGAAACCACAGAATTCGGTTACTTATTTCTAGACATTCACCCCCCAAAAATTACTTCAGTGCTTTTGGGGTGCAGTTTTGTTTGCTTCTTGCACCACTTATGTTGCGCTGCCAAAAGGTGTGAGCATGATTTCAGGTGAACTGCCCTTCCTTTCTGTCCAGCCCAGAGCTTCCAGTGCCCCAACACACACAGAGGAAAACATTTTTCCTTCACTAAACCTGAGTCAAGTGGCCATAAATGTGATTTCTGATACCTAGATCTCTCTATATATCTGCCTATGTTAAATGACCTGAAAGCCCATGTAGAGGCCCAAGAACCCAGGGGTGGTGCAGAGGAAGCTGTAGCTGCCAGAGGACAGTGGAGAAAACTGACTTCAGTGTCCAAGGGCATATCAAAGATGGGTCTGTCAGAAAGTACCCTCAAAGCCTCCTTTATTTTTTTTTTCCCAAACCAGAAGTTTAAAAAAATAAACCCCCCCACCCAAAAACTACTTGTATCTATAAACAGCCCCTTTCATCAGAGAACATCTCCTGCCTCCTCCCTTCCTAGAGACTTCTGCCCTTTGTAAAAGGCACCGTGGGGTTTAATTCCTTCTTTACCCACCCAGGTAACTCTCAGCTCTCCTCCCTCGCAGGCGAGAAACGGCCCAGTTTCGATGTCAGCTACAACTCGAGCTTCCTGTACGAGAAGGAGAGCGAGCTGATGCACGGGCGCATGATGGACCAGGCCATCAACAACGCCATCACCTACCTGGGGGCCGAGGCCCTGCGCCCGCTGGTGCAGACCCCGCCGGCACCCACGGCCGAGATGGTGCCGGTGATCAGCAGCCTGTACCCTCTGCCGCTGCCCCGCGCCGACGTACCCAACGGCACCGTGCCGGAGCCGAGCCACGGCCACCTCAGGGACAAGAGCCTGTCCTCCGACAGGGGCCTTTCCCCCAACAACAGCGGCCACGACTCCACGGACACTGACAGCAACCACGAGGAGCGGGCGAATCCCGCCTTCCCCCAGAGCCAGGCGCTGCCCGCCCCGGCCCGCAACGGCCTCCAGGCCCTGAAGGATTTCCCCAGGCCCTACGAGATCATCAAGCCGCCCGCCCTGTGCCCCCGAGACGCCTTCAAGGTCATCAACAAGGATGGGGAGCCCATCGGGGTGTACCGGTGCGACCACTGCCGCGTGCTCTTCCTGGATTACGTCATGTTCACCATCCACATGGGCTGCCACGGCTTCCGAGACCCCTTCGAGTGCAACGTCTGCGGCTACCGGAGCCACGACCGGTACGAGTTCTCCTCTCACATCGCCCGGGGAGAGCACAGAGTCGTGCTCAAGTGAAAGGACTGGCTCTCCGAGGGCAAAGGCTGTGTTTTACCATCCAAGGGGAGGCTTGGGTGGTTGGGGTTTTAATTAGTATAATGAAGTTTCCTGGGTATTTCTCTAGGCCAGTTTTAAGAGTGTCACAGGGAAGTGACACCTTTTTAAATTCTTTCCCAATAATTCAGTGTTCTGTAGCATCTCTGCCTGGCTGCTGTGGAGAGCAGGACTGCAGGAAACACACAGAGCAGAGACTGGTTTTGATATGAACTTTATTTTTGTGAAACTTCAGAGCCATTTACAATGTTTTCAATTTTTAACGTGTGTTTGTTTTTATAGGGTTTGCTTTAACTCAGCACAAAAGGGTTTCAGGGCAGTTTGCCTGCTTGCTCAGGTGTATAGTCAGAGGTGTGTTGGAGGAGTTTTCCTAGTCATAATCCCAGTGGTCTTCCAATGGCTCATCACCATAACAAGGAAAGAAAGGGCAGGAAAAGGGAGGGGTTCTTTCCTTAATTTCCCCTAAACCCTAACGAGCATGTGGCCCCACCACACTTCCATTTTTCTTACCCCTTTGTTCATTTTGTTTAAAGCCACTCCCACTCAGTAAGAGCAAAATAAGAAATGAGACCTATTTGGGGTTGGGATTTTCCAACAATAAGTATTTTTGGGATACCCAGTGAGGTCACTGGTTGGCTCATCCATGAGGGCTGGGGGAAATCCCGATTTTCATTGCTGGAAACTCCTCCTTTCTGGTGGGTGCTGTGAACGAGGATGAAGCTGTGCTGAGTGTTGTGCCTCTGCCTTGCTCCTGCTGTGCTCCAGCAGCAGGACATGTGGCTGTGCCATTCCATGTCCCCATGGACATGCTGGGATGGGAGCAGGATCAGGTGGGACCTGCAGACAGGTGGGACCTGCAGGCGTGTGGGAGCTGTGCTGGAACATCCCTTGGCAGGAGATGCTGCTCCACACCCTGAGCAGGTGCCTTCCACTTGAACCTGGTTTTTTAAAACAATTTATTGAATCTCCTTCCTGCTCCGCAGCCGTGTCGGTGTCCTTGTGCTGGAGAGTGTTTTGGGAATGGCTTTGCTGAGTGAAGGTTTATTCTTTGTGAAGTATTCTTGTACCCCCTAGTTAGGAGTGTTCTGATGGACTTTTGCACCCCTTGTGTGGTTTGAGAGCTGCATTGCTTTTGTGTTATCCCTGGTGATCCAGCTGCTTCCCTGAGGGCAGGCTGGGGAACTGAGGGTCAAGAAATACTGAATTCCACCCCTCCCTCTGGCTCTTTTGGCTCAAATATTTCCTCCCTGAAGTTGAAGGTACAAAAAAGAAAATCATATTAATTTTTCCCACTAAGGGCAGGTCTGGAGAGGGATAAATCAGCCTGCAGAGTGTTTGAGCATCCAGAGTGCTGTGGAAGTGCTAATCCAAGGATCCTGCTATCCCTGGGGCTGAGGAGAACTGTTTTGCTGTCATGTGTGGAGCTATAAAGCACATTTAGGATCTTTCCCAGTTTCCCATCATGGGACAGGTGTTTGTTGGCTCTTTCCCAATGAATTCCCATGTCATGGTGTGACAAACACTCCCCCCCCGAGAGGCTGCAGTTCCACCAAAGAAGGATCAACCCCAAGGGTTAAGCCTTTGGGTCTGGAAAAAAGAGGGAAAGGGAGGGAAGGAATTCCCAGAGAACAAAGAGAAACAGTTCTACTGCTGCCCTGGCATTTCCGTGATGGTTTGGGGAACCTAAGTCCGGCATTTTTAGGACATTGTGGTTGTTTTTATCAACTTCTAATTTTGTGACCAGCTTGCTTTTCAATGGCTTAGTTTTCAACACCAAAGAATTGTCAATAAATGAATAAAATATCTAAATGATGACAATGTGCTGACTTGAGGGCAGGCAAAGGCAGGCTCTTCAAGGAACCTGCACAGAGATGCCACCTGGGGCCACCGAAAAATCTGATTTTCCATAGGTGGAGTGAGTAATCGTGCGCCTTTTAAACCATTTTGTAGGATTCATTAAAGAACACACTTGAATTTTCCCTTCACACCCCCTTGTTCACCCCCACCCACAGCCCTGCACTGTTCACCTGGGAGGTGGGAATGGCTTCGGGCTGTGCCTGGACATCGAGGGGCTGCCTCGGTCCTGGGCAGGTCTCTGAGCTTAGGGGAGCTTTGGAAACCACTTCATCTGGGAAAAGAGAGAGGAAAACCACTGATATTAGTTGAGAGCCTGACTTATTCCAGTCTTGGTTTGGTTATTTGGGTCCAGAACAGAGTTCAGTTTGGGGCATTCTTTGGGACCATGGTGTGTCTGTCTTGCTTGGTTCTTTATTCCCTGATGAATTGCACCCCAGCGGTGGCAGGGGAGGCTCAGAGAAGGAGCCTTTAGCATCAAGAAACGAGCCTGTGGTGCTAAAGCATCTATGCTAAAGCAGAGCTGGGAAGTGACGGGCACAGCGGGCTGAGGAGTGGGAATGAGGTCCAGAGAGTGGGTCTGGAGCAGCAGGGCTGGAGCTGGGACCTGCAAACCAGCCGGGTGGGATGTGACCTGTGGCCGTGGTGGGTCCCCCGGGGGTGCTGAGCCATGGCGGGTCTGTGCTCAGCAGAACCAGTTACTCAGTGGAGTAACTGATACACTCGGGGGTGTAAAATGAGGTCGTCTGCTCCTCTAACTGCTGGGAAATGGTATTGGACACAGTTGTGGTTAACAGAGGAACAATCCAATCCAAGAGCCGTGGGGTGCAGGACCGCGGGGTGGGCTCAGGGTTTCCGTGGGGTGCCGGGGGCTGCGCCCACCGCTGGAAACATCCCGGCCGCGGGGGGGTGGAGGCTCACACCCCACCCCAGCCCTTTAACACTTGCTTTACCAGCCTGACGTTGTTCGCGCTTGTTTCATTCCCCCCGACACTTCTGCCGCAAGGGCTGGAGGCGCTTGAGAAACAGAAAGAAAAAAACCCAAACAACAGCCCAGAAGAATGTCAGAGGATCCTTGTTTTCTTTTCCTTTCCCTTCCTTCCCAGCCCGAGTGCAGCACAAGGGGTCTTTTCCCCTCGTTGTGTCAGAGCTGGATGCGACAGTGCCAGCCCCGACAGCCCCCGTGGGCTCGGTCCCATCCCGGCTTTTCCCTGAGTAAGAGTTCTTTCGATCGAAACCCCCTCATCCCTCTCCTGCCTGGAACCAAACCCCTTTAAAGGCTTACAGAAACCTTCAGTTGCTGTTGTGACAGAGAGATCCTTATCTGCTGATAGCTGTAATCGTGATAGAGCACAGAGGAACTGGTTTCCCCCGTCGTCGTGTCGAAACACGATTCCTCACGCCCAAAAAAATCCCATTGAACCCTTCCGGGTGCTGCGCCGCATCCTCGGAGCATCCCGGCCGGATCCTGCTCCCCCGGCGGGGAGCGGCCGAGCTCCCAAAACCCGGGAGGGGACAGCGGGCGAGGGAGGTCTGAGTCAGTGCCGGCACCTCCCCCGTGTCCCCCGTGTCGCCAGCCGTGCCCTGAGTCACGGGGACCCGCCGGCGTTTTAGAGCCCTCCGCGTGGGCGAGCAGAGCCAGCTCTGTGCCCTGTGCCAGCGGGACGGGGGCCTTGGAAGTGCCCCCAGCGCTGGCACCGCCACGGGGGATTCTCTGCAGCCCCGCCTGGGCACAAGGACGGGGCTGTGACTGTCACCGGGGCACCACGGCGGGGCCACCAGGTTCATGTCACGCCTGGTGCCCCCCTCGCTGCGCCGGGAGGGAAGTGAAGCCCCCGGGGAGCTCCCGAGCCGTGCCCTCCGTGCCCTCCGGCAGGGCTATATGTGGCGCCACATTTGCATGGCAGCGAGCCGGCACCTGGCAGCGAAATCCTCGGGGGATCGGGGACACGGGGAGCGGCTGGCGATTGTCGCACGCCGGGGACAGGAAAGTCCCAGCACACAATTGTTTTCAGAAGAATCTGCTTCCAGCCCGGCCCCCGCCGGGTGGGGATGGGGATGGTGGTCCTGGGCTCCGAGTGGTCCCCACGGCCGCGGGGGATTCTCCAGGTGGGAGGTGATGCTCCTCAGGCTCAGGCATGACACAGGTGCCCCCCAGAGCAGCTCCCCGTTTCCCCCTCGCTCTGCCCGGGACCCCCGTGAGTGGGGCTGTGAGTGGGGCCGAGGCCATCCCAGGAGACCCCACTGCCCCCTGCCCCCAGGGATTGCTGCGGCCCGTCCTGCTCCCCCAGTTCCCCCAGTACCAGCCCCATTGCTGCTTCCCTGGGCACTGGGGGACACCGTGAGACTGGGGGTGCCTGGGGGGGTCCTGCCCTCCCTCAGCCCTGTTTCCCACGGCTGTGACTGTGCCGGGGGGCTGAGCCACCACCGGGGGCCCCCCCTTTGTCGCTCCCCGGCGCCGGGCACAGCCCCCCCCCACCCCCGTCTTGCCCCCCGGAGTGGAGAAAGTTAGTCAAATCTGCAGAAACCGCAGCGAGGGGGGAGGCAGCGACTCTGTCACCGCTTTGATGTCACCCCTGCACGTCCCGCAGGTGCTGCCCTCGCCCCGGGGCCGCGGTCCCACCGCCGCTCTGCCATCAACCCGTGCGAGAAGGGGGGGATAATGCAAAAATATCTCCTCTCTCCCCTGCCCCCATCCTGTCCCCAAGGTCCCTGGAGCCGGCGGGGCCCGGAGAGGCCACGTGCGAGGCACACGGAGCTGCAGCCGCCCCCCAGCCCTCGCAGTGGGGCCGGGGGTGCCGGCAGGGCTCCGGGGGGCTGCACCGGGGGAGCAGCGGGGGAGGTTTGTGAGCAGCGGCCCCGCGGGGTTGATTCGTGCCGGGTCTCCTGCGGTTTCCCCCCCGCGCTCACCTCCCGGTGCTCTCACGCCAGGAGCCCACCCACCCACGCCCGGGGGACACCCACCCTGCCACCACCCCCAGGCTGGAAGGTGCTGGGGTTCCCTTCACGCAGCCTCTGCCAGGCACCCCATACCCACTGTGCGCCCCCTGAACACCCACACCCCGCTCGCACCCTGCTCCCCCCCATCACCTCCCGCGCCCCCTGTGCTGCCCCAGGGCCGTGGGGCTCAGTGCTGGAGGGGGGTGACACAGGACCCCCACCATGGGACACTCCCTTTGCACAGCAGTGCCTGAGGGAAGGAGGCCGCTGGAAGGGGGACACAGCACCTCTGTCAGCCAGAGGGTGACCGGGGCAGGTCCCCTGGGTGCCACACACCCACGGGTGCGGGGGCTGGGGGTCCGGGTGCCCCCAGGGAGCAGGAGGCAGGCGGGGGGGGGCAGCTGCGAGCCCTTCCCAGCCCCGTCACGGCCGCTGCTCACGGGGCGCTGGTTACAAACACCGCTCCCACTTTAATGCGGCGGCGGCCGCGGGCGCTATTTGGGGCCGGCAGCGGGAAGCGAAACCCCACGCGGGTCCCGGCCCCTTGTCCCCCACCCCGGGGCGGGCTGGGCAGTGCCGGGGTGTCGCGGTGGGGGCTATTTGAAGCCCAGGAGCCGCACGCCCGCCTTGACCTTCTGTGCCTTCCAGCGAAGCAGGCGGATGGCGCGGAGACCGAGCCGCAGCACCGCGTCGTACTTGAACACCAGCTTGTAGAAGGCGTCGGTGACCAGGGCACCGCTGGGGTCGGCGTGTTTGAGCGCGGCCATGGGCGTGTACGCCGCGTTCGTCTGGTGTCGGAAGGGCGGCCGCGCCGCCTCGATCACCCGCAGCGTGTGCTGCACATGGGCAATGGCACTGTCCCCTCCCTGTCCCCCCAGCCCCTCCTCAGCCCCATCCCAGCTCCGCCACCATTCCCATCCTAACCCCATCCTCTTTCAACCCTGTCTGCATCCCAGTCCCGTTTGCATCTCCATTCCCATTCCTATCCCATCCTCTTCCCTTTCCCATCCCATGCTATTCCTATTTCAAGCCCATTTCACCTCACCTCATCCCCCTTCCCACCCCATCCCATTCCCATTCCATTTCCAACCCATCTCCATCCTCAGTTCCCTCCCATCCTAATCCCATCCATCCCATCCCATCCCATCCCATCCCATCCCATCCCATCCCATCCCATC
>JAWWEE010000073.1:1685573-1696298 GCA_035221455.1 Xenops minutus | reverse complement strand
ATCCCATCCCATCCCATCCCATCCCATCCCATCCCATCCCATCCCATCCCATCCCATCCCATCCCATCCCATCCCCATTCCCGTCCCATCCCATCCCATCCCCATTCCCAGCCAAGCTCAGCCCCATCAGGATGGAGCTGTCCAGGCAGGACCTGCCCTGCCACCGACTAACCATTGCTGTTCCCCATTAGCACTAATTAATGCTCCTCTGCCCAGCCCAGCCCACCGGGACCCCCTTCCCACCCATCACCTCTGCAATGTCCTCGGGGGTCTGGCCCAGGCTGGCAAACACGTCCTTGGAGTTCCTCAGGTAGAGGTTGGTGAAGATTTCGGCCGTCTCAGGGTCTGTCCGTGAGTAGTCGGCACGTTCGGCCTCCTCATATAGCTTTGTCTCAAACTCTGTCATCACTGGCCCCGGCTCCACCAGGCTGATCCTGCCCAGGGATGGGGCACTGGTCACTGGTCCCACCCTGGTGTCCCCCCCCCCAACCCCTGTCCCAGGGGGCTGCAGAGCCCCCCGAGTGCCACACTCACGCCACATTGAAGCGCAGCGCCTGCACCACCAGGCTCTCGCAGAAACCCTCCACTGCAAACTTGGAGGCCGAGTAGATGTCATTGAAGACGATGCCTGGGTGGTCGGGGGGTCCCAGTCAGGGCTGGAGAGGGAGGTCATTCCCCCCACCCAGGGTGTCCCGGGACCCCCTTACCCTGCAGGCCCATGATGCTGCTGATGACGACGATGTGGCCCCCGCGGCGCCGCTTCATGTCGGGCAGCACCTCCTTGACGAGGCGGACGAGGCCGAAGAAGTTGGTGTCCATGAGGCTCTGCATGGCTGCCAGGCTCTGGCACTCCAGGGGGCCCGCCATGCCCACCCCAGCGTTGCTGACTGAGAGCACAGGGTGTCAGTGGGGCAGCTCCCCCATGGGGAGATCCTGCACCAGGGGCATGGAGGGTCCCCAGTGCTCTGAGGGTCCCCGGCATGGGATGTCCTGGGAGTGGAGGGTCCCTGGTGCACAGGGTGTCCCCAGCATGGGGGGGTCTCTGATGCAGGAGGTCCCTGGTGCATGAGAGGTCCATGGCACTGAGGGTCCCCAGTGCTTGGAGGGTCCCCAGCATGGGATTTCCTGGGTTTGGAGGGTCCCTGGCACATGGGGTGTCCCTGGCACAGAGGGTCCCTGGTTCTTGGGCTCAGGGGGTCCCTGGTGCATGAGGCGTCCCTGTCACCAAGAGTCCCCAGCACTGGGTGCACAAAAGGTCCCCAGCCTGGGACATGCTTGGCACGGGCAGCCCCAGGTACACAGGGTGTCCCCATCACGGCGTGTCCCCACCGCGGAGCTTCCCAGCCCAGGGCACCCCAAGGCCACGGCAGGAGGGGGGTCCTGGGGCTCACCCAGGACATCCACATGGCGCCCGGGGATGCTGTCAAGGCAGGCACGGATGGAGCCCTCGTCGCACACGTCCAGCTGTTTGATCTCCAGTGTCCTGCCCAGCGCCGGCCCCGCCGCCGCCGCCAGCGCCGCGCTCCGGCCCACGTTCCTCATGGTGGCGATGACTGGGGGGGCACAGGCGGCTCAGCCCCGTGTGGGGTCCCCCTGAGGGCAGGAGGGGTCCCCCTGCCCCGCTCACCTCGGAAGCGGCGCTGCTTGTCCCGTGCCAGCCGCACGGCCAGTGCCAGCCCGATGCCAGAGGAGCAGCCGGTGATCAGCACCGTCTTGGGAGCCATGGCACAGCCTCCCCCCCACATCCCAGCCCCCCCGCCTTTATAGCAGCTGCCCCAGCCCTGGCCCCCACCCCCCAAATCCGGGCCCTTAATCCCCCCCTGGATAATCCCCCTCCCTCCGCAGGGATTTGCGTGGCCGCGTGGCTGGGACACACGTGGTGCCCCGGGCACACAGAAGGGCCTTTGTGCAGGGCCCAGGGCGCTGTGGGGGCACGGCGGGACATGGGGACACTGCCAGCCGTGTGCCACCAGCACTGGGGGCTGTGGGGACCGACCCCCCCGGGCCCCCCTGGCTCTGTCTGTGCAGGGGACGACACGGGAGCTCTGCAAAAATAACCTTTATTGTCACTGGTATAAAACACGTCCCAGTTCAACTGGCCTTGTGGGGACGTGGGGGACGCGGTGGTGGGTGCCCCCCTCGCCCCCCACCCCGGGACCCCTCTCCTGGGGACCCCAAAACCCCCTTGGTGTGGGGGCGAGGAGTGCCAGGCCCCCACGGGGACACTCGGGGCTGGTGCTGTGGGGTGGAGGAGAAAGTGCTTGAGTGTGGGGGGTCCTGGCCGTGGGTTGTGCTGAGCTGTGCCATGATGGCAGTGCCAGACTGTGCCAAACCATCTTGGTGGTGCTGGGCTGTGCCGAGCTGTGCCATACTGGCAGTGCCAGGCTGTGCCAAACCATCCCAGCGGTGCCAGGCTGTGCCATGCTGGTGGTGCTGGGCTGAGCCAAACCATCCTGGTGGTGCCAGGCTGTGCCAAACCATGCCAGCAGTGCCAGGCTGTGCTGAGCCATGCCATGTCAGTGGCGCCCAGCTGTGCCAAAACATGCTGGTGTTGCTGGACTGTGCCAAGTTGTGCCATATCAGCAGTGCCAGGCTGCACCAAACCATCCCACTGGCGCCAGGCTGTGCCGATCCATTCCATGCCGGTGGTGCCAGGCTGTACCAAGCCATGCCAGGCTGTTCCAAGCCATGCCACGTTGGTAATGCCAGGCTGTGCCAAACCATGCTGGTGCTGCCGGGCTGTGCCAAGCCATGCCATATCGGTAGTGAGACTGTGCCAAACCACGCCAGCAGTGCCGGACTGTGCCAAGCTATGCTGGCAGTGCCAGGCTGTGCCAAACCTCTGAGGCAGCGGGGCTCAGAGGGCCACGCAGGTGCAGTAGTGCCGCAGCTTGCAGGGCAGGATCCCACGGTTGATCTGGTGGAACTCCACCAGCTGGATGAGGTCGGCGAAGCGCGTCTGCCCGTCGTCCATGGTGAAGTAGAGCCGACCCTCCTCCTCGCTCTGCCAGGGGGCTGCAGGTCAGGACCCTGCCCCCTGGCACCCCCCACAGCCCCCTGACCACCCGCAGCCCCCCTGGCCCCCCACTCACGGGCAGGATGAGGTAGTGTTTGACACGCTGCAGGTGACACAGGGACAGGACGAAGCCCTTGGGGTTCCGCTGGCTCTCCCGCACCAGGAAGACGCTGCGAGTCCCAAGGGGTGTCACTGCTGGCCCCTCTGCCCCTCTGTGCCACCCGTGGGGTCCCACATACCCCGCACAAACCCTGGGGGTCTGGTACCCCCTGGGGAACGCTGGGAACCTTGTGTGTTCCCCCCCCAAACCCCAAGCTCCTGAACCCCTGGGGGCTGCAGCCTCCCTGGGATCCCTCACTGCCCCAGCAAGTCTCCTCCACGCCTACAGGTGTCCCCCCATGAGCCCCAGGGCCCCATAACCCTTGGGCTCACGTACCCCCACAGGGGTCCCGTGTCTCCCCCTGAGCCCCAGAGACCCCAACCTCCCCTCCCAGGGTCCCATACCCATCCACCAAGCCCTGACGGCCGATGAGCTGCTGGGTGTCCTCCCGGGAGATGCGCCCGTGGAACCAGGGCTGGGTGCGGTGGATGGCTGTGGGGAGAGGAGTGTCAGGCCTGGGGCAACCCCCCACAAGGGGCAGGGACCCCCCTGGGCACAGGGACCCCCCATCTCACCGGCGCTGAGAGGGGAGCTGTGGCAGGCTGTGGGTAGGCTGTACCGGTGTGTCGTCTTCTTCTGGCCGAGCAGAGCAAGGAGAGGGTGTCAGGGTGGGCTCAGGGGGACCCCCCATCACTCCCCTGCACCCCAACTCACCCTCCAGGCCTGTGCTTCCTCCAGGGCCGCCGTCAGCACCTCGCTGGGGTTCTCAATCACCCGGCCCGTGCACCCTGAGAAGTCCATGGCCACCAGTGCGTTGTCCGAGACGCTTCTCTGCGTGGGAACGGGGGGTAACCAGGGGGGTCCCCACGGGCCGGGGGCTGTGGGGAGTGGGGGACACTCACCAGGGGCGTGGGGCCGATCCAGGGGGGTTGGCTCAGCCGTGCCTGTGCTTGCTGGTAGTTGCGGTAGAGCTGCATCCCATACTGGGGGGAGCACCCCCATCAGCTGGGTTGGGGTGGGACCCCCACAGCCACCCAGTGCAGAAATGAGGACCTCCAGAGCCCCCCAGTGTGGGGACAGGGACCTTTGTGTCCACCCAGTGCAGGAACAGGGACCTCTGCATCTACCCCACATGGGGACAGGGACACCCATCCTGAATCTCTTCCAGCTTTGGGATGGGGACAAGCCCCCAGCAACCCCTCAGCAGCCCCTCAGCATCCCTCCAGTGTCTTCCCAGCATCCCTCTAGAATCCCTCCATATTCCGCCCCAGCACCCCACTGCATCTGTCCAGAATCCCTCCAGCATCCCTCCAAATCCCCTCCTGCATCCCCCTGGCATCCCTCTGGCATCATTCCAGCACCCTCCCCAGTTCCCCCCCGGTTTCTCCCAGCACGGGGCCGGTACCACCCGCTCAGGGCTCACCTTGAAGAGCCGGAACGCTGCCATCCAGCAGCTGCGGCTCTGCTCGTCCTCACTGCACAGCAGCTTCAGGCCCTTCACACCACCCCGCACCTTGTGGGGCTGCAGGAGAGGCCAGAGCTGTCATGGGGCAGCCCCGGATGGCCCTGGGGGGGACAGAGACCCCCTGACAGGGGGAAGCCAAGGGAAGGACCCCCAGCCACGTGGGGACATCCCCACCTTGATGCAGAAGCCAAACTCGGTGGGGGTCCCATAGAGCTTCTTGCCCTGGGTCACGTAGTAGATGTTGGACTCGGTGAGGTCAGCGAAGTACTGGAGGTGCCGGGGGTCCTGTGGGGTGGGGGGGTCAGGCTGTCACACCCCCTGGCTGTGCTCCCCCCCACCCCAAGACCCCCGTGCCCTCACCTTGGAGGTGCCCTTGGTGGAGTAGTAGAGCCCCGAGCGGCGCAGGGAGAAGTGGAAGCGCTTCCAGACCTTGCGCCCGGGCTCCCGCAGCTGCAGGAAACCCTGGACCTCAGGGCAGCTCCCGGAGTTGAGGAAGTTCTGGGGGGGACACGAGGGCTGAGGGGCACGGCGGGGTCCCCGGGGCTCTGCCGACCCCCCGGGGCACGGCTGGGCACGGCGCTCTGTACCTGGATGAGCTCGGAGTGTGCCATGCTCTTGTTCGCCTCCAGGCAGCTGGACACCATCACCTCGGGGAACAGCGACTGCTGGGGGCACGGGAGGGGTCAGCAGAGCCCCGTGGGGTGCTCGGGGTCCCCGTGGCTTGGAGGGCAGGGGGGTCACCCACGTCCCTTCAGGCTCACGTACCACGTTGCTCTTGAAGAGCTCGTACTTGGCGAAGTTCTTGCGGAAGACGAAGCGGCTCTCGGCGCCCGGAGCCCAGGAGCTCTGCACCTCCACCACCGACTCGTGGTCCTCCAGGCACCGCTCTGGGAGGGTCAGTGGGGTCAGCGGGGGTCTCCCCATAGCTGTGTCACCCCCCAACCCCCGCCCAGTGTCCCCTCTGCCTGGTGCTCACCCAGCGCCAGGTGCTGGTGCAGCTCCACCAGAGCCCAGCTGTGGTCGTGCAGTGCCCGTGTCCTGCGCACCAGGGTCTCGCAGAGCTGCCTCGCCGTGGTGCCCGGGGATGCCTCCAGGGACCGGCACGCCCCGTCCTCCCCAAACACCTTCACCACCTGTGGCACCGGGGTAAGGCGGGGGGGGGATCATCAGGGACCCCCACCGAGGGAGGGGAACCCGCGGAACCAGATGTGAGATCCCCCCGCCCTGTCCTCTGTCCCCTGAACTCACGCTGGAGGTGGTCCTTGCCCCAGGGATGAGACCCCTCCCCACCTTCCCAGCCCCCTGATGCATGTGGGAGGTGCCCTTTTGGGGGGGTCCCTGTCCCAGAGCCCCCCATCTCCCCTAACTCATGTGGCAGGTGCCTCCACAGGGGGGTCCTTGTCCCAGGGCATCCCCTTTCCCAGCCCACTTGTCCCCCTGGCTTCTGTGCAAAGAAGCTTCGCAGGGGGGGCTCCTGTCCTATGGCTGAGCCCTTCAACTCGCGTCGGAGGTGGTTCCTGCCCCAGGGCTGGGACCCCTCTGCCTTCCCATCCCCCTGAGGAACCTTCGCCTGGGGAGGGTCCCTGCCCCAAGAAACCCCCTCCCCAGCCCCTGACTCACGTGGGAGGTGCCCTCGCGGGGGGGTCCCTGCCCCAGGGTGGGGCTGCTGAGGATGGGCGAGTTGGAGGGGCTGCAGAGCTCCGGGAAGGGGTTGGGAATGCTGGGCAGGGACGAGGCACGCGGCTCCTCCTGGGGCAGGGTCCGGCTGTGGGCACAGGGGGGGCTGAGCTCTGTGCCCCCCACGACCACCCCCCATAACCTCGAGCCCCCTCCGGACCCCCACCCACCTGTTGCCGTGGATGAAGAGGGGCTGGGAGCGCTTGACCTCAGGTGGTCCCTCGCCCCCGTCCCGCTCGCCGGGGACCCCGTCCTGCTCCATCCCACCCGGCCCGGGGGGCTCCCGGAGGCTGCTCTGCTGAGCCCCCCCCTCCATGGCATTATCTGTGGGGAGAGAGCAGGTCCAGCACTGCCCAGGGCTCCAGGGCCTTGTTCTGTGGGGAATCCATGGCCAGAATTGGGGGGCCATGGCCAGGTGTGAGATGCATGGCCAGCCGTGGGGGTCCATAGCCTGGTGTGGACATCCCCCATGGGACGTTGAGGGGGGTTCCACCCCTGGCACCCACCCAGGGTGTGTTTTACTGGTGCCCAGACAAGCAGAACCCCCCCAGAGGGGTCTGGCCAAGCCTCAGGTGTCCCTGTCCCAGGGCTGGGGACAGGGATGTGACACTGGGGTGAGAACAGCCTGCTAGGAGACACCTGAGAATCACCCACATCCCACACGGGACCCTCAGGGCAGCGCTGGGGGTCTTGGGGCACTGGGAGACACCAGCTGAGCTTTGCTGGGCTGAGCCTTACTGGGCTGAGCTATACTGGGCTGAGCTGTGCTGGGCTGAGCTTTTTCAGGCTGAGCCATACTGGGCTGAGCTGTGCTGGGCTGAGCTTTTTCAGGCTGAGCCATACTGGGCTGAGCCGTGCTGGGCTGAGCCATGCTGGGCTGAGCTTTGCTGGGCTGAGCTATACTGGGCTGAGCTTTGCTCGGCTGAGCTTTGCTGGGCTGAGCCGTGCTGGGATGAGCCATGCTGGGCTGAGCTTTGCTGGGCTGAGCTATACTGGGCTGAGCTTTGCTGGGCTGAGCTTTGCTGGGCTGAGCCACACTGGGCTGAGCCACACTGGGCTGAGCCACACTGGGCTGAGCTTTTTCACGCTGAGCTTTACCGGGCCGAGCTGTGCCAGTCCAAGCTTTGCCAGGCCGAGCCGTGCCGGCGCCGTGGGGAGCAGGAAGCGGGAGCGCGGTGGCGGCTCAGCCCAGACACCTCCTCGGGTCCGGCCAAACCAGTTCTGGCGGCCGCTCCCAGCTCCACCTCACCGCCCTGGCATCCGGGGGCGAGGGGAGCCAGCGCCCGCCGTGGGAACCGCCGCCAGCCCCCCTGCCTGGCATGGCCCCCAGACCCATTTTGGGCCCCAGTGCCCCGGTGGTGTCATGGTGCTCGGGGGGCTCGGACACTGCAGTGACCACCGGCAGGGCTGGGGGATGTGGGGACATGGGCAGCACGTGGCACACGTAACACACACGTGGCACCCGTGGCTGTGCCGGTGGCACTCGGTGGCCACGGCCTCGACGGTCCCGGGTGCCGTGGGGAGTTGGGTTAATCATTCATCCTCTGCCTGTGCCCGGCCTGGCCTGTCCTCTCCCCGTCCCCAGCTCCCGCCTCCTGCCAGCTCCCGGGGCCAAGTCCACGGCCAGGCAGGACCGGTGCCATCCCCATCCCATCCCTGTCCCTGCAATGTCCCTTTCCCCATCCTGACATCCCACTGGGACTCTCTGCTCCATCCCCATCCCATCCCTGTCCCTGCAATGTCCCTGTCCCCATCCTGCCATCCCATCGGGACTCTCTGCTCCATCCCCATCCCATCCCTGTCCCTGCAATGTCCCTGTCCCCATCCTGCCATCCCACCGGGACTCTCTGCTCCATCCCCATCCCAACCCTGTCCCCACCATGTCCCCTTTCCCATCCCACTGGGATCCTCTGCTCCATCCCCATCCCAACCCTGTCCCCACCATGTCCCTTTTCCCATCCCACTGGGATCCTCTGCTCCATCCCCATCCCAACCCTGTCCCCACCATGTCCCCTTTCCCATCCCACCAGGACTCTCTGCTCCATCCCTGCTCCCTGCCCTGGCTGTGACGGGGTCCCCCTACCTGGCCAGACCCTGGCGGGACAGGGGGACAGCCAGGGGGAATTTGGGGTGTTGGTGGGACATGGCACAGGGTCACCGTGAGCCACACGGAGGACACAGGGGGATGTGGCAGAGGGGGACTCCCCAGGGCCCTGGGACAGGGACACAGCCCTGCCACCAGCCCAGCCCGTCCCCATGGCCTCAGGTCACCCCGATGTCAGCCCTGTCCTGGTGGCCGTGATGGGGCTCTGACAGGGTGGTGACCATGGCATGGGGACACACAGAGTGTCCCCAAGGTCTGGGACAAACAGGGAGACCCAGGACCCCGGCACTGTGGGGGAAGAGGACAGGACCCACCCCGGTTATGGGATGGGGAACTGTAAGGGGTCAGAACCACCAGGCTGGGCCACCAGGATTATGGAGTAGGGAGATCAGGGCCACCAGATTGAGGGGACAGGGTCCCAGGGCCACCAGCATGAAGGGACAGGGTTCCAGAGCCAGAAGAACTGTGGGGCAGGGGATGTTGAGGCTGTGGGGTGAGGTCCTGGGGCCACCAGGGTTAGGGGACAGAGTTCCAGAGCCACCAGGGTTAGGGGACAGTTTCCCAGAGCCACCAGGATAGGGGACAGTTTCCCAGGGCCACCAGGATTAGGGGACAGCTTCTCAGGGCCACCAGGACTAAGGGAGAGGGTCCCAGGGCCACCACAACACGGGACGAGGTCCCAAGGCCACCAGGGCTAAGGGACAGGGTCCCAGAGCCACCAGGACGAGGGGACAGGGTGCCAGGGCCACCAGCTGTGAGTGGGGGTCCCGGTGGGTGCCCAGGTGGGGGGACAAGGCTCCCCAGGGGCACGGAGGTCGCAGGGAAGGCAGAGCTGGGTGTCAGAGGAGGAGGAAGAGCGGGGAGGAAGGCAGGCAGGAGGGAAGGGGCAGGGACACGGCACAGCGGGGTCGCTCCGGGAGGGATGGGGCTGGCACCCCCGGCCATCCAGCGGCCCCCCCGGCCCCGGGAGCCCCCAGCCCGGCCCCGCTCCTACCTGCCAGGCGCCCGCCGGTCCCGCCACCCTCCCGCCGGACCGGGGATTCCTGTTCTCCCCGGCTTTATCTACCTGTGCCAGCCCCCGCCCCCGCCTGACATCACCGCGCCCCGGGGCTGCCGCCCGGCCCCGGCCCCCCAGCACACCTGGGGGACCCCCACAGCCCCCCGGACACGCGTGGGGGGGTGTCCAGCCCGGCCCCATGGCAGCCCCCCCCCCAGACTGGACCCCCCCAGACCCACCCGCCGAGAGCCCCCCGAGGTGGGGATGGGGAGTTTCCCACAATGCACTGGGGTGGTCCAAAGGTGGGGGGCACAGGGACCCCCGGGGGGGACACAGGGACCCCCGGGACACAGAGACCCCCGGGGGGGACACAAGGACCCCAGCCCACCCCCACGGGGCTCTGCAGCCCCAGGGCATGGAGTTTGGGTCGGGGGTCCCAGGGGGGAGCTGGAAGGACCCCACAGAGGGTGGGGGGGTCCCACGGGGTCAGCAAAGGTGGGACCCCCCCAGAGGGTGGGGGGTGTTCGTGGGGGTCTCGTGTGGGTGGCAAGAGGGATGGAGAGGGGGGTTCTATGGGGTTTGGAATCCGGTGGGACAGGGGGAGGGTCCCTCCCGTGGGGGTCCTGCGGGGACAGACCATGGGGGACCTTGCGGGTGTCCCCACGGGGGGCTTGGGGGTCCCAGGAGGACACGGAGCCCCCGCAGGTGTCCCCAGGGAGGGGCGTGGGGGGCCCCGAGGGATGCTGAGCGCTCCGTGGGGCAGCGGGGACCCCCGTGGGACCAGAGGGCTCCCGTGGGGGTGGTTTAGGGTCCCCGTGTGGGTCCCCCCCGGGTCCTTTGGGGTCCCACGTGGGTGGGCGCGGGTGACACGAGGGGTCACTGCAGGTACCCCGGGGGGTCTCGGAGGTCTCTGCAGCTCCCCCCGGGGGGGTCATTTGGGGGTCCCCCTGGGGTGGCTGCGGGTGGTACGGGGGGGTCCCCGGGGCTCATTTTGGGCCCCCTCGGGAGGTCACCGGGGTCACTCCGGGTCCTCCGGAGGTCCCAGAGCAGACAAGAGGAGTGGCGCGGCGGGGCAGAGCGGCCGGAAGTGCCGCGTCACGTGAGCGCACCCGGAAGCGGCGGCGCGGCCGGACCGGGGCCATGAGCGACGGGGACGGGACCGGGACCGGGACCGAGAGCGGGGCCGGGAACGGCGACGGGTCCGAGCGGCGGGTCCGCATCGTGGTGGAGTACTGGTGAGCGCCGGCACCGCCGCGGCCTCCGGGGGGGTGTGAGGGGCCCGGGGAGGGGGGACAAAGGGATACCGGAGCACCGGGAGTGGGAACTGGGGGAAGTGGGGTGTGGCAGCGGGGTGTTTCAGGGATGG
>JAWWEE010000073.1:1643734-1661639 GCA_035221455.1 Xenops minutus | reverse complement strand
CCGATCCCCCCTCCCCAGCCCCTCTGCCACCCTTCAGCCCCGCTGGGCTTCGTGGGAGAGGGAGCGGGAGAGGGTCCGGGGGAGCCCCCCCTTGGCTCCCCGGAGGTCTGAGGGGGCGAAGAGGGGCACGGGGAGGGTGCGGGCATAGGGCAGGAGGTGCTGGGCCAGGGGCTGCCCCAGGACCCCCACCCGCAGCAGCCCCCAGGGCGAGCGCTGCTCCAGCACCCGGGTGGCCCCGCGCTGCTCCAGCGTCTCCCGGCGCTGCCTGTCCACCTCCCGCCGGCACCACCTGGGCAAGGGGCACTCGTGAGCGTGGGGAGAGGGACCCCGGCACCCCACGGGGGCCCCTCTGCCCTGCCAGGGTCCCTCCATCCCACTGGGAGCCCCCCCATGTCCTGCACCACGCCGTGGGAACCCCTGGAGACTCCCATGTGCCATCCCATCCCATAGGGACCCTCGGAGACCCCGGTGTCCTCACCCATCCCATGGGGACCCCTGGAGACCCCCATGTCCCACCCCATCCCACGGTGACCCCAAGATACCCTCATGTCCTGCACCATCCCATGGCCCCATCAGGACCCTCGGAGCTCTCCATAACCCCCAAACCCCACGGAAACCCCCCAGTTTGGGACCCTTGGAGCCCCCCAAAGCCCCCTCAGGACCCATGGAGCCCCCACAACAGCAAAACCCCAGGGACCATCCAGTTTGGGACCCTTAGAGCCCACCAAAGCCCCTTTAGAGCCCCCCACAGCAGCAAAACCCCAGGGAATGCCCAGTTTGGGACCCTTGGGAGTCTCCCACAACCCCAAGACCGCACGGAACCCCCAGTGTGAGACCCCTGGAGCCCCCCACAACCCCACCTCCCCATGAGACCCCCCCCCAATCCCTTGGTGACCCCTCTCACCCCTCCTCGGGCCGGGTGCTGAGCTCCAGGTCCAGCCACTCTGCGCTGAAGGTCTCACGCCGTGCCACGTCCTCCTCGCTCACGGAGCAGCCCAGGCGGGCCGAGAGCCCCCTGCCACAGCCCCCCACCACGCCGGGGCCCACCATGGTGCCAGTGCCCCCCCCCCGCGCCTGCCCTGCTTTTATGGCCCCGCTCGGGCTATTTTGGGATGTGTCTCTGGCACGGCGGGCACGGGACGGTGCCAAGGGGGGTGAGAGGAGCAGGGAGGGTGGCACTGCTGACACGTGTCACCCTATGTGTGCCACCCACGGGTGTGTGTCCCCCTTCCTCTGCCAGCAACGTGATGGCACCGGTAGGACCCCCCTGGCCCCCACCCAGGGCACGTCTGGCCTTTCCCTGCGCCCCAAAACCCTGGAGGGGTCAATGGAGGTGGGGGTGTCACTGCCAAGGGGGTGGCACTGTCACCTTGTGCCACCCACCGCTGCCCTCAGAGGGACTTTGGGGTCCCTCCCACTGTGTCCCCCCTCAGGACAAGGGGGGTTCTGGCTGCAGGGCCCCCCAAACAGGCTGTTTATAGGGCCAACAGACGGGCACCTGCCACGTGCCAGTGGCTCACAGGGATGGAGTTGGTGCCAGGGGGGACATGGGGCTGCAGCCCCACCCAGACACAACTTGGCCGTGGGGGACAGTGACACTCAGGAGCAGTGACACACATGGCCAGTGGCCAAAGAAGGCTGGAGATCCCACCCTTTGGGCCCGGGGGGGCTTCGGGGTGACCCCATCCCCACGCCTGAGCTGGCAGGGGCTGTGACTCCCTCGGGTGGCAAACGAAGGGCACGAGGGTGACAAAGAGCTGCAAACAGTGCAAGGCTTTAATTCCCCCCTCCCAAAAGGGTCGGGGCCCCGGATCCCCAGGCCATGGGGGGGTGCAGAGAGCCCAGGGGGGTGGGCTCTGGGTGCCCCCCCTCCCGCAGTGCAGCCCCCGCGTGCGGGTGGGGCCCCAGCGCTGCTGCTGCTGCTGCTGCTGTTTTTAGAGCAGCACACGGTGCTCACAGGTAGAGAAACCGCAGTCGCCCCCGCGCCCCCCACCCCCCAGCCCCCCCTCCCGCCCCCCCAAAAAGGATCAAAGTCTCTGCTTAAGGCAAATCCCGCGCTGGCTCTGCCGGGAGCTGCGGGTTTGGGAAGGGAGGGGGGCTCAGCTGGCCCCATAAGTGGGGAGGTTGTGCAGTTCCAGCACTGCCCCGGGGGGCCCAGTGGGCGTGGGGGGGCACAGGCTGTGCCCTCACCCCCCTCCCATGGCCTCCACCTCTATCCCCCTTTCCTCACGGAACTGGGGGCACAAGGACAGGAATCTGGGGGGTCACAGCTGAGCCCCCAACCCCTGTGTGGGGCGGGGGGGCCCAGCCCAGCCCCACAGAAGGGCAGGACAGGGGTTTGGCACGTAACAGTCAGGGGTTCTAGGGCCCCAGTCAGGGGACACCGTGGTGGAAGGAGGAGCTGAGCCCCCCAGGCTCAGCGCAGTGCTGGTCACAGGGTGGGGTCCCACCCCCGGGGGGGGTGCAGGGTCCTGTCCCCCCCCTCCAGAGCAGAGAGGGCAGTGGAATGTCCTCAGGGCTTGGAGCAGAGCTCGGCCACACGCTGGCGCAGGTGGAAGGCGAACTCGAACATGGTGGCAGCCAGGCTCTGGTGGATCAGGTACCGGGGCAGGTGACCCTGCAGCGACAGGAGTGGGGGCTGTGAGAGAGGAGGGAGCTGGGGGCTGGCCCTGTCCCATTCCAGGGAGTTCCAGGGATGCAGGAGCCATGAGAGAGATTCGGAGCTGCTTCCACCCCACCCTGGGGGATCCCAGGGACATGGAGCCATGAGCGAGGTTTGGGACTGGGGGGCTCGAGGGATGCAGGAGCCAGGGGCTGGCCCTCATCCCACCCTAGAGGGTTCCAGGGACAGGGATGTGGAGCCATGAGAGAGGTTTGGGGCTGGGGGCTCCAGGGATGCAGGAGCACCACGGCGCGGAGCTGCGGCTCTCGTGGAGCTTCGATCCGGGGGAGGAACTGCAACGTGGTTTGATCTCCCGAAAAAAGCCCTGCACGACTCACCCCCACCCGCCTCGGCCTCGGCTCTGTGATGGGAGATCCAGGAAAAAATAATAATCCCAGTCTCTGGGGGGGGAGGGAGCTGAGGCAGGGCTGGGAGCTGCTCCGGGGGTCCTGAGGCATGGAGGGATGAGTGGCCGACTATCCTGGGGGTCAGGCAGGCACAGGACACTCCCCTCCCCTCGGACTGGGGGGTTTCAGCAGAGGTTTTTCCCTGGAGTGGGTTTTCTCTCCGATTAAAGGGCAGGAGAGTGCGAGGCCGCTGCTCCAGGGGCCATTTCAGTCACCTCCCAGCACGAGCTCGGGACCCAAACACACACACGTGCGGAATCCTCCCCCCTCCCGGCGCAGGAAGGGATGAGCCATGGGCTATAAATACCCCTCCAGGGCCAAAGGAAACAGCGAGGAGCTCCAGAGGGGGTCTGGGCACTGGCAGAGCCCCTCGGGAAGGTGCTGGGAGCAGTTGGGGGTTATTAATAGCTCGGCCGCTCCGGAATTCCTTCCACAGTGGAGGCGGCTCCGGCCCAGGAAGCACAAGGAACCTCTTTCTCTCCCTGAGCCCCATCAAAGGGGTTTGTTACCCCCTCCCCCAAAGCCATTACAGGCATCGGAGCCAGATCCATGAAGGAAAAAACACATCCCTGGCACCACGGGGGGCAGGAGGGCACTGCCTCTCTTCCCAAACCCTTCCCAAAGCCTTTGGCAAGGCAGGCAGGAGCCGCTGGGCTCGGGGGGAGGGGAGGGGAGGGGAGGGGAGAGGGCCGTGGGAGGGGAGGGAGGGAGGGTTGGGGGCCGCAGCGCTGCAGCACAGCGATGAATGGAGCCTTTGTGCTGCTGCGGCAGCGCCGTTACCACGTCAACCTTCTGCGGGGGAAGGAGCGGGGCCAGCTCCGCTCCCGCATCCGCCCCATCCCCATCCCCATCCCTCCCGGGCTGCCTCTTGTCCAGGACACTGGCAAGGACACCAGCAGCTCCACAAATAGCTCCGGACCTGGGTCACCTTGTTCCCCTGGGGGTGGATGCCAGGTGGCTGTAGTTGTACTGGGGAATGTGGGAGCAGGGAATTGTCCCTTTGGGCTGCTCCTGGGAGCAGGGAATTGCCCCTCTGGAGTGCTCCTGGGAGCAGGGAATTGCCCCTCTGGAGTGCTCCTGGGAGCAGCCAGGCACAATTCCCAAAGCCAACTGTTTCTGGTCCCCAAACTGCATAAAAGTCTCCTCTCCCCCAGTCCTGCACGAAGAGGCTGAGCCCCTAAATGAGATCTTCCAGATAAGGAAGAACTTCCCCACCTCCCACGGGGGCAACAAGGGGGGGGTTTTGGTAGTTTAACCTCCAGCTGCCATATCTGAGACCCTTCAGGGCAGTGTTTGATAAGGAACCACTTCTGTGGCTGCTGGGATCCAGGAGCAGGGCCTTGGGATGCCCGAGCCCACGGGTGAGCTGTGCTGGGGATGAGGAACTGGCCTTACCTTCAGATCCGTGTTGAGAATCCAGATGAAGGTGCAGACCCTGGGGTTGCTGGGACACTTCAGGACGATGAATCCTCCGGGTCCATTCTCACCCCTGTGGAGGAGAGCCAAGGAGAGATCAGTCAGAGCCAGGGCTGGCTGGAATTCTGCATCACTCCAGGATGCTCCACATGGATCCTGCCTAGCAGCAAGGCCTGGAGCCTGGCAGGGCAGGAGCAGGTGTGGAGAGCCCAGGAAGGTGTTCCTTGGCTCCAGGTGCACGAGCCAGCACGGCAGGGCAGGTTTCCCACAGGTGCCTTGGCAGTGGCGGTGCCAGAGCAGCAGCTCTGCCTCTGCATGGTGCCAGCTCTTCCCCATGGGAGGGTTTCCCAGGCAGGCACAACCAAGAGGTCCCAGGGAAGCCCTGTGTGTTCAGGACAAGGATCTCGCCACTCCAACCCCCAGATCCTTCCCGGCACCATCTGATCTGTCTCGGAGATGGGAGCTGTGCATGCACACAGCCCAAACACAGATTTCCCTTCTCTCCTCAGAACACGCTATTTTTCCTGGGTGCATTTGGTAAAGGATTTTTCCAGGCCCTGAAGTCCCCAGCTCTTAAACAGAGTGAGATGGCTCTGAGATCAAGTGGCAATTACTTTAACCAGATTATTAGGAAAAGCGACGGCAGAGCACACAGTGCCACAGCTGGGCCCCGGCAGAACAAGGAGTCCTTGTCTGCTGAGCCCTGCCAGGATCCAGCACCAGCCTGTCCCTTCAGAACAGGGCAGGCCAAAGCCCTGCTGAGATTTTGGGAGCCAGTCCATCCTTCCTTCACCCACGGGACCTTCTCTCCATGTCTTAAACTCGACTTACGAGAAGCAAAAGGCATGTGAGAGGCTGAGAGCCACAGCCACAGCTGTTTACTGCCCCTCTGCAATTCCTGCTTGGGAATTAACTGCTGCATAAACAGGATGTGGACTGGGATGGGATTGGTGCTGTTACTGGTCGGCACCTCCACTCCCCTGAGCTGGGAAACGCCCCAGCAACACTGACAGCACAGAGAGTTTCTTGAACAAAGGGAGATGAGCAAGGGAAGCGAGGTTTAGCTCCACAAATAGCTCGGCTTCCTGCAAACCCTGCCAGGAAGGCAGCAGGCTTTGCAGCTGAGTGGCTCTTTGCCCTAAAGCTTCACTTGAAGGGAGTGATCCCAGCTCAGAAAAACAGCCCCTGCCTCTTACCTGACGTACTTGGAGAGCGGAGGCTTCAGGTTGTGCGTGGTCGACATCCCTGAGGAAACGTACCTGTCCCTTCTCCTCTCGATCCGACGCACGTTCACGAAATCCCTGAGCAAAGAAAGGGCACTGCCTGCTTGGAACACACACACACGGCATGTGGAAGGAGCAGATCCTGCTCCCTGGACTGCTGGGAAAGGCTGTGGCAGGGCTGTGTCAACATAGGGACAAAGCACAGCCGGCACTGATATCTGGGAGCCCGACCGAGCGGCTGCCTGAGGTTTGCAGCTCTCAGAATCCTGCCAGGAATGTCTGGAGGAAATTTCAGGGGCTGCTCACCCTTGGGAGGGTTATACCATCGTGACACTGGAGCTCCCAGCCAGGCCAGGCATCCCCAGTGCCCTCAGAGGGCTCACTCCGTGTTTTGGAGGGTGTTTGGGGGCTCAGTAGGGACAGAGTGGGCTGAACTGACCTTGGGGAAACGACCCCTCCGGCAGCTCCGGCTGCCACGTCGTACGAGACGATTGTGTTGTCCTCGATCCTCTGCAGGATCTGTGGAGGGGAATAAACAAAAGCAAGAGAGATTTGCTCAGATTGTGCCTCCAGGTGCCAAGAGTTAAGGGATACAGACCCTCCTCTGCAGCAGCACTGGGATCAGAGCACCCACAGGGTCTTTGTCAGCTCAGGAGGACGAGCTTGCTCGTGGTGTGTGACAGGTTTGACCCATGAGTTTTTTGGGAGGGGCACAGGTGACACCTCCAGCTCCCCAGCACAACGCCCAGACCCTCCACTGAGCACAGGCAGGCTTGGCTCAGCCTTGGCCCCTCTCCCTGCCCACCTCACGGGCTCTTGGCTGGGCTGAGGCAGCGGCTGCCGCAGAGCGCTCGGATGAGCGGCGGAGATTTAACGCCTCAGTGACTGGGACCCAGCTCGGCTCCAGCACGGCCTGGGCACTGCCAGCAGCCTGTGCTGGGCTGGGAAGCTCCAGCTCTCCGCTCCAAGGAGCTCCTGTGATTAAGCCATCTTTGTCCAGCACGCTCACCTGGCATGCTGCCACTGTTCTGTTCCACAGGATCATCTTCTCCGGCTGGAGAATCACCTCCTGGTAAACCGTTTCGGGAGAGCACTGCAGGAAAGCCTGAGGACACAGCCAGAGCAGTTAGCCAGTCCCTCTGCTCCCCTGGGGCAAGATTGTTTTTAAGGAACATGGGTAGGACACAAAGGACAAGTGGGATCACACCCGAGAGGAGTGGTGGGGGTGGCCTGGTTCTTGTACACACAAAGCCACGGGTGTCACCCCTGTCCCAGTGCTCCCAGGGCACACGTGGGGTCAGAGGGGACACACAGAGCTCAGGGTTTGGGAGCACCGAGCTCTGTGCAGGTGTGAGGGCAAGAGTCTGCCTGTTTGCCTCCTCTCCCTCCCTTCACCCCGCTTCCCAGCAGCTCCCTGTGCACCACAGATTCAGGAAGCCATTTTTTTAACTCTTCAAGCCATTCCAAGCTCCATCACACCCACCCTGCCACATCCCCACGGGACCAGGCATCTTTGGAGGCAAACAGTTAACGCAGTGAAGTGGGTCCATCCAGCTTTTCCTGGTGAACACACAGAGCTGCTCCACTGGCAGCTCCTGCCAGCGAGGCAACATATGCACTGGAACAAAGAGAAGCCACGGCAGCGCCGACGCTTCATTAGAGCGTGGTTCCCAGCCAAGGCACTCCAGCTTGGGAGAGGGCACGGAGCAAGGCACTTCCGAGCAGCTCTTCCCGGTGCCAGGCAGCAGCAGACGCCTGCTCAGCCCTGGTCTTGCTGGCAATTAGTTCCAATTAGCCTCCTTGCTCAGATTAGTCCGAGATGCTGGGGTTGGAAGCGAGTCTTGCAGTCACCTGCTCCCAATTCTCCCAGCACGGTCTGGGGCCTGGGATATTTACTGGGGAGTTTGTCTGCTGGCCAAGGGGTTTTCCTGGAGAGACTCCCTAGTGCAGTTCATCTGTCTTGAGGACAGGGAGTGTGCTCTGCAGCCTGACCTGTCCTGAAAGCTGAGCCCTGGCCCTTTGCCTGTGCCAGACTGACCAAGGAATCGATCCAGGAAGGTTCTTACCTTTAAAATAAAGGTCTTGCCATGGAAAGGGATTTCAAAAGTGTAAACAACATCACCGAAGTCCTGTGCAAGAGACAAGAAAGTTGGATTTATGTAAGTAAAAGGAATTGCTTCTGTTTGGGGTGAGGTTTGGTGGAACACTGAGGCTCCTGTCACCTTGGGGGACCCCCTCCCCACCAAGCACAGAAACTGCCCCTAGCACATTTCAGCTGGCCATGTCCAAACTTCCATCAACAAAACAATACCCAGAGAGGCAGCAGGGATGAGACAGAAAAAGAATCCACCCCGTGCCAGGCTGCAAACGCCACGTCAAGGTCAAATTCTCTTTGTAACACTGGGGTAGGAGAGAGGGTTCCGTGCCAGCGTTACCTACGCCAGGGAAGAGCCTTCCCGGAGGGGCTGAGGATGGGCAGATGAAAACCTTTCATCGTTAGCCCTGTGTTAAACTCTGATTAGTCTATTTAAATCCATCCCCCTTTGGAAAAAGAAAACAATCTGCCCAGCTAGTTTGGCATCAGACAAAGGATCATTTGACAGGGGAATTTGAACCACCAGATGAGACAGCACTTTGCAGGGCTCGCACCACCCCCCCCAGTAGTGTTTCCACCCTGGAAAACACGGCTGGGTTTGGGGGCAGAAGCACCTCCTCCTTCTCCTTACTAATCAGAGCTCTGGGCACCCCAGAAAACTGGGGTGGGCAGAGACACATCCCAGATTTACACTCCAGGTCCCTTTGCTTGGGAAAGGAGACACCAGCGGGTTTGGGGGTGGGAGGAACAGTTTGTGCCCCATGCTCCCACGTGGGCCAACACTCCAGTTTGGGTCCCACCAGCAGGTTCAAAGGCACCTTTCCCTGGAGCAAGGGCCAAGCTGGAGCCATGGGAGCAGCATTCCTGTGCTCAGCCCAAAGGTGAGCCCTCCACCCCTGCCCACCCACTGGCCAGAGTGAGGAGAGATGGGCTCTCTCCTGTCAAACTGCAAGGCAATTAAATGTCTAATTAAATAAGAGGGGATTTTACATTTAACTGAACTGGAAGAGATTCCTAATTCAATCAGGTAATTGTAACGCTTGTTAATTTTTCATGGCGCAAGGAGGATTCCAAAGCCTCGTTTGTCCCGGTTTTTGCTAAGCCATCCATGCCCTCTGCCAGCTGGGAGGGGTCACACCACACTTGCATTGTTTTTCTCGAACTTCCAGTTCTCCTCCTGGGTGAGGATTTGGTCCACAACCTCCATGGCCTCCTTGCCTTGTCGGATGTACTCCTTTTCCTGGGAAAGCAGAGAGGATTTCATTAGCTGGGCGTGCAGGAAGCCTGAGGGAGGGGTGTAAGGCTGCTCCCCCCCTCCCCGGGCTGGCAGAGGGAAAGGAGATCAGGAATCTCTTAATTTGGGTCACAGAGGCCTCATTTTGGAGCTCCAAGTCACGCTCCCTGCCCTGGCTTGGATCCACACACCAGCTGCGGCTCCCGCCTCAGTGTGAGGGTTTCCAGCAGGCAAAGGGCTCTGGGATGTGCAGCTTCCTTCCTGCAGGAGCCACAGCTAGGGCTGAGTGGCAGCAGGACCACTGGAAAAGGGCACAAAACCTGTGCCCAGCCAGGTTTTGGGGAGGTCAAGGGCCACCCTGCAGGTCATGGGGACAGTGAGGTGATGCCCGTCCTGGTATGTGACCAAAAAACCAGGGATGGAATTGGGAGAGGCAGGAGCAGAGCCAGGATCTGTGGGATCCCTGTGGGATGCAGCAGGGAAGAGCACACAGCCCTGGGGGAGTGGGATAAAGCTGGGGGGCTCAGAGGACCCCTCCTGTGCTGGCCATGAGGGGCTCACACCAGTCCCCAGAGCACAGGGGTGTGGAATGGGGGGCAGCAGCTCCCAAAGGGGCCACAGGACTGGGGAGGTTCCCACAGCCCCAGCTCAGCCTGGAGAGGGACAGGGGCAGTGCCAGCCTTGGGCTGGACTGCCTCAGTTTACCTGAGCTGTCAAGGCCTTCCTCCCTGTTCCCTCCTCATCCGACTCGTTGTCTGACCCTGCGGGAAACACCCAATTAATTCACAGTTAATGAAGATCCCACTGGTACAACCTCCCTCTGACCTTCTGGTGGGGGACAGTGTTCAATCCTTGTCCCTTATCTCACTGCAAGGGCTGTCACTGAGGGTGACTGAGCATATCCTGGGTGTCACCTACACTGGGACAACAGCTCCAGGTGACATCTCCCTGCTCCAGATCCCTGGCACTGGCACACTTGGTGTCCCAGGGCAGTGCCACAGGGCAGGGATGTGCTGCCAGTCCTGTTCCTCCCCTGCTCCTGCCCTCATCCCCAGGCAGCCTTTTCCAAGCAGGCAGCTCACAGGATTTAATCCCAGGCCCACACAAGGCTCCAGTTTCCCACAGAGCTGCATCCAGGCACAAAAAGGTGGCACAGGGACAGTGTGGCAGTGCCAGCCATGCCCAGGTACAGATGCAGAGTGAGGACAGGGGACCCTGTTTGGCAGTGCCAGTTCTTGGAGGCTCTGCCAAGGGTTGGGATAACAAGACAGAGCTCGGGGAAGGGGTGACAGAGGTGGGGAATGCCGTGGGGGGATGAGCTAGGGAGGGAGGGGAGGGCTCAGGGAAGTGAACAGCAGGACTTACCTGCAAAGGACTCGGGGGGGGAGTAGAACTGCCCCTCGGAGAGGGCCCGGGGGTAGAGCAGGGGCCTCGAGGCTGCAGCCTGGGCTGCCAGGAACCCTGGGGAGAGGAGCACAGCGATTCACACACCTGGCACTGCCCCCCCAGGGGTCCCCAGCCCTGCCCAAACACCCTCCCAGCCACTTGTTTCCCACATTTCTCCGTGTCTTTTCCCAGCCAGCCCATGAGCTTTGCAGCTCCTGTAGCCTCATCTTTTGTCTGAGATGTTTTATCTGCCCGGAGATCAATGGGCTCTTCTGTCTGTCAAATAATCCAGAGGCGATTAAGCATCTAATTAAATAAGAGCTTCCCCTGGAAGCAATTTGGAACCTGAGCCTAATCCAATAGAGGCATTAAACACTTGATCATTTTTCATCTTAAAGCCTCCTTGCAAGACCCAAACATCCTCTGGTGCTTTCCAGTCAGTCAGAGCACTTCTGATCCAGCCCTGCCTGACAAATACCCCCCCATTTGGTGCCACTTCCCAGCCAGTGCCGCCTGGAAGAGGGACAAACTCCCTGTGCTGCTGCAGGAATGGGCAGCTATTCCAGCCCAGGCCAAGCAGCTGCTCCCTAGAAGGACCCTGGAAGTTACAGGGTGATGTGTAAAGCATTAGGTCAGGCTCAGTCTCTGCTCAGTGTGACCTCAGCGACCACAGGCTGTAAAATTTCACACCCCATAACTCACAGAGTGCCCCATAACGTGTCTGTGACTGCAGCAATCGCCCCTGGAAAGGTCTCCAGCCAGATCCAAACACAGAGATCAAGGACAGGGAGTCCAACACTCTGCCTGGCATTTGCCTCACTGCTTCCAAACACTTTCTCCCAGGCACAGGATCCAGACACTGGGGAATCTGGCACACTTTTCTCCCCTCAATTAAAAGATGCTTTTTATAATCTGGTATTTTCTTCCCCTGAAGGGACTTTTACACCGTAACAGAGCTGAGTCAGGCACTTCCCATCCCAGCCCCAGCCTGGAGATCCCTTCTCCAGAAATGTCAGATCAAGGTGCTACCAAAGCAACAGCAACCCCAGGCCTGGTGCTTTGACCCAACCCCTACCACAGAGGAGCAAGACACTCACATCGCTCCTCTTCTGCTTCCTGAGTGAGGACTTTAAAATCCAGGAACCAGGTCTCCAGCCAGGCAATGACAAACGAGACAATGGGAAGCAAATAGCCAAAAGCCCCTTTGGCCAGAAGCTGCGTGGAAAAAACCACAGGGAATTACCCAAACAGGGCAAAAAAACAGCATGGAGAAATCACAAAGCGAGCGCAAGGAAACCAACCTCAGAGAGGATGACCTTCACAATCAGGAAGGCACTGGAGACCAGTGTAGTGACCTGAAAGATAAATTGACATGGCTCAGACTCCTGGGAAGCCCAGGGAGGGGAGGGAAAATGAAACCAGGAGAGGCCAAAGTGGCTCTTACCGCGATGACCCACCAGTGGCGCAGGCGGACGATGGCGTAGCCAAGGAGCAGCACCACGAACCGAAACAGAGCCAGGAGCTGCACAAACACCCCCCCCAGGGGCACCAGTCACTGCCCCTGCCCCTCTGCCAGCTGCTGGAGGGGCAGGGACAGGCACCAGCTCCTGAGGGACAGGCGGGGTCAAGGCTGCACTGGGATGGGCTGCGACCGGCTTGGACTCAAGGCTTGGGAGTGTGGGGAGACCCCAGCCCCTCCCTGCCCCTCACCAAGCCCTGCAGGAGGCTGAGATACTCACAAATATGTCAAAGAAAGAGGTCTTGAAACTGTAATTGATGATTTCATTCCTCAGGTTCTTCTGGATACCATCCTTGGTCTGAAAGAGGCAAAAACACCCTCTGGGATTCATGGAAAAGGCTCAGAGAGGAGCCCTCCTGCCTCACCCCGAGGTAATCCAGGGTCTGACAGTCCTGGTTCCCTGGACACCAGAAATCCTGGGAGGCTGGGACGGCTGTTTGGGAGGAAGGGCATGGCTCAGGAAGCTGGAACCTGCATCTTAGGCTGTTGGTCTGAGCTTGGCCCAGCTGGCTGGGAGCTGGCAGGGCTGGCAGCTCTGGGATGGGAGGAACAAGGTGGTGGATCCCAGGCCAGTCCTTGGAAGGAGGGATCCTGGCACCCTCCGAGGGCAGGAGAGGAGCCATTGGGAAGGGATCCCTCTGGGCCAGGGCTGGGGGGGCTTAAAATCCAGGGAGAGGGGGGCAAAAAGAAGGGAGCAAAGCAGTGCTGGGCTGTTCCTTCAGCTGGTCTGTGGCCGTGCCAGCTTTGCCACCAAGAGCCTCTTTCCCACACCACGACTCCAGGGGGTGCTCCAGGAGGGATGAGACACAGGGAAAGCTTTGGGTGATGGGTTTTGGGGGGTGTTTTCAGTTCAAACAGAGGCTGTGGACAAGGCAGACAAACGACCTGAGGCATCTCTTTGTCTCTGCAGAATTACAGTTTGCTCTTAACGAGGGGCAATTTGCTCAGCAATTTGCTTATCTGGGAGAGAAGGAAACCGTTGGATAAAATAGGAGGAAAAAAAAAAAAGAGGCACATTAGTCATGATATCAAATCGTTGCTCTTCATAACCAGGCAAATAAGCTGCTCTAAGAGCTTTAAATATGCAGCATCTCGGCTCGGGGCCCAAATATCAGCAGTTAGTCACTCATTAATGGCTACCTGCACGACCCACGCTCAGCATCACCCTGGTGACCGAGCCAGGATTATCTCCCCGGGGCTGGAATTGCTGGTTTGGAGGCAGCATCTCTCCCTGGGAGAACTGGGACAAGAGCAGGAGGCCAGGGTCCAAAGTGGGTCCAAACTGGGCTAGCAGGACAGCAGTGGCATCGCTGGAATGCTGGCTGGGAAGTGGTTTTTCCTAAGGGGGTGAAGGGCAGGGGGCTCTTGGGGCTCTGGGCAGGGTGAGGAGCTGCTGCCAGGACAATCTTTTACGTGCAGACACCCAGAGATAAAAAGGGCAGAGATAAGAGCTGTGAGTGAGCTCGGGATCCAGTGCTGATAAACCCAAGGCCAGAGCCCAGGGTCTATCTGATCATCTGTTCCAGGGGAGGACATGGAGTGCCTGAAACCAGTCAGGACCAGTTCAGGGAAAATAAAAACAAAATATAGCCCAGGGAGGGACTTGGACCTGGTGGGAATGAGGTAAATAAACTGGATTTTCCCGGTTGTTGCAACACGGAGCAAAGGCAGCAGTTTGTGGCAGTCAGAGGGGACCAAATCCCTCGTGTTCCCTTCAACAGTCCCTTGGGAGGTGCAGCAGCACCTCCAGCTTTCCCAAGCTGAGATTAGCAGCAGTATTTTGGGATCAAAGCCCCTCGAGGATCCTCCCCTGCTCTGAGAACACGAACCCACGGAGCAGCTTTGCTTAAGGCCGGGGGAGCAGGAGAGAAATTTGGCTCAACCCGGTGATTGCAGGAGCCCTGGATTGTGTTACAACACAACGCAGAGTCACAAGGGCAGTGTTAACGACCCTGGGCAGCCCCGACAGAGCCTGGGGCAGGAAACGAGCTGGACTTCAGTTTACACAAAGGAACCGCGGCTCGGAAGAGCAAACAAAGATTTGTCCCAGGAGCGCTGGGACAGAGCAATTAACTGTGGGAGCCACGTTTAAACAAGGGCAAAGATTCCCGGGTTTGCCTCCTCCCGGCTTACATTCAACTCGATGATCCAGAGCAGGGAGATGAAGAGCAGGTCGAAGGTGACGAAGAGGCAGAAGGTCCTCCTCACATCCGAGATGACCTTCCTCTTCTCCGGGGAGAAGAAGTACGGGGAGAAGCCCTGGCTCTGGGATAAGGAGGAGCTGATGGAGGCAATGGCTGGGAGGCTTCGTTCCAGGTCGTGCTGTAGATCCGTGGGCTTGTTCATCCTCCGGGATCGGCACCGGGAACATCGGCCACGGCGGCGTGACCTGCGGGGGACACGAGGGACACTCAGGCCTTGGCCAGCCCTTCTGTCACCCTCTGAAGGCAAATAATCCTATGGACAGAGCAGATATTGGGAAGGAATTCCTCCCTGTGAGGGGGTAGAGGCTCTGGCACAGGGTGGCAGTGGCTGCCCCATCCCTGGAAGTGTCCTGGAGCAACCTGGGATAGTGGAAGGTGTCCAAATCCCATGGAGATGCTGCAACAGAAGGAAAAGGGACCCCAAACCTCATGGACACACCATGGCAGCAGGAAAAGGGGCTGCAAATGCCATGGAAAGGCTGTGGCAGCAGGAAAAGGGGCCTTGGGATGTTTTGGGAGCAGTGCCCAGGATCACCTCATCATTCCCTGTGCAGGGAAGGCAAAGCTTCAGGAACCAAGGGCACAACTCCCAACCTGCACAGCCAGGAGAGGACCCTGCTGCCCCCAGGAATGGGATGCAGGGTCTGACGCCCAGCTGGGCCAGGCAGAGCAGCCCAAAGGGAGCACGGAAGGGGCTGCTCCGTGTCCCAGCCCACGGCTGGCAGTGCCGGGCACACGCGATCCCGGCACGAGTGAGGTGTTGGAATTCTGAGCCTGTTTTCCTGCAGCTGTGCCAAGCATTGTATTGCAATGTTTCCTCTCCGTCAGAGGAGCACAAGGAGGCCCCTGTGGAGCTGGAGCATGACACAGGCACGGGAGACAAACACGGAAGGAGGATGCCAGAACAGGTCGGGCCAGGGATCTGTCAGTGCCACCTCCAAGCCACCCCCACGGACTCCCTCCCTCCTAAATCCTCCTGCTCAGGGATGTTTTGCCTCCCAAAAACAGCCCCCCCGGATTGTTTGTGGTGTGGACTCCTGGCCTGGAAAGTTCAGTGCCTGCCTGGATCCCAGGGAGGTTTGCCCATGACAGATCCTGCTTGTGGTAACCAGGAGGCTGCAATATCCAGGGAAAACAAACCCCCAGCGTTGTGCCCAGACCTTTGGGAAGGGGCAATCCATGGGGTATGTGAAGCTGTCAACCCTCGTGGACACTGGAGCACCCACGAGGGCCAAGCACAGCCTGATTTGGGGCAATTTGGGGCTCATTTGGATCCCCAAGCCAGCGGTTTCTGCGCCCCATCCCCAGGGAGCTGCGGGGCTGGAAAGGGAACAAAGCTGGACTCCTGTCAAGTCCCTGTTGGTCCCTCTCAGAGGCACTTCAGAAGGAGCTGGAAGCCCTGTCACTTCGGATCAGCCGCTCCAGGCGCCGGGCCCAGCTCAAAGTGACAAAAGTTAAGGACATCTGTGAGGGATAAATAATAAATCGCCTCACGCCGGGGCCGCCGCCGCCTCCTCCCTCCCTCCAACAGCACTTTGCACTTAGGCAGCCCCCCCCAACTTTCACAGCGCTTTAAAATCACCCTGAGAGGCTCCAGGGACTCAATCCCGGGATGCTGAGGGGCCAGGATGGGGTGCTGGGACAAGGCAGGGCATGGGGACAGGACATGGGGATCTCAGGATGTGGCAGCCAGGGCGAGCCCTGGTGCAACCCCATCCATCAGCAATCCCAGCCCTCCCAAGGAGGTTTAAGCTCCTTTTGGACACACACCCATCCATCCCAAACCATGCAGGCACCACCAATTCCCAGGGGAGAACGGGAAGCAGAGCAGAGCAGGAATATCTGGAGCCCCTCCCTCTCTCCAAGCAGTGGGGCTGCTCCCCGAGGCAGCTGGAGCAGGGGCTGGATGTGAGCGAGGAGAAGCGTGGCTGTTTCTGGGTGACAGCTGAATTATTGAGCTCCCTGGGGCTGTATTATGCATTCCAACATCCCCCGCAGCCCGTGCGCTCCGGGAACCACGGGGGTCAGGTGGGGGTCGGGCTCTGCTCCCAGGGAACAAGGGACAGGAGCGGCCCCAGGGCAGGCTCAGCTTGGACAGCAGAGGGGGGAATTGCCACTGGAAGGGGTTGCCAGGGAATGATGGAGTCGCCATCCCGGGTATGTTCCAAAAAACATGTGGATGTGGCACATGGGGACGTGACAAGGGTTAAGGGTTGGGCTGGGTGGCCTTGGAGGGCTTTTCCAGCCTGAGGGATTCCATGAGCCCACTCCAGTGAGGGGCACACACTGCCAAGGGGGGAAACCACCCCCCCCCTCCACGAGCTTCTCTGCCTCGAAAAACCGGGATTTTGGGACTCTCAGGAAGGGATTTTACTGGTGAAACCTCCTGGTTTGGGGATGGGGAGGCAGGAGGGGCTGCAGGGACCAGGGGTGATTCCATATAGGAAGTGAACACGGAGGGAGAGGTGGAGGGTGAGACCCCAATCCAATATCCAGAATCAACAGGTAGAAAAACATGCCCAGCCCAGTGCCAGCAACCCAAAACACCCCCAGCCCAGTCCCAGCACCCCAAAACACCACCAGGACACCAAAACACCCCAGGGGTTGTCCCCAAGCACCTCCTGTCCCCCCCCCCACAGCCCCTAAGGGCTGTCACCCCCTCCCCACATCAACCCCCTCATTAGCCCCATTTGCATGTTAATGAGCTGTGTCCCAGCCAGGAGCTTTTCCCGTGTGGTGCCACCACCTCTCCTTCCCACCTCGGGCTCAGGTGACAAACCCTGCTGTCCCCTTCCTGCAGCCACAGTGGGACCCCCCCGAGCCCCACAGCCCCGGGACCCCTGGGGGACACTCCAAGGGTCAATCTGCCCGGTGAGGAAACACCTGGAGAGCCCCAGGAGACACGGACAGTCCCCCTGGCCTCTGTCCGAACTTCCCAGTGGGAAAAGAGGCCTTTAAAGACCAACAAAAAAAGGTGGATATTGACCCAGACATTAAACCTCTGTCCAAAAATACCCCGGGGAGGATCCAATGCCTTTGGCAAAGCGCTGGAGAGGCCTGGGCTCAGCATCCCGCATTTCCCGGGAGCCCCGCTCGTTTCCAGGGGGTTTGGGTTGGGATTTGGGGTCCAGATTCCCCCCTCCGTTCCTTTCCTCTGGATCCCCGGGGTCGGGATTTGGGGCAGGACCCGGAGCCCCCCGAGGCACCGCCAGGGAGGGGCTTCCCCTGCCCCATTCCCGCAGCAAAGGGAGGGCCCGGGGGGCTCCCCCGTGTCCCGGGGAGGGGACAAAGCCCGGGGGGTTTTCCAAGGTCCCCCCCAGAACAGCGGGAGGTGTCCGGGACCACCGCGGGACTGAGGAGAATGGATCCCCGAGAGCCCCCCAAAACTCCCTGCCCTCTAATGAGCCCCCTGGGAGCCCCCCAAAACACCCCTGCCCCCCAATGAGCCCCCCAAAAACCCTCTACCCTCCAATGAGCCGGGAACCTCTCAAAGCCCTCCTATCCACCAGTGAGCCCCCCTGGGAGCCCCGCAAAGTCCCCCTGCCCCCAATGAGCCCCCGAGGGGCCCCGAAAAAGCCCCTTTTCCTCCCAAGGAGCCCTCCCAAAGCCCCTCTGCCCTCCAATGAGCCCCCTGGGAGCCCCCGCCAAAACTCCTCGCCCCCACGAGCCCTCTGGGAGCTCCCCAAAGCCCCCTCGCCCCAACTGAGCCCCCTCAAAGCCCCCCTGTCCCCAGTGAGCCCCCTGGGAGCTCCCCAAAGC
>JAWWEE010000073.1:1585339-1618333 GCA_035221455.1 Xenops minutus | reverse complement strand
GGTTTTTGCCTTTTATTTTCCTTCCCCTTCCTTCTCTCTTTCTTTTTTCTTTTTTTTTTTTTGGATAGCAGTAGAATGCAATATGCAAATGAGATGGTTATTACCGCAATGTTCGTCAAGCTGAGCTGAGAAGACATTAATAGCCTGATGAATATGCATGTGAATTTGTTAATTAAGTTAATTATTCTGCTGAAAATGCATTCGTCTTCCAAGGACATTTTCCCAATGATTTTTACATGCTTCAGTCATTAGTCATGCTGTATTTTATCGGGGAAATGAGTTTGCTTAAGTTGCAAAAAAAAAAACAACAACCCCAAAAAAACCAAAATGGGGAAAAAGGGGAAAAAGAAAGGACAGAAAAAGGGGGAAACCGAAAAAGGTTAAAAAGAAAGGGGCGGAAATGAAAAAGGAGGAAAAGAGGGAAAACAAAGCGCAGGGCAGGGCAGGAATTGCAGTGCTGGAGGGGGAAACTTCGGGGCAGAGCCCGGGCTGCAGGTGGGTGCAGGTGGGTGCATCCCCCCATCTCCTCCTTTTTCCCCTCTGATGACAAACTTTTTTTTTCTTTTCCCTTTTTTTTTTTTTCCAGTGCCAAATTTCCAACACATTAATTAATTGTTGTAGCCAATTAACTGTAGTTGTGCAAATGAGTTTAGCACTAATTACCATGCAGTGCCTGTAATCACATAAAAAACTTGCTGAGAGGTGGAGGGAGCGGACGGGGGGGGTGGCGGGGGCTGGGGAGGGGGGACACGGCGGGGGGACACGGCGGGGTCCCGGCTCTGGTGGCCCCCGGTGTGGCGGTGCCTGGCTGGGGCTGGGGGCAGGTGACAGGGACACCACCCCGGCGGTGACACCACTGTCACCACGGCTGGCCGGGGACATGGAGGGAGTGGCCAGGGTCAGGGTCACACGGGGGCAGGTGGCACCTCGTGCGCTGTGTCATTCCATGCCTTGCCATGCCGGGCCGTGCCACACCACGGCAGGACGAAGGAGCGGGAACACGCTGGCACCACGGTGACAGCACCCGGCATCTCCCCCCTGCCATGCCCCCTCTGCCCACCTGGTGACCCTCCTGTCCCCACGACTGGTGGGTGAGGCAGGGCTGGGGTGGCCAGGCTGGCTCTGAGCCCCCAGGGACCCCCAGCTCTGGGCTGGCACCGCCCTGCGAGGGGCAGCCGGGGCAGGGGCAGCCGGGGCCGTGTCCTCTCCAGCAGCCGGGCTGGCAGCAGGAGGGCACCGGGGACGGGCTGGCACGGGGCCCGGCTGGAGGATTAGCTGTGCCATGGATACAGACTCCGCGGGGAATGCTGTGCTGCAGGCCTGAGGCTCCGGTGGCACGGCATGGCACGGCACGGCACGGCATGGTGGTGTGGCATGATACGGCATGGCATGGTGGTATGACATGATATGGCATGGCATGATATGGCACGGCGTGGTGGCATGGCATGATATTGCACGGCGCAGCCCGGCATCACCTGGAACGGCATCGCCCGTTTTGCCATCGCCTTTCCCATTTCAGCCGCTCCCCACCCCTGCCCATCCCGGTGGGCTCCCGCAGCCGCCCCTTGCCCCTGCCCATCCCGGTGGGCTCCCGCAGCCGCCCCTTGCCCCTGCCCATCCCGGTGGGCTCCCGCAGCCGCTCCCCTCCGCCCCCCGCCCGGGAGGCAGAGAGTTAACGCGGGACCCGCCGCGCTATAAATTTTGCATCGTGCGGGGCTGGGGGGAGCTGGGCGGGAGCCAGGGGCGTCTCTAGGTAACAATAAACACCCGGGCAGGAGCAGCTGGTGCCCCGACCGCCTCTGCATCACAATGCCGGAATCACGCTAATCAAACCCCCCGCACCGCGCCCGCACCGCCCGGGCATGGAGAGGGGCCGGCCGGGCCGAGGGTCTGACCATAGTGAGGGTCTGGGCATAGTGAGGGTCTGGGCATAGTGAGGGTCTGGTCATGGTGAGGGTCTGGTCATAGTGAGGGTCTGGTCGTGGTGAGGGGCTGGCCGTGGTGAGGGTCTGGTCATGGTGAAGGTCTGGTCATGGTGAAGGTCTGGTCATGGTGAGGGTCTGGCCATAGTGAGGGTCTGGCCATGGTGAGGGTCTGGCCATGGTGAGGGGCTGGGCATGGTGAGGGTCTGGCCATGGTGAAGGTCTGGCCATGGTGAGGGGCTGGGCATGGGAGGCGCTGACCAGGGCAGAGGTCCTGGCACAGTGAGGATCTGGCCATGGTGCTGATGGTCCTGGTGTGGCAAAGGTCTAGTCATGGTGAAAGACCAGCTGTGGTGAAGGTCTGGCCATGGTGAGGGTCTGGTCGTGGTGAGGGTCTGGTCATGCGAGGGTCCATCCAGCGGGAACACATCCCACCACCAAGCACCAGGGAGAGGGGCTGGTGGCAGAAGGCCCTGTCTGCTCCCAGTGGAGCATCCCCAGGAGGGTCTGACCCCTCAGCCATGGCCACTGTTTCAGGAGGCAAAGGGCCGGGCTCTGGTGGCACCACATGTCCCTGGAAAATGCCAACACCATCATATGCCACCAGCCCATCACCCCGACAGCACAGCTGGTGTCCCCAGCACTTGTGAGCCAGCCCAGTGCCATGACACAACCAGACTGAGACCTCCAGGACCCTCTTATCCCCCAATATGTGGTTGGTGTCTTCGAGGGGCTGGGGCTTGGCCACTGCCTCATTCCACACCTTCTCCATGCCTGGAGCTGGGATCAGGTGCCCAGGGCTGTGCCCCCTACAGTGTGCCCGTGGCTTCTCTGGGCAAGCAGGAGGTGCAGGGGGTCCTGGGGGTCTGGTGGCCAAGGGGGTTGTGTTGGCCCAGGAGTTTTGGTGACAGCAGTGACCCAGGGGGTGTGGTGGCAGCGGTGACCCAGGGGTTGTGGTGACAGCGGTAGCCAGGAGGTGTGGTGACAATGTTGGCCCAGGGGGTGTGGTGACAATGTTGGCCCAGGGGTTATGGTGACAGCGGTGGCCCAGAGGGTGTGGTGACAGCGGTGGCCCAGGGGTTATGGTGACAGCGGTGGCCCAGGGGGTGTGGTGGCAGAAGTGACCCAGGGGTTATGGTGACAGCGGTGCCCAGGGGGTGTGGTGGCAGCGGTGGCCCAGGGGTTATGGTGACAGCGGTGGCCCAGGGGTTGTGGTGACAGCGGTGGCCCAGGAGTTATGGTGACAGCGGTGGCTCAGGGGGTGTGGTGGCAGCAGTGACCCAGGGGTTATGGTGGCAGCGGTGGCCCAGGGGGTATGGTGACAGCGGTGCCCAGGGGGTGTGGTGGCAGCAGTGACCCAGGGGTTATGGTGACAGCGGTGGCCCAGGGGGTGTGGTGGCAGCGGTGGCCGCCGTCCCCGCCGGCTGCCATCCGCATTCCAGCGCAGGAGGCAGCTGTGCCACCCCCTCCCGGCGCGGCCCCCCCAGCGCCACTAAATATTAATGCTGCCCTACATTGCGCCGCAGCACCTGCCACGGGCGAGCCCCCCCGGCCCTCGCAGGGCTGGGCAGCTGCCCCGGCCCCACCGCCCGGCCGAGCCCCCCGGGACCCTGCCAGAAGGTGTGGGGGGGACACCAGCTGTGCCCCCCCCTCCCCGGGCCGTGCGCAGGAACAGAGCTAGGATGGGGGCACGAGGGGCACCCCGAGCACTCCTGCTGGGGGGGCAGAGGGGTTGGAAGCCCCCCAGGCTCCCCCCACCGAGCCAGGGGTCCCCCCAAGGGCGGGTTTGGGGTAGGATTTGCTGTCGGACGGGGCGGTGAGCGGGTGCCCCTCCGGCCCCACCGTCGGGAGGAGGTGCCACTCGTCACACGAGTGCCAGGCGGCAGCGGGGGTGGCACCCCCGGCGCCCGCCTTGAGCCCCAGCCAAGAGTCCCGAGCCGAAAAGTAGGGGGTGATTGATGGCAGCGTTTGGCTCGTAAGGGCACCCCGCGGCCCAATCCTCCCGCGGCCCCAATGTCTCCCCTGCCCCTATTCAGAGATCATGTTGTCTCATGTTGGTCCCAGAGGCGCCATTAATTAAAAATACATCCAATTAAATGGCAGGTGAAAGCGTGTGCAGGCACAGCCCCCCCCTCCCGGCCCCCCCCTCCCCGTGCCTTGGCTCAGCTGCGCCGGTGGCAGCGGGGAGGGCGATGTGCCCGCTCGGGGTGCGGTGCCAGGTCCTGTCCCCGCTGCCACCGCAGGCACCGGAGTGGCCTGTCCCCCTGCACTGCCACCCCTGGGGTGCCGGGGTGGGGGTCACACCGATCACCCCCTCCCTTCCCACGGGCTGGAGGGGCGCCGGGAGGGGACTGTCCCCAAACCCGAGGCTCCCTGGCTTGGCGGAGTGGCTGGCACGGCCACCCTCGGCGCGGTGACACGGGCTGGGCAGTGCCAGCCCGGCTGCGGCATCGCCAGGAGGTGGCACCGGGGGTCACGGGGGGTACCGGGAGGCACAGGGGGAAGCCCCGGGGGCCGTGGAGGCTCCGTGTTCCCGTTAATTGGAGCCGCTAATGGGCGCCTTCCCGCTCCGGGGGCTGGCAGGAGGCACCAGCTGTGCCCGCCCGAGCCGCCGTTTTAATCAAGCTGCCAGTGCGGCGGGGGCAGGGCCAGCTGGCCCCATGGCACAGGGGTCGTGCCACCCCTGCCACCCCTCCCAGACACCCCCGGACCCTGCCCATGCCCACCAAACGCCAACCATCCCCTGCGCTGCCATCCAAATGCCCCCAAAAGGCAGCAGCATCCCAAGCCCCGCGGGATGGAAAATGCTGGATCCCAGGGGATGGGTGACACATGGGGGGCTCACACATCCATCCTGCCCCCCAAAGCCGAGCCCAACACCCTCCTCCACCCCCATCCGCGGCCTCCAACACCTCCATGGTTGGGGTTTTTTTATTATTTTTTTTTCTGGGTGGCTTTATCCTTTTTCAATCCTTTTATTCTTCCCCCCCGCAACCCTTCCAAATGCCAAGGAAAGGTGTGAACGGGTTTTTGGAAGGAAACGTCTAAATTGGATGAAAAACCTTTAATGCCGACAGCCGGAGCAGCTGGAAGGACAAATATAGCCGGGGAGGAGGAGGAGGAGGAGGAGGAGGAGGAGGACGGGGATGGGGACACGGGGGGAGGTGGTGGCCGTGCCGAGAGCGACACCTGGTGACTGTCACACCCGGCCACGCGTGAACACGCGTGTGCACGTGCCCCAGGTGTGTGTGTGACCTCATAAACACGTGTGTGTGTGTAACTCAGGGGGGGGTGTGTGTGTGTCCCCTGTACATGTGTGTGCACACACGTGTGTGCAAACACACCACCCATGACTTGCCACGCCTGCTCCACGTGGAGATTCCAGTGGGATCCCGTGGGATCCGGGTGTCCCACGGTGATCTGCTCCACGGGAAGGCCCCTTCCTTCCCCGTCACCCTTCCCGGAGCTCCCGAGGGTGACGCCCGGAGCACCGGGATGCCACGGGAAGGGAACACGTGGAGTTTGATGGAGCCACCACCACGACCCCAGTGCCGGGCCGGGAGCACCGCGGGGTTGTGGAGGAATCCGCATCCCGCCTTTCGAGGCGATGGAGCCGGGAAGGGCGGGATGGAGCGGCCGGGAATGTCGGGATGGAGCCGAATCCAAGAGGGAAGAGCCGAGCGGCGGAGATTTACAGCGCCGGCTCCGCGCAGCCCCCCGGCCATTTGGCACAGCAGCTGCTGCCGGGGAAGTTCAATGCCAAAATAAATTAACCGGGATAAAACGGCCTGGGCACCCTTGGATCGGGATGCCGCAGGAGCCGGGGCCGCGCGGGGCTTTGTCTGCGGGAAGGTGCGATGGGAGGGAGCCCGGGATGGCCCCGTGTCCCTTCTGCCAGCGCCGGGAGCAGCCCGGGAGCCGCGGGCAGGGACCAGGAGGCTGGATTAGGGAGCCATCCGAGTGCACGGGGCCCAGCTGCCCCGCTCATAAATCAGGGGAGCCGGCTGGGGGCTGGGGGGCTCTCGCTCCTGCTTCCCCAGCACTGGGAAGCACCCGGCGCCGCCACCCCCCCACCATCTGCACAGGGATATATTTTAAGACGTGTCAGCGCAGGGATGTTAAACCAGGCGAAAGGAGAGCAAGAAAGCCGGGGCTGGAACGGGGGGCGAGGGCTGGGCTCTGCCGGGGAGGGGGGCACGGACAGGGGGTGGGTATGGGGGGAACGGACTGAGCCCACGGCACCCCCACATCTCCTCCAGCTGATCTCCCTGGCCCTGCCAGGGTCTGTCCCAGCCTCAGCCGAGCAGGAAGGAGCCGATGGTGGGGACAGACAGAGCAGCACCAGCCCCTCCCCAAATTCCTGCCCCCGGTGCGCAGGGATGGGGCCAAACCCCCTCCAGGAGCCGGGCTGGGAGCAGCACAGGGAAATAGCACGGAGGGATTTCAGGGGAGGAAGGAGGTGGATGGAGGGATGGAAGGAGGACACAGCTACAGCCCCGTCCCTGAGCACTCACAGTTCAGGGGTAGAGCAGAATCCATCCCCTCCAGCACCCTTGGCCTTGGAGCCAAACCTTAACCTCAATCCTTCCCTTTTCAATTCTTCTCCCACCTTCCCATCAGCTCCAGCTTTCCTCCTTCCTACTCCCACCTCAACCAAACCAGCCCGTGCTCCAGCTCGGGCATCACCCACAAACACCCCTCTGAGCAGGATGAGACCCTGGGGCTAATGAGGGTTTGGATTTTAATTAGCAGAGTGGAATTTGGGGGCTGACAGGGGCTGGCCAAATCCCACCACCCTGACCAGGAAGGCAGGAGCAGGGAAGAAAAGGCTTTTCAAGGAAAACACAGTTACCATGTGATGATTCCAGAGGCTACGGGCAAGAAACGGAGCAAAAGGCAACCCAGATACAGTAACAGGAAATATTTAATTTTCCAATCTCCACTTCTCCATTTTTATAAACTGAAAAGAAAAAAATTTTAATATATTACAAAATATCTGTACAGAGACAAAGGTACAACCGAAAAAAGGCGCGCTCGGTCTCCAAAGGAAAAATGGGAGAGGTACAGTAAGAGTGACCAGAGGCTTCTCTGCCGGGAATTGCTACAGCGGGAGAGGCGTCAGATTGACCCCAAAACTGGGATGGGGGGAAGGAGGGGGGAGCTGCCATCACCCCCTTTTTCTGTAACCTGCACCGAGGCTCAAATCCTTCTAAATGCATAAATCCCCCTCCAAACCCAGGAAATCCTTTTGTCTTCTTTGTGCAGAGCATTGGAAAAAAAAAAAGGTAAGAATTAAAAAAAGAAAAAAGGGGGGAAAAATAAAAGAAAAAGAGGTGCTGGGGGACAGGAGTGGCCCCACAGCTCACAGGACCTGGCCAGGCTGGTCCCCCCCGACCCTCCAGTGCTCCTTTGGCCCTGGCAGGGATTGAAAGGCTCATGCTGGGACCAGTTAGGAAAAGCCACTGGAAGTGGCCCCTCCCCGGGCTTGCCAGAGGGTTTGGAGAAGGGAATGGTGGAACCACCTCGTGCAGGAGCCCAGAGGCTCCGTGGGGACAGATGGCAAATGCCACCGGCCACCCCTGAGCACGGAACAGACACCTGGAATGTCTGTCCCTGGCTGGAGGTGGGACAGGGAACAGGAGCCCCCTCCCCTCACAGCCACCTCCTTGGGGGTCCCCAGCCCCTTCCCAGCCTCTGCTGCAACATGGAGCACTGCTGGGGTGTCCCCAGGGACTGGAGGGGACACAGCTCTCCCAGTGGCAAGAGACCACCCTAAACTGGGACCAACCCCACCTAAACTGGGATCCCAGGGCTGGGATGACACTGGCACCAAGGAGGGGGCAGAGCCTGGGGGAGGTGGGGGCTCCTTCCCGGCAGCTTTTCTTGGGAATGTGCCAATTTGGAAAGACAATAAATAGGCATCGGCTTCCTAAGAGGATTCAGCACAGAAACACGACTTTTCCTTCCAAATTGGATGGGATTGGGAAGAAAAGGAACAACAGCAGCAGTAGCTCCAACGGCACCCAGAGCTGGCAGGTGCCAGGGAAGGGGAAAAAAGAGAAATTAACCCCCCAAAACCCCCCTTGAGAGGCGCCCGGGGGGTTCAGTGCACTGTGTATCTCACAGAACTTCTCTTGTATTCCTCTCTGCACATCAGGCAAGAACTAACAATTAAAAAAAACAAAAAAAACAAAAAACCCCCCAAAGCCCACAAATTTACAGTGGGAATTCAGCAAACAGCATCACTCCTCGGCTCAAGGCTCTGGGAGCTGCCAGTCCCTGCACAGCACCAGCAAATAAATCCAAAATATATATATTTTTAGTGACTTTTCTCTCCCCTCCTTCCTCCCACGGCAAAGCTGGGTAAGGCAGGATTTCCCCAGGTGGAGAAGCATCATCTATTCAGGTGCATTTATTTAAATTTCTCTCTCTGTATAAAAAAGAAATTAAATCCTGTTAGTAGCAAGAACATCCCTTGGCCCCTCAAATTCCCCTCCCCTTTAACACTCCAGAACTGTCGGCTCTAAAATTCAATGTTTTCCATAGGAAAGTCCTACTTGGAAACAAAAAAAAAGCTGATAAATAGGTACCTTTGTTTTATTCATCTCTTTTAAGTCTCATTGAAATGAACAGCGCAAGGGTCTGCGGGAGGAGAAAACGCATCGTAAATACTTCCTCGACAACAACAAAAATAGAAATATGCTCATGGAAATGATACAGGAACACCTGGAAAACCTCAAAGGGCTGAGATGTGACTGGCCTCAGTGGGATGGGCAGCACCAGCCCAGGATTCCAGGGACAAATCACTCCCATCCGGTGGCAAATCCCACCAGAAGTTGGATTTTCATTTCCTTTTTTAATTCCCTAAGTGTTCTGGAAGTTACACGTGACAGAAATCCCTGGTTTTCAGGAAGGTGTTCGCCGTGGCTCATTAAAAAAAAGGAAAAATAAGACAATTCCCACTGCAAAGTTACAGCAGGAGGGATTCAACCCCCAGGGACCCTTCCCAAAAATCAGTGTACTAAGGCTGCTGTCACAGGGGACAGGACCTGGCCCTGGAGCAGAGGGAAAACCGGGGGATTTATGGAAGGGAAGTGACACTGGATAAACTGAGCACAACCAGTGTCACATCCCAGGCTCCCACTGCCAGGGTAACCCATCCAGGTGCCTCTGCAGCAAAATATTCCCCTTTTAATTTGTTTCTTTCCTTTTTTTTTCTTTTTTAAGGAAATTTGGAAAATAAACAAACAAAAACTAATCACTTTGGGAAGCAGCCTCCCCCCAGCCCTCCCTGACCACTGGGAAACTCCAGAGCTTGGGAAACAGCTTTTTTTTAAAGTTCCTTCTCTTGCTCTCAATGCTATTTTACCATCAATCCTCCCACCCTTCTCCTGGCTCAGTTTGGGATTATTTCTGTCTCTAACCCAGCACAGGAGGGTTTGGCCCTGGCGGGACCCTCCGGCACATCCCGAGAGAGGGAGGGATGCACAGGGAGCTCTGCAGCAGCTGAAATGCGGACGAGACCTTGCTCTGGCCAACCAAAAAAACCCCCCAAACCAATTAAAAAAAAAAAAAAAGAAAATAAATTCATCAAGTCCTGTGGCTGAAGGAGGAGAGGCGAGGGGGGAATGCTCAGTAGGGAACCCCCCGGCCCCGGCCCCCCCTCGGAGGCACTCTGCCAGGCCCTCGGAACGTCTTCCCGTAGGAAGACGGGGCCTGGGTTGGGGCTCCCCAGCTGGGACCTGTTCCTGCCCCACTGGAACCGGCCGTTCCCGGCCCCAACTCGCCGTAATTCTGCATTTTGGCCTCGGGATGTCCCAGCGTGTTGCTGTTGCTCCCCTCGGATTTGCTGAAGGATTGCCCCAGCGAGTGGATGCCGACGGGGACTCGGGCGAAACGCAGGTCCTGGTCCCCTGGGAACTGCACGGATCCCGTGCCCTGGTAGTTGCTGGTCTCCCCGAGGTGGCTCACGGAGCCCAAGAAGGTCCTGCTTTTCCCCAGGGGTTGGGCAGAAGGTTCGAGAAGCGTCTGGCCCGAATTCAGCTCCTCGGCACCGAATCCCCCCTCGGAGCCGTCGGCGCTGTAAGTCCTGGAGGGCTGGGAGCGGCCGTAGTCCCTCGGGGCCGGCGGCTCCTGCGTGGCGTGGCCGGGCAGCTCCGTGTCCTGCTGGGAAAAGAGCTGGAGCAGCGCAGCCGTCACGGCCGGGTTCAACTCCTGGGCTGCTCCGCAGAGATCCCCTTCGGGCACGGGAGGAGGCGGCGGCGGTCCGGGGGGCTCGGGGGGTCTCTTCTCTGGAGGGAGAATGCCAGGAGGACACGCTGTGGAAGGGGTGACTCCTTTTAAACACCGTTTCAAACACACACACACACACAAAGACATTTTTTACAAGCAAACCGAACCGATCCCCGCGCCGGGAAGAGGCGGAGGGAGAGTTTTAAGGCTCGCCGGGAGATCAGTGCAATGGGTTCATTCCCACTGCCCCCACGGCCACAGCTGTCCTAACACCTGGGCTCCAGGGAGGGCACTCCAGCTCCAGGAGCAAAGGCAGATGTGGAGCCACACGCCAGCCCCACACTCCCCCAGTGCTCAGGGACACGGAGCCGCCCCGGCTGCAGAGCGTGGCTGGGATGTGTTGGATTAGACAGACACAAAGCCAGGCCCAGCCACACAGATCCCAGCTCCTCGCTGCTCCCACAGCAGCCCAAGGGCAGCAGGACACTCTCTCTGCCCTCTCCCCACCAGCCCCAGCTCTGCTTCCCGACCTTTCCAACACAGAGCCCCACACAACCTCACCCCCCAAGTATCTGAACAGACTGCCCTGAGCAGGAGTAAAGCCTTTTGCTTCCTCCCCCTGCCCCTTTCTCCCCCAGTTCCCCCCAAAAATCAGGATTTGTCTCAAACCCCCTCCTGGCAAGAACAAAGCTCCATCAGCCCCAGCCCCAAAACCCTCACTGCTCTGGCACAGCCTGTGAGGCAGAGGGAGCACAAAGGGGCCTGTTGGGGAGGTGGGAGAGGGGAGCAGAGTCCTGACCCTCCCCTGAGGCAGTGCCACAGGTGTAGGTGACACCTCAAGTGACACCAGGGAGAGGAGGACGTGGCTTCCCAAGGAGCTTCGCTCCCAAAACCAGCTTTGACTCCTCCTGGAGCAACACACCTGAGCTGCCTCGTGTCCCTCACCCACAGGTGAAGGAATTGCAGAGGCCACGGACACCTTGTTGGAATCACATCCTCAAATCACTGGCAAAACTGGTTATTAAAAAGGTCAAACTTTATTGTGAAAACCAGTAGTCTTCCAGGACCACCCCTCCACCCGTATCCGTCAGTCCACTTTGAAAACTAGATTGTATTGAAATCCAGGGCGGGGGGGAGAAAAAAAAAAGCAAACCCCAAAACAAACAAAACAAACAAAAACAATCTTCAGGTAAATTTGTAAAGCCAAGCTGATTTGGGGACAGCAAATCATTCCAAAAGAAGTATCAACAGAGAACAACGGCATGGAATTCCATCTGCTCTACAGTAACCTAGTTATCTTCCAGGACTAGGGCAACAACAACAGAAAAAAAAAAGAAAAGCACGATCACAACTGGCTCGTGGTGGGCGGGTGTTGAAGGCACGAGAACACAGCACGTTCAGCTACATTGCAGGAGGTGGGATCGGGCCAAAAGAGGCTCCCCGGAGAGTCTGAGACAAACCCAGGAGGTGCTTCTACAATTGGGTGAGGTCGTCACAGGCTGTGGCTAATAAATTCAGAAAATCAACAGAAACAAGAGACATGGAGACATTTACACTCACCTTGGGCAAGGAAATCCGAGACTTCACTGACACAACCACTGGTTTTAAACTCTCCCTATCAGAAGCTGCAGGAGCTGCTGGATTTCAGGGCTCGAAAATGAAGTTCCAATGAACCAAGCAGCCCTGGTTTCACCTCACAACTGCCACTGTCCCTCCCTTCAGCACTCACCAGTATTTCAGTTGCTTTAAAATCATCTCTGCATGTTTGCTTATTTTTTATTTTTAAGAGGGCAGGAAAGGGATGGTGAAAAATACTTGGGACAACCAGTAGGATGGGAAAATCTGCAGAGATTCCTGTGCAAAAACCTCTCTGGATGTGCCAACTGATTGCTGGGGGGGTTTGAGGAAGAACTGACCCTCCAAACTCCCTTTTCATTTTTGGGCAAAACCCCAAACCTTTAATTAATCTTCACTGACCCATTCACAGTGGAGCACTAATGGGTTTTAGAGTAAACATTGGCATGTTTTGGCTGTCTGCAGTTGTTCCAACCCCAGGAGCAGCCCGGCACTCACCGCAGGGATGGGGTCAGGTTGAAAGCTGAGGTCTGAGCACATTCTACCCCCTTCCCTCCTCCCTCTCCCAACACTCCAAGGCCTCACTCCTCCTGGCTGCATCAGCAGCACTCCCTTGGGATACTTTTAACTCCTCAGACAGCCGTGTGGCCCTGGGAGGTGCATTTACCTGAGCTCTCCTCCGGGTGCCTCGTCGGGGTTTTCCTGGGCCCCCGCTGCTCTCCGCTCTTCTCCCCATTGCTCTCCTCCAGGGCTGCTATCCCGGGCTCCTGGCTCTTCATGAGCTGACTCAGCAGAACTGCCAGCACGTTCTGCATGTCTCCCTGAGCGCTGGCTGCGTCCGGAGTCTCCTGCTCCTCCGGCACCTCCGGAGGGGGCTCCTCTATGGCTTCCTCTGCCGGCGCCGCCGGGGGCTCGCGCTGCTGCGCCGTGGCCTCGGTCAGGGCCGTGATGGACTGGTTGAGGGCCTCCAGCTGCTGCTGCATCTCGGGGTTCGAGTGCACGTTCAGGAGCTGGGCCATCTGCGGCACGCTCAGGTCGGTCTGGCTCTGCAGCAGGTTCAGGAGCACGGCCAGCTCGCTCTGGTTCAGCTGCTGTGTGATGTCCCCGAGGCCTGCGGGACACACGGGAGGGGAGGGGAGTGTCACCGGGAGGGTGGCTTTGGGATCCCGGGGGGGCACGTGGAAGGGACAGTCCTGCACAGCCCACAGCAATGGGCAACCCTTGCCCACGACCTGTGGCAATGGGCACCCCCTTCTCCACATCCCACAGCCAGGATCCACCTCCCACAGCAAGGAAAGCTCCTTCTCCACAGCCCACAGCACTGAACGCCCCCCTCCCCACATCCCCAGGCTGGGGGAAGGCAGGGAGGCTCCAGGAGGAGGATTTCAGGAGATCCTGCTGGGATTCCCACCCTCAGCTCCAGCAGCACGGCAGCAGCACCCCGTGGTCCTGGGCACACACTGCACTCACCGAGCTCCCGCTGCCTCACTGCCCCTCCAACCTCCCAAAAACCTCTGCAGAGGTGGCAAAAAGCTGCTCAGCTGGGCCAAACCTTCCCATTCCTGGGTTTGGGAAGCGAGGGCATCCCAAGGATGCCACATTATGGCAGCAGGTGATGATGATGGAAGCCCCAAACACAATTCAGGGTAACCACAGCAGCTCAGCCCCTCCTGAGGTCCCCTGGGTCAGAATCACTCCCTCCTGCACTGGGAAGCAGGTTTCCCAGGATGGAGCTGCTGTTTGGGATGCAGGAAGGGTGTGTTCACTGACACAGCACAAGGAATTAGGTCAAGCAGAAGGCAATTCCTGGCCTGGGATCACAGGGCTCTGTCCTGACCTGCAAGGATCCAGGTTATCCTAAAATACATCCCTGGAGTGGCACCACCTCCCTCTGCAGCCCACTGGAGTGACAAGTGACAAGGGTGCCCCTTCACACTGACATTGACGTTGGAACTTTTTGGGAATAAGGGTGCCAAGGTCTGGTTTTAGAAGCTTAAACTGGAGCTCCTCTTGCTGGTGGGGAACGAAGAACACGACACTCTTTTCCCAGCTGTTTGTTAATCCAAGCACCACCTTTTGTCCATCTGCCATGTTTCACTGAACACATGGATTGTGCATTCCCTGGAGCAAGAACTGTCTTCCTTGTTACTTGTCAGCACAGCATCGGACACAAAGGAAGCTTTAGCCCATATCTGGGTTTTTATAAGGCTTCTATAGAACAATCAGGGCAGCTTTGTGTAGCTCCACATTCCCAGGAATCAAAATACCTCCCCTCCAACTATTTTCTAGGCACAGGAGGGTTGGTCATTGGTTGGAACAGTGTAGAAGGTCTAGCCCTGCAAGTCTTGATGACCTTTTCTGCAGTAAAGTGCAATAATGTACATTTTTGCATATATCCCCAACCTAACCTTTATCTAATTTGATCAACAAGATCAAACTTCAGCTCCTTTGCACACCCTGGACGTGGCTGCACTTTCCAGCCTGTGAATCTGTTCCCTCACTGGCTTAAGTGACTCAATGAGTCCTGTCATCATTCAGCCTCTTTTAGAACTAATAACACAGCTCAGAACAAATTCACACTCAGCTCATCAGTGACTTCTGAAGACCAGACAGAACCCTCTGTGCCTTCACAGCAGAGAGCAAAAGAAAGGAAGGAATGAAAGAAATGAGGACAGGAAGAGCCTGGAATGCCCTTTCTGCAGAAATAGAGGTGAAAGAACCAGACTGGCTTAAAACCAGACACAAACCTCCCACACCCAGGGAGGGAACACACCGGGAGCCTTTCCCAGAGCAAAGTGGGCACTGACCTACTGCATCTGCAGCCCCAGGCTCTGCTTTGAGCTGGGCAGGCTGGGGGGGCACAGGACTGCTGTTGTTTTTCACAGTGTCTGTGCTTGTAACAGAGGTAGTTTCTTTCCGAGAAACTTTTGACACCGGAGGCTCCTCCACGGCCATCCCGCTCTGCCGCTGCCGCCGCCGCTTCTTGCTCCACAGCTCGTGGCAATCCTGCCAGTGGGGGAGGCTGCAAGAGAACACTGGGCACTGAGAGACACGGCTGGGAGAGCAGCTGGACCCCCAACACCCCCAGGAGGCTGCTAGTGATGGAGGAGAAGCACAGAGAGGCTGTGGACTCCATCCCCCCCATCCCTGGGAGTGTCCGAGGCCAGGCTGGATGGGGCTGGACCTGCTCTGAACACTTGAACTTCCATCCTTGGAAGTGCTCAAGGCCAGGCTGGACCTGTTCTGGTGGAAAGTGTCCCTGCCCACTGGATGGAACTGGATGGACTTTAAGCTCCCTCCCAACCCAAACTGTTCCATGATTCTGTGTTCTCTGACTGGAGCCAAACCAAAGGGGAAAGACCTAGACAGCCTAATTACAGGGAATTCATTCCATCTGCACTGGGATCTTATCCCTGTATGGCCTGGGATCTCACACAAACCCCAGTGAGTGCAAGTCCACCAAGCTCTGAAGGTCTGGGGGCTTTTAAGGAAGGTCCTGCCTTGAGGAACTCTGAAGGAAACAAGAATCTTGTGCTTGCACACAAACCAGTCAGAGCTTTATCATCTACTTGACTGGAGTGGGAGGAAATTGCTGCTCAACTCTTCCACCCAATTAACACACAGCCTTAACGAGGTCTGACCAGTCCTCCCTCCATGGCACAGAGACAGGGATGTGCTACATCCTACTCTTACACATCTTCCAACAGAGTTTTAGAGCATCTTATGAGCGTTAAACTGGGCTTTATAAAACCAGGCTGTTATCAGGCAGAGAAACAGCAGCACAGGAAGAGTGATCTGCTCAGCCCCATGACAAAATGCAAGGGCAGAGTGGAGAAAAGACCACAGGAATTGTAATTTTGAGTGAAAAAACCCCCTTGTCTCCTTCCCACAGCTCTCCAGCAGAGAGCCCACGGGGGTGGCAGCTGGGACTTACTCTGGAGGTGCCATTTTGCTGAGGTCAACGTCCTTCAGGAAGTCACTGTGCAGGGCCTGCTCTGCTGTGCAGCGTTTGCCAGGGTCCAGCGTCAGCATGTGGTCCAGCAGGTCCAGAGCAGACGAGGGAATGCTGGGGAGAGGGTGGTAAACACGGGGGAGTCAAGGGGGTACACAGGGAGAAGCCACTTCAGAGAGATCCCTCAGGCCTGAGAGAAACCCACACAGCCAGAGTTTATCACTTGTGATGCAGCAGCTCAAAGACACCAACAGAACAGGTATCAGGTGTGTGGAATGCTTGGAGCTGTGTCAGGGAGGGGTAGGTTGGAACTCAGGACAAGGCTCTTCCCCCAGAGTGGTGGGCACTGACCAGGCTCCCCAGGGCAGTGGGCACGGCCCAGAGGCTGCCAGAGCTCCAGGAGTGTTTGGACAATGCTCTCAGGGACAGGGTGGGATGGCTGGGGTATCCTGGGCAGGGCCAGGAGCTGGGCTGGATGATCCCTGGGGATCCCTTCCAGCTCAGGATATCCCATGATGTTCTCATGCTCTATCTTTGCCATTTATGCTAAAAATCTCACAAGGTTATCCCACAATCAGACTCTCCCCCGGAGAACATTTCCCAGCCACAGGTAACCCCTCCAAAGGCACTCGAGGCAGGCCAGGTGTTTAGGAAGGGGACAGTGACCCCATCCCAACCCTCCCTGGGTGGGAAACCTCCCCAACCCCCACGCAGAGGAGTCACAGAGGCCCCCCAGGCCCCCCAACTCACAAGGAGAACTCCTCGCGCAGGCGCCGCCGGTATTGCTTCTTGGGTTTCATAGTGTTGAAGTAGGGCAGCTTGATGACATCTGGCCACACAGCTGGGCAGGGGCTCCCACAGAGCCGGCTGGGAACCAGGAGAGCAGGGTCAGCCCAGTGGGACACAGCAAGGAGGGCAAGAGCCACCAACCCCAGGGCTAAACTCCATCCCCCTTAGCAACTCACTGCAGCGACAGCCGAGCTCTGGGCACTCCTCTGTGTTACAAAGGGAGCCACCAGGAGAGGGAAATGCTGAGCTGGAGTTCATAAACCATCCAACACCAGGGATTTTTATTTTTCTTGCCAGAAATTTTTAACGTTTTAAAATTTCTTACTTCATGTTTTACAGACTCAGTAGATTTCATTGTCCTTACAGTGAGCGTGGGGAGGGGCTGGAATGGATTTCCCAGAGAAGCTGTGGCTGCCCCACCCCTGGAAGTGTTCAAGGCCACCTTGGACAGGGCTTGGAGCAACCTGGGATAATGGAAGGTGTCCTTGGATGAGATTTAAGGTCCCTTCCAACCCAAACCAGCCTGGGATTCTAGTTTTCAGGGTGAGATGTAATTTAAGGTCATGATTTTTGTACTCAGCTCACAGCAAAGTTTACTGAGGGGACATAAATTAACACCCACACACCTGATGGGGGTGTGGACACCTGACTATTCCCCATTTGTGGCCCTATTTTGCAGGCAGGTGAGAGAACAAGGGCTCTTCTAACACATGGCCTGAGTGCAGGAGCAGCTCCTGCAGTGCCTCCCCTCATAGACATGCATGTGCAATGCTTTACCTGATTAATTCAAGCTGAGCCAGTTCCAGATTGGCTTGAAAAATAGGCTTCTTTGTAAACAGTTCCCCGAGGATACAGCTGGAAAGAGGAAAAGCAAGAGGTCAGGACAGCAAACCCCTGGGAGGAGCATTTGAACAGCGCAGTGTTTCTGCTCAGGAGCAGCTTTGCCTGAGGAGGGTGATTTGCATCAGGGCTTGTAGTTGAGCACTGACAAACTGACCTGTGTGTACAGAACCCCCAGTCCTGGGCTCCTGGGGAATAACCCCCCTGGAAGTGGCTGCTTAATGCAGGAAGCCCTTGACGTGTTAACTCTTTGCAGGGAGAGGGGGATGTGTCCATGTGGCAAGAAAAGGGATCTCATTTCCTCCAGAGTCAGCTTTCAGGCTTCCCTGTGCTGCCCCAAACTACCCTCAGCTGCCCCACCCTGCGTGTCCTTGGCAGGATATGGGCATGTGGATACAGGATACTGGTACAGCTGGGAGAGAGGCAGAGGGAGGGCTCAGCCCTGACTCCTTCAGGCTTCAATATCTTCCTCGAGCCACGAGGAATCAGTGCCAAAAACAGCTGGGGGGACACAGGTCTGTCTGCTGGCACAGGACACTGAGCAGCAACTGGACCTCCCAGCCAGAATTGCCAGCAGTAATTGGGATGAAATCCTGGCTCCTACTACCCTCTGTTTGTGTTCCAAGCTCTGCTGCAGCTCAGCTGTGAATACCCACTGGGAAGGTCACATTTTAGGGAATCCAGCCTCGCTTGGGGGTGCTGATCACTGGGAAGAATGGCCCATCTTGGTGGCTGAGCTGCCCAGACTCCCATTCCCAAGGCTCCCTGCACCACTGGGACTTGGAGAAACCTGGAATCTCTGCTTAAAAATGTTTCCTGGCTTTAGCTGAGGAAAACTGGGGGACAAACAGAGCAACCCGAAGAGCTGAGAGAAGAAACCTCTCTCTGAGGCCATGAAGAAAACAGGGAAGGTACAAAGAGCACAGGGCAAGTCGTGGCACCCCCTGCTCTCAGGGGACACCAGTGTCACAGGGTGGCTGCTCTGGAGTTTAACAGGGGGGGTTGGTGCTTTCCCCTGTCAGTGCCAAGAAAAGCTCATTCTGGGAGGTTAAATTCCATTCAATTCCATGCCATACACTGATTTCCTCACAGCACAGAGTTGTACTATTTGGAATATTTTAAAATCTATATTTAAAACAATATGTTAAATAATATTTCAATTTCTATTTGTAATAATATTTTAAATATCTACATAGAATTCAAATATTTTAAATATAAACCCCCATTTCTATTATTAATATTGGCATGCAATATACACAATGGGATTGTCATTATTATTACTAAGTTTCAATATTGCTTAAATATCAATATTTGATATATGAATATAAAATATTTTGTATTTAAAACAATGTTTTATATTATATATAAGTATATTTGGCATACAATATGCAATACACCAGAGGGTAGACAAAAATATTAAAGTTTCAATACAGTTTAAGTATAATATTGTGATAATGAATATATTTAATGTATAATAGTTTAGATTCTATTTAAAATTTATATTTATATTTTAAATATAAAGCTTAACTATTTAAAATATATAAATTTTATCGTTTAAATATTTTAAACCTATATTAATATTAATACATTACAATGCACGATATAATTGTTAGTAACAAATACATTGAAATATAGTCCAAATATGAATATTTTAAACACGAATATAAAATTCTATTTCAAATAAGCTTCCAAAAGAGCCTTATCAGCCCCGTGTGCACTCGGAGCCCGCTGCTCCCACTCACCCGCAGCTCCACACGTCGATGGCAGGGGTGTAGCGCTCCTCCCCCAGCAGCAGCTCCGGGGGGCGGTACCACAGCGTGATCACTTTGTTGGTGTAGGGCCGGCTGGAAGGCACCGCACAAACACAAACACGACCCTCAAAAGCTGCTTTTCTCCCTGCCCAGCTGCAGAGCCACAGCTGGAGCATCCCCTGAGTGCCCACGGCCACAGCCCCGCCCGAGCCCAGGGAAGAGGAGGGTTTTCCAGCCCCCAGGGTTCCCAAAGACCAAACTGCTGCCCCTCGGGGGGCTGAGGGTGTTGCCATCACTGAGCTGTGGCTGATCTTGGAGCACAACACGCTCCAAGGCAAACACAAGAGATGTTTTGGCTCCTCAGCAGCTGGTTTTCTAATGCAAACTGATTAACACCAGACAGCAATGTATTTATCCAGCACCTGGAGCTGGATTAGGAATTTACACTGGAAATCATTCCTCAGGACCTGCAAGTGCAGGGATTGTGTGGATGTTAAGCAGGAAGGAGCCCACCCCACCTGTAAGGCCTCTCCCCCTCCTCACCTCTCCTCAGAGCTGTAGAGTCGGGCAAGTCCAAAATCTGCAAGTTTGATTTGCCCACTGGAAGAGAGAAAACAGGCCCTGGTTTGAATCACAGCTGGGCTCAAGCAGTTACAGCACAGAACACACCGAGCTGGAAGGGACCCACCCCAGCAGAGCCCAGCTCCTGGCTAAACCCCACTCCAGGAGTGAGGAAACCCCCCCAGGTAGCAGAAAGGCCTCCCATATCCAGCAAGAATTACTGCTGGATGTGCCAGCCTTAATTTCCCAGATGTGATTTGATGCTTAAAAGAAATGAACAGTTAAAAAAAATTAAAAAGCAGCAGTAATTCAGTCTGCACCACAAACCCTTCCCACCATGGCAGTGTCCCAGAGGAATCCTTTAGGTGGATGTCCAGCCATGTGGTTGGAATTATGGACAGGATTATTCCCACACCTCCTGCCCCTAAGCACAGCCAAGGTGAGGACAATGTGTGCTCCCAGCTGAGCCCAGGGAGGAGCTTGCAAAGAGCTGGATCTACTCCCAGGTTACCTGTTGTTCAATAAGATGTTGGAGCACTTAATGTCTCGATGAAGGAAATTCTTCTTGTGACAGTAATCCAGACCCTCCATTAACTGTTTCATGAAAGACTTGATATGGTCCTCTGAGAAATGTACCAAGCCAGATTCTAGCAGCCCCATTAGGTCATGGTCCATGTACTCAAACACAAGGTAAAAGGCACCTGGGGTAAGAAACAGAGAAATGATTGAAGATGAGAGCTGAGACACAAAGAAGAGGAGGAATGAACATAGATTGGATTGTTGAAATTGTCTTTTCTATGCACTGTTCCATTGTTTCTTTAACAGTCTCAGGATGATTTGGGCTTAAAGGTGCTACAAGGTTTTTTGTTCCCTTCGAAGGGTTAAAAAACAACCCCAACACAACTAAGGAGTCCCTCCAGGCTGCCACTTGAAATAATATATGAACTCAAAATAAATCCCTTTGAAATTCTGGCCACATTTACCCACCTGCTTTGGTTATTTTCTTTCTAGTTTGTTGAGGAGATCACTGTTATGCATGGTTTGAACTCATGCCTGTGTTGCTTCCTTCTCTCTGATGGAGGAGAAGCTCCCAAACAGGAGCCTGTGGGATGCTAAAACACTCTCCTTCCACAGTGACAGAGGAGACTTTTCACACTGTCAGTAAGTTTGCTGCTACTAATCAGTGTGAGAAGTGACCCCGTAAAGGCCTTTTCTTGTTTAAAGCTGTTCATTTGTGACTCTGCAGGAATGGAATCATCCTTCCATTGCAACAGCTCACTCTAACTGGAATCTACCCTTTGAGGAAAGGCCAAATCCAGCCACCAAACTTGCTGGAGCTGCGTATAAAGGAGGAACACAGACAGCAAACCCACCCCAGAGCTCAGATTCTGAGTTCTGCACTAAGCCAACAGGTTGCACCACGTCTGTGGCTGGTGGAAACCACACCTGCAGCAAACAGTACCTTTGTCCTTCTTGAAATCCAGTGCATCTTGTTTGTCCGTGACAATCTCCTTCATGTTGACGACGCTGCGGTGGATGAGCTGCCGCAGGATTTTGATCTCCCGGATGGCTGTGATGGGAAATCCCTCCTTCTCGTTGTCCAGGCGCACCTTCTTCAGGGCCACCAGCTCACCTGCCACAGCAGCCCTGGGTCACACCCTGCACTGCCCACCCAGAGCTCCCAGGGAAGCTGGAAGGGGCCACGAGCACCAACACCCACCCCCAGCAGCAGAGGCAGCTTCAGGTACCACCTCGTTTGAGCTGAACTGCCCTGTCAGGAGTTACCACACTTGGGCTGATGACACCTGTGCTTTTCCTAAGCTGTTCCAGCAACAAGTCACACGTGGGAACATAAATTTACCTTAGAATTTCACCATCTCTCCCCCCAGCTCTGCTACAATAAAGTCTGACCAAGGCTCATCTATAAAGGGGTTCAGTTGGCACCTGTGGCTGCCACAACCACCCGACCAGGGGTCAAACCACACACCCAAGGCACAGGATGTCACAAGGGAATGAATGTGGGCACTAACTCAGGATTTCAGAGCTCCTGTTCTTCCACCCCTTTGGAAACAGCTGATGGAAGTGCTTATTCCAGGAGCCCTTTCTAGTTCTACAGGTATTTGTCACTAACCAGCAGCACCGGGATGGGTGTCGAGCACACCCACAGCAACAGGGGCTTGCAGAGGTGCAACTCCCCTGGAGCCACTCTCCAGCCTTACCTGTATCCTTGTCCTTGGCTTTGTAGACCTGCCCGTAGGTCCCCTCTCCGATAATCCCAATGATGTCAAACTTGTCCACACAGCGCTTCCCCCAGTCGCTTTCCGTCTGTCTCCTCTCCCCATAGCGAGGACAACAGATTCTGGAAGAGGGAACAGGGCTGGGAGACCCTCAGTGCCCACCCCAGTGCCACCTGCCCCACTGGCCCCTAAGCCCCAAAAGCAGAGCTCAGCAATGTTGGCTTTGCACTCCCAAGAATCTGGATGTTTGGGAGAGTTCAATGAATTCTGCTGTATAATCCCACCTCCTCCAGGTACAGGCACTTCTGTGCAGGGATATTACCCTGGACAGCATTACTATGCTACAGTAGGACAGAAATTAATGTTTGGGATATTCTGGATGTTGTATTTTTATTTAAAAACAGTGTATAAAACACCAAGGGGAGTTTGCTGCCTCAACAAAGGCTTAAATTTTGTTATTGGGGAAGTTCTCTATGCCTTGATCACGGAATTATGGAACTGGGGAATGGTTTGTGTTGGAAGGGACCTCAGAGCTGATCCAGTCCCACACCATGCCATGGGCAGGAACACCTTCCACTAGCCCAGGTTGCTCCAAGCCCTGTCCAACCTGGCCTTGGACACTTGCAGGGATGGGGCAGCCACAGCTTCTCTGGGCACCCTGTGCCAGGTTGGTTCCACCACTACCACTTCAATCACGAAATGCATGAGGAAAACACGGACATCTCCTGTTTGGAATACCCAGCTTCTAAGAGCACCAAGAGCTTTGTACAGGGATGCCCATGAGGAGGTTTTCTGGGGCTGTGGGCATGGCTAAATCAAATATAAACCAGCTTTTGGGGTGGATGTGGCTGGAGGTTGAACATGACCTACTTCTGCAACTTCTACCACTAATTCTCAAATAAATAGGGCAAGCTGCCTTTCGCTGAGGGTCCAAATATGACCCAACCCACAGGAAATGGTGTTTTATACAGAAATAGGAAGTTGTTTCCTCCCCATTTCACTTCTCTCAATAAAGGGCTCTCAAAGCAGTAAGAAGATGAAGCCAGGCTTACTTTGGTCTCTTTTTGAAGGGTTGCTGAGGTGGTGTGGCTGCCTTTGGTTCCGGGGAGTCGGGAGGAGATGGGTCCCCCCCCGGGAGCTCTGGGGGGAGCGGGAGGTCCGTGAGTAAGTGTCGTGGTCTCTGCTCTCTGTCTTTCTTCACAGGTTTTGGAGGAAGAATCTCTTTTGGACTAAACTCCGAAAAGTTAATACAACACAGAAGTCAGACTTAACAAATGAAAACGCTGCCGCAGGACAAAAGCTCTGGTTGACAACCAGAAGTGTCAAAAGTAGCATAGCCAAGTAAAAAAATAAAACAGCCTTAAATTTTTACATTGCCAACACATCAGGAGAGAAAAGTGTTAGAGGTGAACACATTATTAAAGAAACACACAGGTCTGCACTGGAACTTGCTCAGTCTGCACAGATCAGCAGGGATTTGGAGTTTCCTGTAAGACAGCTCAGAACATCAGTCAGAACCCACTTGTTGACCTTTACTTCCCCTATTTACTCCACTTACCATCATGAAATTAAATGCATGGCTTGGTAAGAACCTCTACAAATACAGACCCAGAGCTAAACCTCTCTCCATGAGCAACTTTTAATGTCATGGCAAGGCCTAAAACATGGCTGAATGCTGCTGAGAAACCAAAAGCTGATTTTTTAAACCCAGTCCCCATCAGAAGTTTGGTTTAAACTGGCAAGAGTCACATGAGCAGAACCTACTTTGTCTCTCACATCTTCGGCATGGAGAATTCCTGAGTTTGAATAGTCAGGAATTCTCCATGCAAATCTCTGCTTCACCAGGAAAAGAAAAAGAGTCAGAGATCTAAACAACCTTCCCAGGTGTGTTTTTAGGGCAGGAAGCAGGTTTGGTGCTTGTCAGCACCATCAGCTCTGACACTTCAGCACAAATGAACTGATGGAAGTAGGTCGTTTTCCCAATTATTTCATTAGACTCTTCATCTGCACAACAATCTCTTGTGACATCAAGGTAAGGAAGGAGGAGGACAAGAAATACCAGAAGTGGGAGAGCTGGACAGGCTGAAACTCACCCCCCATTGACTGCAAATTCCTGAGGAGCAGAATAACAGTATTTAAACGTCTGCTACACAGAGAATCGTGGAATTGTTTAACTGGAAAAGCCCTCTAAGACAGTCCAACCATTAACCCTGTCACATTCACCACCAAACCACACCTCAAACACTCAGCCTTTCTCCAGACACCCCTCAAAAGCCAATTCTTTGCAAGTCCTTGGTGGGAAGGGCAAAGGTGTGTCTGTAGGGTCCAGTGCCTAGACTTTCAGGAGGCCCCTTTTCCCAAAAATGGCCCTTTTCTTGCCATTATCTGTGCTCAGTTACCTCTTTGCATATCAGCACTAGGCCACTGTAAGTTCAGTTACCCCAGGACAACACCTGGACAGGCCACCAGGCATCACTCAGGGTGAGGAAACCAAACAGACCCTTCAGTGCCCTGTGCTCAGGGCAGGAATGTTCCCCAGGCTCAGCAAGGACAACAAAAGTCCAGCTCCAAGAGTTTTGTCCAGTTGGTTAAGGGGGAGGTTCTGCACACTCAGGGCCATATGGAACTGCCACCAGACTCAGCAAAACGAGCAGGATTTCCCATCCCTTTACTGGGAAAAAGTCACAGAAAACCATTTACTGAGCTTTGCTCCATCTCCCTCCCCACCCCCAGTCCTGAGGCCAGGGATAACACACACTTGTACAAAATTAAGCCACTCCTGTGTGGTAAACGAGAGCTCTGGGTGCAAGTGGCTAAAAAAATACAATAGGGATTTGCAGGACAACTTCTGGGTTTGGAAATGAGGGAACACAGCAGCAGGATTTGCTCTGACTGGCTTTTGGGTTGGGAAAATCTGCTCACAGCCCCCGCTCATCACAGAGGCATTTGAACTCAGTAGTATTTGTTAAACAACATTACAGAGCTCAGGGAGGGCAGGAACAACACAGGAGCCTCACTTTTGGGTGGATGGCAGTGAGAACATTGCCCTGACTGGCATCAGTACCAGGATAATCCATGAAAATCAAGGCAATAACCAGAACATGGAACATGACAAGTCCACCCCACCACAGGGTGATTCTATCAAGTCAGAGCTGGGCTGTAACACACCAGTCACTAAAAACATACTTTTACTGCCCAAAACCCAACACATCTTCAGTGATAGATGGCAGATACAGAAGTTTTTAGGGAACTACAGGCTAAGCAGGTCAAGGAGGAAAAAGAAATATATATCACTGATGATCTTGAGTTAACAGCACTACAACACACTAACAGCTAGAAAAAAATAGAGATCTCTGGTTTTTCTTCTTCTCTATCTCCATTCTGGATATTTTGTTCCTTCCCTCCCTTCTCCCCACCAAAAGAAACTCCCACAGTAAGGTTTTCCAGACCAGTCCATCACAGAAACCATGACCACCCCCAGCCCAGCCAGAGCTCTAGTTACAGGGCAGAGCCAAGTCTGTATGTTTGGATCAAAAATTATAGGAAATGAAGTTGAAGTAGGTGCAGTTTCACTCATTTTTAAACATTTTCAACCAAACAATACCTGCTTCTCGAGCAATCAAGGTTTGCAATAATGACTCAATAATTGAGACCATGCTTAAGTTAAACCAGTGCTGGTTTTTACACACGGGCATGGCCTGCATGGTTGGGGAACTGGGAACAGAAAAAGCTCTGGTTTGTGTTTCTGCATTGGAAGTGTTAAGCAATTTTAAATAAGACTGTGCAAACAGAGGTACAAAATGCCAGCTCCATGTTCCATTCCTGTAGTAAACACCAACAGGGAAACCTGCACTGAGCAGCACTAAAGCAGCAGCCAAACCTGTGTTTCCCACAGGGATAAGAGGTAACTGCCTGCATGGGATCAGCAAACTCCATATCAGCCTGCCAGGGCCAGCACCCAGGCCAACACAGTTACACCAGTTGTACTCACATGGGGAAGCTCCCAACTGCTAAACCACCCTAAAAACCCTCTCCATTTCAATGCAAAGGGGACGCTCTGGCGTGACCTTACCTATCCAGGTCATCTTCCCCAACTAAAATAGGGGGCAGCGGAAGCGGAGGCAAGGTGGAAGTTTTCAGGTGTGGGATAGCAGCCGTCACAGACACTTGGGTTTTTGTAGCCACCTGGACAGAGGACTGGGAGTTCACCTGAGAGGATAAGGTAGACGTCCTTGGGTGGGAAGAGGATGGCAAAGCCGCTGGGGCTGAAGGAGGGGCCTGCACAGGAGTCACTGGGGCCGGAGGCAAAGGCGGCACGGCGGGAGACGGAGGCAAAGGCGGCAGCGGCGGAGTGGGAGGCAGAGGGGTGGTCGTGGGCAGAGGTGGAGGGGGGGATTTGATGGAGGGCAGGGGGGGTGGGATCTCCTTCTCCGCTGTGTCCGTCTCCTTTGGAGACAGCAGCTCCTCCGCCGCCGCTCCGGGCCTCGAGTCCTTTGTTCCCGCGGGTTTGGAATCCCGGGCTGGAGCGGGGTGCCGGCGCTCCGCGTTCTCCTCCGCCCTGGCCCTCGCCGGCTCCGCGGGCCCTTTGGGCTCTGCGTTCGTGTGTGCCAAACTCACCGGCTCCGGCTCCGGCGGAGCCTTCTCCGACTTAGCAGTTTTGGTGGCCTTTTTAGACTCTGTCCCGGCCTCCTTCAGTTCAGCCAAGCTGTTCTCCTTCCTGGCCAGGAAAACCGGGGAGCCCTTCGCCTCCTTGCCATCCACCTTGGCCGCAGCCGCTGCCGCAGCCGCCCGCTCCTTCTTCTTCCTGCTGAGCTCTGCTCCCAGGCTGGAGTTCAGCGGGAGCCTCGTCGGGGAGATGCTGGAATGGCGACTGCGGGACCCAGACCGCTGCTTTTTGCTGTGAGATGAGTGCCTTGAGTATCCAGGACTGCGGCTCCGGGACTTCACGGACTTCCTACGGAGAGAACAAGGTGGGAGAGACATGAACTGGAGCTTCTCTCAATCCCTGAGCTACTCACCAACAACTGAATCCACTCGGGGTCAGGGCAGAGAGTCCTCCACACGTGTCAGGACAGACTAAAGCTGCTGGGAGGGGGTTATTGAGGAAATCAGGACCAGTTTTACATCTGGTGCCAACACCACCCTCCATGTCACACCGGTAACACAGGAACGAAGGGTCAAGGCTGGACAATCCCCAAGGAAAAGAGGAGATCACACAGCCAACAGGAGGCTTCAGTCCAGAGGGTGAGCTGACATTTTAGGGATCTTTCACAGGAATTATGAGCAACTTTCAAGGAAACCACAGATAAAACACAAGTGCTCTCACAGGAATCTGCCTCAGGAAATCGCACAATTCAAGGTCATTTCCCCCCCAGTTCTTCTGCTGCCATCAGAACTCAAACTTGCACAGTGTGATTTGGGAGAAGAAAAGAAAAACATCAATTTTTTTGAGGTCTTGGTCTTCCCCCTACAAGCAACAGGCTCTGAGTCAGGTATTTATGCAGAAATAATCACTGAAAATCTGTGCTGTGAGAGAAGCAAGGCAGGGAACCCCTCACACCATCAGGGTGCATGGGGTGAGCCTACCCAGGAGAGACTGATGGGCAAACCAGATAAAAACCAAACTGGAAGTGGAAACTGGAACTTCCAGAGCCCACATCAAAATTCCTGATAAGCCAGAAGAGCTTCCTCCACTCCAGTGGCAGGTTGAGACAGCAGGTTTAATCGTACACATGGTGAGCTCTGATGCCAACAGGAAAACCAAACATTCTGAGATCAGACCCTATAAATACTGCAATAGACAAAACACTCCAAGATTTATTACTCAGGACATATTTGGAAAACATGGAATTGTCTCAAAACACAGTCCCACAGTAGTTATAAAACACACACCTCGTTACAAGCAGGTTCAAACACAGGTCCTGGATCGCTCGTAACCACACTCAGAACATAATTAACAACAGGGTCTGAACTGCTGGCAGTGCTACACAAATTAGGATTATCCCAGGACAACCAATATTGGGAAAACAAACTGGAGAACTGAGGTAGCACCAAGTTCCTGGCTCAACCCCACAGACACCTCCCAGGATGGACAGATGGGACTGGGGCTCACCAGAAGCCCCTTCCCTCACTCCTTCCTTCAGGATGGGCTGTTTAGGAGGCTGCAACACTCCATTTCCTGCTCCTTGCTTCCCACCCTCCCTCAGGATTAACTCCCCAACTCCATGGAATGGTTTGGAAGGGACTTTAGAGCCCATCCAGTCCCACCAGCTCTTAATTAACAATAATCACCTACAATGACCACACAAAGAGCTGCTGTTTCCAAACCATTTTCCATGCTGGTTTTTACAGCTGCTCTGTTAGACCTGGAAAAGGCCCCACATCCAGAAGCCTTCCTGCTTTCCCAGCTCCACCAGGAACACACCACAACAACAAACCTCATCTCTCATCACTGGACCATCAACAGCCCCAAAAGCACCAACACCCCCAGCACCTGCTGAGGGGCCTTTTACTGCTGGATAGCTCAAAATGGATGCAACAAGGTACAGAAGATGCACAGGTGGGTTTTCCTTTTGGAAAAAAACACTTTCCATCCTCTGGAATGATTTTTTGTGGCTCTACCTGCAGCCACTTATTAGCTTTTTTACCCTTGTGACCCTTTAATGTGTGTTAAGAGGACTCCACACCTTATTTGCCTTGCCAAGATTGCCCAGGATGGATGAGGGGCAATTCGGTGTCACATGCAGATCTTCTGGATAAAAATGCCCAAGACTAAAAACCACCTTGTTGTCCCTTTAGAATTGGAAAGCTGAAATAGCAGATACCAACCACAGTGACTGTGAATTACCACAGAGCTGAGGATGATGTCTCACCTAAAACTCCAAATAAAAAGCATTATGAGATTCATTTAAACTCACACAACCAGAAGATTGGCATGGCCTTTGGGGAAGGGAATGCTAGAACCTTCCAGACCCCCCATGCTGAGCGTGGCCACGGTTAACAGGGGATCTGCCATGAGGTGGCAAAGCCCCACACCCTCCCCTATCACCCACCACCAACCTCCCAGGAGAACCTACAGTCAGCAAAACACTTCACCTGCTGCAAGCCACAACAGAAGTTAAGAAGGAAGGGGAAAGCAGTGTCTGGGAAGGCTGTCTGCTCCAATTTCTCAGCAAACAAGCTCAGTTTCTTCTTTTTTGAATGCCTGATGACCTTTCACCATGGCAAGGGCCTGCCTAACACGGTGACTACTACAGGACAAGCTCCCTCACACCTCACTACTACTCTGAGTCCACAGCACATTCCACCTCCAGCAAGAAGGACGACTCTGGAAATCCATCTCCTTGTTTCAGCTGCACTGACAACAGTTCCTACAGAGAATGGCAAAGCACATCTGTTATTTTCCAGGCTGACCAGATCCTCCTTTCCTCCTCCGTGGGAAGCGAGTTGTTTTCCACAGCCACTGCAAATGCAAACACTCTGGATTTTCTCCAATCAGCACATGGATTCAGTTCCCTAACATTGTTTTGGACATGGAGATGAAAGAAAACACAGAACACACCAAAAAACCCTCATATTGCCAGTCAGTGGAAATAACTGTGTGTCCCAGAAAAGCCTGAAGAACGTAGGCCACAGTCAGGTGCTCACGGCCTGAGTGTGCCAGTTAAAGAGGTTTTTTCTCTCAAAATATTCCTGCCCCTCCACAGGAACCAAGAGAAGGGATCACACAGTCACTGCCTGAAGTCACCTGCCTCCTTGTCCACTCATCTGCAGCACACCAAGGTGAGGAGGGCTCAGCCCACCCACTCACCCAGGTGAGCCCCACCTCTGGCTCCTGGACACACCTGACCAGGAGCTCCCTCTCCCCACACAGGCTGTGAGCTCCACAAAGCCAAGTACACACAGGAATCACAGCTTACAATCTGCCTGACATAAGGAAAGCACATTAAATTCCCTGTGTCCCTTCACTATGATCACCACAGGCAGGTGTTTTCCAAAGGCACAGTCCATGGGGTTTGATTGTATCACACAGTGAGTTATCTGCCCAGGAAACAGAAGAGTAATGAGTTAAAGTGAAGTCAGAGATTCAGAGAATTCAGTACACAGGGAGTGTAAACAGTGAGTAACCTCTGCAATCTATTTTTGGTTTGGGGTCCAGCATTGAGTCAAAGATGTCCTTAAAACATGGGTCAGTAAGTTCAGGGAGGCAGCACAAAGTGCTCCAAAGTTGCTCCCATAAATCAGGAAAATGTAACAGGATTTCTCAACTCAGAGGCAATGAACCATTCACCCAGAGGAAGCTCTGGGTTCTCCTGGGAAGTGGAGTAACCTGGGGGGAAAACACACCTCTTGGGATACCACTCCAGCTCCCAAGGGTTTCTCCCTGCTTAGGGCTGAACAGATTTCTCAGCTGCCATAACACACAGTTCCATCGGTTTACATCCTACCACTGGATCCTTACCCTTCCAAAGTGTTAGTAAATAATGCATAAGAGCAGCAAAAAGGATTGAGGGAAAACCTTCCAGGCCTATCCTTGAGAGCCTCCTGGGTGCACAGAGAGAAAACAGGGCAGAGCCTGAAGGAGATTTCCACTGTGTAAAATCACAGTGGAAGAGATTTTACATAAGACCTTCCAGGGGGGGTCAAACCAACACAGGACTCCCAGCAAGGACAAAGGCAAGTTCATCGTGGAAGGCAGAATTCCTGAAGTTTTAGTAACAAAGATCAAATTCCAAGAGCCCTGTGTGCTTTGGGAAGTGCTGATCTGGAGGATGCAGCACAGCAACCCCGGAGCTGAGCATTCCTACAGCCATTACATTCCAGGTCACATCTGAATTGCTATGGAGCTCCAGCCAAAGCTCCACAGCATCCATGGTGACAACTGGAAACTCAGGGAACATAAGCCAAAGCTAGGGAAAAAAAAAAAGAAAAAAGATCAATGTTGGCCATGTAACAGGATGATTAATGAACATCTGAAATAAAACACACAGAACTACCTTGAAACGATTGTTTCCCTCTGCAGCAAAGTTATGGAGTAAAGAAAACAAAGGAGAAAATGAAAGTTAAACCAAAATCCAGCTGCCTGCTCCTCGCCCTTCCTGAATGCCCAAATTCCAGAAGGGAAGGAAGAAACTGAGAAAAGAAAGTTTAGGCTGAGAGATGGAGCTTGCACGTGGCTGCCTCTAATCCAGGGGAAAAGAAAAGACAAGTCAGTCCAGAAAGAGCAAAATCCACCCAAAAGGAGCCCTCCTGAGAAGAGGGATCAGGTTCCCAGGCGTAGTAAACAGATAAAGGCTTCCAGAAATAGGTGAAAGCGTTTCCCCCTGGCTGAGCTCCCCACCAGGTAAAGCGCATTAGAGGCGGCTCCGGGGCCAAGGGAGCACAGGGGCCACTCCAGAGGTGGCTGTAACTTAATCCCACGAGCTCCTCCAGCCTCCCTGCCCACAGCCAGCATGGACACTGCCTCCTGCCGCTCTCCACAGCGGGAACACCATTGCCAAGGGAACTGCCACCACCCCGACCAGAGCAACTCCACACACACCTCTCCCCGGCCGAATTCAGGCCCAGTGGAGAGCAAGAGGGTTCATGGGATGGGTTGGGTTGGAAGGGACCTTCAAGCCCATCCAGTGTCATCCCCTGCCACGGACAGGGACACCTTCCACTAGCCCGGGGTGCTCCAACCTGGCCTTGGGCACTTCCAGGGCTGCGGCAGCCACAGCCTCTCTGGGTACCCTGTGCCAGGGCCTGCCCACCCTCCCAGGGAAGGATTTCTTCCTAATATCCCACCTAAACCTTCTTTCTTTCAGTATAAACCCACTCCCCCTCATCCCATCACTCCATCCCCTTCCAAATACCCTCACCCCCATCCTTCCTCTAACTCCCTTCCCTCGAAGGGCATTCCCCGTCCCACCCCAGCCCTTCCCCAGCCCCCGGGGATCCCACGCACCTGGCGATGGGGCTCCTGCTCACGGAGCGCTTGGACGCGAAGGGGCTGCTGGAGCGGCGGCGCCCGTAGGGGCTCGGGGACCTCCCGCTGTAGGAGCCGCTGCCCCTCTCGTAGCTGGACGAGCGCCTGCGGGCGTAGGGGCTCACGGAGCGCTGCCGCCGGCTGTAGGGGCTGGGCGAGCGGGCGTTCGACTGGTAGCCCACGGGCTCCTTGTAGGGCGGGCTGAGCGACTGGCGGCGAGAGGAGCCGCCGGGGCTCTTCCTGTAGGGCTCGTAGGTGCTGGACGTGTGCGAGCGGGGCGGGCTCAGGTCGTACTCCTGCACGTAGGAGGCTCCCGACGGGCTGTCGTCCAGCTTGGGGCTGTCCGACCACTTCCTGTGCGGGCTCCTGGATTTGCGCTTGGGGCTGTCGATGGTTTTGTAGCTCTTGGGGGCGTCCCTTTTCCGGTGGCTCTTGCCGCGCTCCTTGTGGCTGGACTTGAGCTCCCGCTCCTTCCTGGACTTCTCCTTGTGCGCCTTGGCCGAGCGCGGCTCCTTGGTGCTGCTCTTGGACGAGGGGGCCTTGGGGTGCTCCTCGCCCTCCAGGAGCCTCTTGGAGGACCCCGAGATCCTCTCCTTGGCGGACCTGCTGGAAGCCTCCAGGCTCTTCTCCAGCTTCCTGTCCTTCTCCGCCTGTTTGCTCTTCATCAGCTCCCGCAGCCGCTTGTGCTGGTGGTGCCGGTGCTTCTGGGCCCTCTCGCCGCGCTCCCTCCTGTCCTCGTTGTCCCTCCTGTCCAGCTTGAGCGCCACATCGTCCGAGAAGGTGTCCGAGTCGGAGCTGATGTCGTCGTACTCCACCAGCGGCTTGATCACGGCCCCCAGGGGCGCCGCCGCCTCCTGGGCCGCCAGCGGGGACTCCTTGGAGTGCCTCGACTTGTGCCTCTTGTGCCTGGAGCCCGCGCGGTGCCTCTCCTTGCTGTTGGAGCTCCCTCCGCCCGGCTGCGAGGCCCCCCCGCCGCCGCCGTCCTTCTTGCCCCCATGTCTCTCCGGGTTGGGCATTCCTCCCCCGCTGCGCTCGGGACCGGCGAGGCCGGGGGGAAACTCCGCGGGGCCGCCCCCGGCCTCAGACCATCCACGCCGGGGCCTGGGCCCTGCCTCCTACATGGGGAGCGGGCCGCGAGGCCCCGGCGGCGGCGGGAGCGGCGGGCGGG
>JAWWEE010000073.1:1545802-1574088 GCA_035221455.1 Xenops minutus | reverse complement strand
TCTCCCTCCTCTCCCTCCTCTCCCTCCTCTCCCTCCTCTCCCTCCTCTCCCTCCTCTCCCTCCTCTCCCTCCTCTCCTCATTCCCTGTGGATTCCCAGGGTAGTTCCTATGCCTGAGGAGGGGAAATAGGACCTTTGGAATCTTATCTTGGGGTAAAAATAGCCTGATCTGGGACTGTGACTAACATATTGTGTCTGATTCAGCCTTTAAATACCAAGTGAAGGGTTGAGGGGGAGGTTGGGTTTGGTTTTCACTTAGTTTATTGTCTTTTGTGAAGCCACGTAAACAGATTCCTGAGCCATTGTTGGTGGGTAATTCCCAAATCCAATCGGGATGGGATTGAACAACCATTTCTTACTGTAGGAACGAAATATGGTGTGGAATATGGGCTAAGCTCCTGAAATTGGACTTGGACGTGGGTTTCTGGTTCCAGGAAGAGTGGAATTCTCCCCTTTAACTGGGAGAATGAGCCCTGCCATGCCCGGCCTCAGGAGCATATTTGGAATTAGTCCCTTTCCAGGAGGTGTGGCCACCACCGAGAAAATAACCACTTACTGCAGCAAAGCAAACAAAAAGGGAAAACATTACCCAGATTGACTCCTAATGCTCTGTGGTGTCGGTTTAATGTGGAACATGCCCTGACAGATCCCAATCCTGGCGTATATTCGGGATTTCTCTGCTTCCTGCCTCCTGAAGTCCAGCCCAGTTAGGGCAGCGAGGAGGGGGAGCATCTCCTGGAGCTTGGGAGTGTCTCCTGCTGCTCTTGGAGGGCTCCTTTGCCATCCAGAGGCCTCAACTGCCACCACTTTTTTATCCATCTTGTCCATGCTCCCCTGCCCTGGGGTGTCAGCAGGAGATGGAGTGGTTTAGGCCCGTTTTTAGTCACTCCCTGCTCTCAGACTCCTTGTCCCCAAACCAGTGGCACCTTTAGGGGCAGGGCCCCCTCAGACCCTCTGGTTTGTGGGGTGGGTGTGGGTGCTGAGGGGCACAGCTCCACCATGGGGCTGAAGGGGATGATCCAGCCCAGAACCACCTGCCTGTGGCCAGGAGCAGTTTTGTATGGATTTATGGAGCAGATTTATATGGAATAGTGGCCTGTTTGTTGTTGGGCTGACCATGGGACAAATCATGGACAGGCTGCAGTCCTTAAGGCCCCCTACCCTGTGCAGGATCTCCTTCTCCCCAGTGTCCCACTGAGCCCTGTGGTCAGGGCTAAATAATCATTGTCCCTTTCCCCCCCTCCAGAGTAGGAGCCATGTGTGTAGTCTCCTCTACATCCTTAAAAACACCACCACACAAAGAGCTCCATCCTTTCCAGCTTCCTCTGGGAGTCTCCAGACCCTCCAGTTAGCAGGAGCTGCTCCTGGCTGTAAAGTTTATGGGGCAGTTTGTCCTACTGAAAATAAACCCCTGTGAACTCCAGGGCTGTGTCTGGGGAAGGAGAGGCTTCAGACCCCGAAGTGCAGCAATCCAGGGTGTTCCACAGCATTTCTCTTCTGGAGTCAGGATCCTCAGTGGGAGGGAGGGAATTCTGACCCTCTCTAATTCCCAGGCCTTGTTTGGTTTTAGAGCCATGAAATGAGCTCAGCTCAAAGCAAAATGGGAAGTGTCAGAGGCTCCAAAATCGAGTTGCCTTCTAATAATTAATCCTGTCTGTGTTCAGAAAGCTGAATTGAATAATCCCACTGACCCTAATCCCATTTTGGAATCCGCTGGGTCCCTCCCTCTGAAACACCACTCCTGTATTTCAGGTTTTTCTTGGCTTTGGAGCTCATCCTTTTGGGGTTGTGTGTCTGTTCCCTTTCCTGGGCTTCTCCCCTGCTTCCTGCTCTCCTGGCTGGGGCTTTGCTGCTCCAAGGAATGGAGGTTGTGGAAACAGAGGGACACAAACAGAGCAGAGGAGACTCTGCCTCCTTGCCCTGCCACTCCATGCTCTGGGAAATACTCTTTCCCCATCTTCCCTGTAAGTTCCCTTCACTGGATTCATTAAGAGGCCAAGCCTGAGCTTTCCAGGTGTTGGGATTCAGATGCAGACACGAGGCCCTGGCACAGGGTGCCCAGAGAAGCTGTGGCTGCCCCAGCCCTGGAAGTGCCCAAGGCTAGGTTGGAGCAACCTGGGCTCGTGGAAGGTGTCCCTGCCCATGGCAGGGGTGGCACTGGGTGGCCTTTAAGGTCCTTGTCACCCAGCCCATTCCATGAGTCCGTGTGTGACTCTGGTGAGGGATTTCATGGCCAGTTCTGGAAGTGAACAGAACATGGGATGAGACCCAGACTGGTTTCAGTGGGAGCTGCTGGGGGATATTTTGGGAGCCTGTGTGTCCCCAGGAGCTGGGCTGTGTCCATCCAGCAGCACCACTTGTGTAACAGGGCAGGAGCTCCTTCACCCTGGACCCCATTATTAATTGGGGCCTGGGCACAGCACTAATGACTGTTTTCACTGGGGTGCCTGGCTGGGAGCTTCCTCTGACTCATCCCATTGGGAAAGTCTGCCCTGGGAGGGTTTTATCCTCCCTGAAACCCAGATCTGTGAGGAGGGGCCAGTCCTTGTGTGGCTGGGGGTGTATCCCTGGTGATCCATCCGTTTTCCATTGTGGCAAACTCCCCCAGTGCCCTTCACAGCTCGTCTCAGGTGGGTCTTTATTAAGGCACCATCACTGGACTTTATTCCCAAATAAATATGCCGACAACCCCAACATCTCTTACCTAATAGCTGAATGCAAACCCAGTAATGAATAAAAACACCTTATTACCAGTAATAATAATATTACCAGTAATAACAACAGCACTGCAGGTGTTGGGGAGGGGCAGAACTATAAGAAATGTATCAAAGCAGCTCATTTGAGTTGTGATGAGCCTTGGAGAGCTGGATGAGTCTTGGCTTTAACCTGAAAATATTGAATCATGCCTTGGGTTTTGGGTTTGGTGGGGGGTTTCAATCCATTGCAGATGTATTTGTAGTAAACCACTGCCCTGCCAAAAGGAGTTTCTGGAAAGGTAAAAATAGTGGTAGTGGGTGTTAAAGGCCGTGTCCTGGGAGGCCAGGAAGTCTTTGGCTTATTTATACTCTTCCTTCTTGCTTTGGGATGTTGTTTTCGTGGGCAACAATCTATATTTAAAACCTCGAGAGGCTGAGAAAGCAGCATCGTTTTAAATCAGGTACCTGTGCTGGGTCATAAAACACGACCTGTGGCATGCTGAGGTTTTTAATGGAGCTGAAAAAGCAGGATTTTGGGGAGCATAAATGGTGTTTGTGCTGCTCTGTCCGTGTGATCCCAACCCTGAGCTGTCACTGGCAGTGGGGAGGGTTCCATTCAGCTCCAGATAGGACTCCCAGGGAGCCAAAGCTGATTAAGTGGGAGCTGCTGCTGCCCTGAGCTGTGCCCAGGCTGCTCCAGGTCCTGCCAGGGCCCTGCAGGGGCAGCTCCTCGGATGTGTGTCCTCCTCATCCAGAGTCCATCGGGTAACCCGGGGCTGGGGGGGCTGAAATTGGGATTTAGGGGGGCACGGGGAGCTCCCGGCTCTGGGTTGGGATGGTTGGAGAGCAAAGCAGGTGAACAAACAGCTCCTGAGTGTGCCCCTTTGGGGTCTGGCAGCAGCTTCTGGGGGGGGGGTTGGCTTTAAATGGGATTTAGACACGTGGTTCTTGCAGTTGGAATGGGATTTCTGGAATCAGCAGCTTTTTAGTATCTCACCTGCACGTCTTGGCCGTGGAGTTCTCCTCCCTGAATGCAGCAACACGACCCCATCCATCTGCCCATCCACAGGGATTTCCCTCCCTGGCAGTGACACCCTGTCCAAGGGGTGTGGGGTGGGAAGAGCCTCATCACAGCCTTCATTTCTCTAGGGCCTTACTGGGATTTCAATCATTCCTCATTCAAAAAATCCCCCAAAGAGGCTCTTGATTTATCTTTGTCCCCTCTGCAGGCCGGGCTTGGGCAGCTTGTCCCCCCCAGCAGGAATTCCAGCTTTCCTGGCCAGGCAGAGCTGAGGAAGCAGGGATGTAACAGTGGCCATCCAGCCATTAGCCCACCAAGCTATTTTTAGGAATATTAAGCCTGTAATAAGCCTTTTTGGCCGGGGTTTGTCCTGCTTAGTCAGGATTTTGCCCGAGCAGGGTTGGGAGCAGCGGGGCAGGAGGGCAGTGGTTGCATTCCCATCCTTCCTTATCCCAGTGGAGCATCCCCATGGCCAAGGATGGGGCTTGTGACAGCACTGCCTCACTCAGCATCCAGCCATTTCCTTGGAGACTTAGATTAGAGTGAATTCCACATTTTCCTTCTTGTTTCGTGGTTTGTGCCCAGCTTTTTGTGCTGTGAGTGGGGTTTGCTGTGTGTCCTGTCTTGTGTCAGTGACTGTACCGGGCTTGTCCGTCTCCATATGGACCATAACAGATAAAATTCATATAAAGTCTGCCAGAAATACTGGAATTCTGGCTGGGAGCCAGCAGCTGTATAGCTGGAAAAACCTCCCAGTGCATCTCCAGCCCCTCAGGGTTTAAACTCTGAGTGAATTCCCACAAATGCTCCTTTGCTGCCCCTTCCCAACAGCAAAAGGCTCTTGTAGAGCTCTGAAGGTTCATCTCCAGAGTGTCTGACACAGCCTGGGTGGGATGGAATCCCCAGAGTATTCCAGCCTTGTCTGTAATCCCTAATTTTTGTGGGCAGTGGTTAATTCCCACCTTTCCCAGTTTAAAACCAGTTTCCAGAGCGCACTGTCTGCTCTCTAATAATGCATAATTGCAGCCTGCTCTCTGCTTTGTTTCCTGTGGTTGTTGCAGTTGTGGAGGGTCTGGCCAGTGTTTCCCTGGGGCTCAGGGAATCCTGAATATCCCCAGCTGGAAGGGACCCACGGGGACACTGAGCTTTAAGGCCTGAGAGTAGCTGAGCACGTGGTTCTTTTGGGTTTGTAAGGAGTTTGTCTTTTGCTGTTGCACTTAAGCTGGAGTGCTTTAAAATGAGAATATCTGCTGGGATTTCACAGGTGATGGGTTTAAATGGTGCAGTTTATTTGGCTTTGCATAACGCAGAGATCCTCTGTTTTCTGTGTTTGTCCTTGCTCTGGGGGGTGTTTGTGGCTCTCCTTTCCCCCCTGCCCACCTCTGGGGGGGTCTCCCTGGGTGCCTGGTTGGTGTTTGTCCCCACAGTGGGTGTCACCACCTCCCTTTCCCTCTCAGAGTCTTCATGTCCCATGTTGTGCTCTGGTGTTGCTTCCTGGGCAGCCTCAGCCTCTCAAAGGTGCCATTTTTCCCTCTGAGGGAACATCAAGGGAACATTTCATGTCTCAGTGCCACAGCCAGCCCAGGTGCCTCCTCTAACCTCACAGCCACTAATTCCCCAGAGCTCTGGATAAGCCTCATCCCTTTTTCTCCACTGAGCTCTGAATTCTCTGCTTTAGGAGAGAAGGGTTTGGGTTCAGAGCCCGTGTCAGGCTGTTGTCCTGTGGGTTTTGGCTCTGGGGCTGCTGAAGCCCCATCAGGAACTGCACTGACAGGACAAGGGGAATGGTTTTAGGCTGCCAGAGGGCAGGTTAGGTGGGATACTGGGGAGAAATCCTTCCCTGGCACAGGCTGCCCAGAGAGGTTGTGGATTCCCCATCCCTGGAAGCATCCAAGGCCAGGTTGGAGCACCCTGGGCTGGTGAAAGGTGTCCCTGCCTGTGGCAGGGGGTGGCACTGGATGGGTTTTAAGTTCCCTTCCAACCCAACCCATTCCAGCCCTGCAGGAGAGAGCCAAGTCTCCACAATCCCACACCTTTCCAAGCCTGGTCCGTGGCAATGCCAGACTGAAGGAGCAGCTGCAGCAACGCCACAACACTCTGTCCTCAGCCCCAATAACCCAGGCTGTGCCAAAGCTGCTTCACTCAGGCCTTGCAGCAGTGCTGTTCTGGTCCCCCTGGGCAGGTGTGACACAGCTGGGGGTGGTTCCTGTGCAGGGACACTCACAGTCACCCGCTGTCACCTGGCCTGGGTGGTGCCAGGGGTGACCCAGTTCTGGTGGCTCTGCCCTGTAATGAAGGGCTGACACAATCCGAGGCCTGAGCAGCACCTCTGCCTCTTCCCTGTGGGAGCAGAGACATGTGGGACTGCTGTGGGAGTAGAGCCACCTTGCCAGGCTTTTAATATTCTGGAAGGCAAAGGGAGGGTCCTTAAAGCAAGTGGACAATTCCACGCTGTGCTGAGGGAAAGGCTGTGAGAGCTCTGGCTTTTGTAGACTTGCTTGGTTTCTTAGGATCCCAGCGTGGGTTGGGTTGGAAGCACCTTAAAGCCCACCCAGTGCCACCCCTGCCATGGGCAGGGACACCTTCCACTGTCCCAGGGTGCTCCAAGCCCTGTCCACCCTGGAACTGGGCACTTCCAGGGATGGGGCAGTCCGTGCCAGGGCCTGCCCACCCTCCCAGGGCAGGATTCCTTCATATCCACACACCAGCAGACCTGATCCTTGGTGGAGTGGTCTGTGTTTCATACAAACCACAATATTTACATACAAGACAAATATTTTTTGCTGTGTCCTGACCAAAATAATTTATTCTACCGGACAACACCTGCCATTAGAGATGATAAAAGAGATGCTGGGAAAAGCAAACCTGGAGCACTTAGTTCTTATCCCTAGAAATATTTAGAAAGCCTGGAAGTGCAGAACAGCCCCTGACATTTTTTCAGAGCAGTTTTATTTCTGTAAGGCCTTGCCAGAAAGTCACCATGTCCACTGATATATTTAGCTGTATGTGCTGCCGTGACTTAGCAAAAATCCCAGTGCCAGCCTGTTTTCACCCAACCTCTGCCATCTGAGCCCCAGGCTCTGGAGGAGGGCTGGAGAAAATAGGTCTGGTGATGCCCCCTGGCACTTCCCAGGCTCCCAGGAGAGTGGGAATTCCAGACCCAGGTTCTCCCATGGAGCACATCCTGCCTGGGCCCCTTGTCAGGTTTTAAGTCCAAGGACTATTTTTAGCAAGACAAAAAGCAAACATTCCTTTAGATTAGTGCTGGTCAAAGGGAAGCTCCTGCAGAAAGGAGCTTCAGGCTGGGATTGGTGCTGGGATGGAGGTGGGATTTGCCTGCTGAGGAGTTCCCTGGGATGGGGCAGAGGAGGCTGTGGCTGCTTTGGAACCTCTGTTTTCATCCTCTCTGCCTCCTGCTCTTCTCTCCTGCCCTGGTTGCCTTCCAGGAGTCTCCTCCTGCTCTGATTTGCTCCTTTAATGTCTCCTGCCCTGGTTTTGGTGCCGGTTCAGGGATGTTGGCCTGGGCAATAGTGGGAAAGGGGGTGGATCTGCCTTTGTGCTCTTGGTGCAGCCGTGGGAAGAGAAATCGTGTCTTGTTTTCCCATGAGGAATTCCTCTGCCTTTCTCCTTCACTGGAGCCCTCTGTGATTTCCTTGAGTTCCCAACTGATCAGCTCAGTCATTAAATTAGCTGATCCCATCCCAGAATGTGCATGTGCTGCTTTCCCAGCCTCAGGGATGTCTGTCCCACCCACCGTGGGGCTCCACAGTCACCTGCCAGGAGCTGGATGGTGCTTGTGGCCAAAAGTGACTCCCAGGAGATGCCCCTGTCTCAGAGGGAACAGCTCTGGGAGCTGGGAATGGCACAACTTCCTTCTAATTAGCAGCAAATTGCCTGTCTGGTTACTGTTCAGGACCTGCCAAGTGGTGATATCTCTGGTGGGAGGTGATAGAAGTGTCTATGGGGGGGGGAAACAACACTTGTGCTGGGCGAGATTTTGGGAAGGAGCGCAGGAGAGTTCGTGTCCTGCCTGGGAGAATTCAAAAGCAAACTGATTTAGGAAGGTGCTTTAGGGCTTGGCTCTGAGAGCCCTGGGTTTGGTGTTCTCTGGGGAGGATGGTGTTCCTCAGCTCCTGGGGGTTTGTCACTGCTTGGAGCATTTCAGAGGCCACTCAGTGCCTGCACATTGGAATTCCACATTGGATTGCAAGTTAAGATGTGGTGGGTGCTTTGGAAGGTGATGGATTGGATCCCTGCTCAGGTACAGGGTATTCAGAAGGTGATGGATTGATCCCTGCTCAGGTACAGGGTATTCAGAAGGTGATGGATTGATCCCTGCTCAGGTACAGGGTATTTGGAAGGTGATGGATTTGATCCTTGCTCAGGTACAGTTGGAAAACTATCCTGAAGTTTATCTGTTAGGAATTTATTGGAGCAGATGTGTGGAAGTGGCCTTGTTAACCAGCCACTTCTTCCCAGGGCTAAAGCAGGATTTGTTCCCTGGAAATGGGGCTGACCTGTGGGATTTGTGTTTGCTTGCAGATGTTCTCAAACAACGATGAGGCCGTGATCAACAAAAAACTGCCCAAGGAGCTGCTGCTGAGGTGAGTTCCTGGCACTGGGGGGTCTGCTTTGCATCCAGGAGATGATTTTCATGCTGGAGCTTGGATTGGGTCACTTCCAGAGCCCCCAGCAGGTCAAGGGTTTGTGTCAGCAGCAGTTTGTGTTAAGTTTTGGGGGTTAAAATGCTGAATTAATTTGCTGCTGGCCTGTCTTGGAGATGGAGGGACTAAAGGACTTGTGGAACAAGTCCTTAGTGAGCATGGGTGGGTGTGCAGAGCAGGATTCTGCTCCTCTGGAGGGTTTAATTTCAAACTAAAGTTAATTCCTCTGCTCCAGTTACACTTGAGGGGACTTTGTCCTGCTCCTGGTCTATAGGAGCCAGATGTTCAGCACCTGGCAGGATGGAAAAGGCCCGGCTGATCACTCTGTGTGGCTTGTTAAGGTTGGAAAAATAGGACCATCAAGCTCTGTGTGAGGGGGCAGAGTTCCCTTGGGAAGCAGGAGGGGTGTGAAGGGGGATTGTCCCTCAGCTGGCACTGTTTGGAGTCGTGTCTGTCAGTGCTTTGGGCTCAGATGTTGGACTGGGAATGGGGAAGGCAGAGGCAGGTGGAAACTTAAATTATTAACACCAGCAGCATTCCTGCAGTGCCAGGAGCTGGGGTTGTGTCAGCACTGTGCCTGAGAAGTGTGGGGAGAGCAGTGGGAGCCAGGAGCTGCTGCTGGCTCAGGGAACTGCTGCTGCTCACTTCTGGAGTGGAGGGAAGAGGGAAAAGGGCTCAGTGCCCTTTGTTTCCACTGCTCTGCCACCTCTGGGATGAGATTCCCAGCCGGATGCAGGTTCTCTTATCCCGGTATTCCTCACCCAAAAGCACGTGGGGCTTGTGGAGCCCTCCTTGCTGAGAGTGTGGGGGTGTGGGTGTGGAGCTGGGACACAGGGAATGGCTGTCCACGTGTGTGAATTCAGCACCTGGGCCCTGGGAGAGGGAGGCACTTGAGGGAGGAGCAGGATGTGCCAGCCAGCCATGGGTGGAGCGGGGCAGAACCCAGGGGTTGATAAACGTTTAAAGTTCATAAGTGATGGTTTGGAGAGTGGGAATGCACTGCCAGCAGACTGGGAAAATGACCCAGCGTGGACTGACAGTGCAGCCTTTGAAAGGGAAGCCTGGATGGGTGTCCCTGCAGGGATCTCCTGTCAATGGGTGTCAGTGTGTGCAGGACAAAGGCTGGTGTGTCTGGGCAGTGCTCTGGGGAAGGTCTTGTTCTCAGCCTGCTCTCAGATGGGGTCGGTGCCTCCTGTGTGTGGCTCAGGAGTGGAAGCTGCACTCGAGCAAAACCAAGATCAGGAGGATGTGAAAGGGGAGAGCAGCAGCCTCTGTCACCCCAAAACACAGCAGTTCTGTGGTGCTGGGGTCTGGGAGGATGGGGGTGCTGCAGGGGCTGTCCTGGGGTGATGTGGGGCTGTCAAACAGCCCCCTTGGCTGGAGCAGGGAGCAGGAATTGGCCTTTTCCTGCAGGTTCCCGGGCAGGTCAGGCAGTGTGCAGCTCTCTCCTGGCCTAAGCAGCTTTGGCTCCAGCTGCTCCCCCTTCCCAGCACATCCCCAGCCCTCCCACATTCCAGCCCCTCCTGGCCTTATCCCTCGGGAGCTGCAGCTCTGAGGAGGTGGGAGCAGAGCTGTGGTTCCTCTGCCAAGGGGGCAGAACCGGCCTGGAGTGGTGGCAGGAACTGGGGTGGATAATTTTAGAAGGCTGAAGGTCTAAGCTGGCTCACCTTGGAGCTGCAGCATCCAGGGATTTCAGCAGGGGCTTGACCCTGATCTGGTTGGTGCCAGAGGGAAAGTGAGGAGTCCCAGAGAGCTGGAGTGGATTAGGAGGGTGAAACGTGGGAATTGCTTGGACTGGGTGTGTTTGACCCAAACTGTTCAGGCCGAGTCCTGCACGTGGGGAGTTCCTTTGCAGTGGAACAGTTTAATCTGCTGCAATTCCAGCCTTAATTCCTGTCTGGGAAGGCTCAGCCTGCCTTCATCTGTGACCGCTGTTTGGTGATAAAGTTAATTTTGTGGATTATTTTCTCACTGTCAGCTCTGAAGGGTAAAATGGCCAATGTAAAAGAGTTGGGAGCAGCACAGGAATCCCTTGTGGGTGGAAAAATAAATATCCCAGCTCGGTGCAGGCAGAATTGGGAAAAAATTATCCAAGTAGTGCTGGTGAACCTCCTGCTGCTGCTCAGTCATTGCTTATTTGTGGGGCTTGGGGCTTTTTAATGTTCCCCAGCACTTCCTTGGAGGAGGAGAAGCCAATCCTCAGGGCTGCAGTGGAATTCCCAGCTCAGATCCTGTGAGACTTTCCCTGTGCTCCTGCCATTCTTCCCAGGCTCTGGGGAGTCATTGGAGCCGGTTGTGAAACGATTAAAATCCACAGCAGAGTCGTGAGTGCTGGGAAGGAGCTGTTTGTGCAGCTTCATCCTGCTGAGTCATCCACTCTCAGCCTTGGACAAGTGCAGGAGCAGCTCTGGAAACACTGGGAAAGGCTCTGGAGTTTTATGGGAACACCTTCCACCAGCCCAGGTTGCTCCAAGCCCTGTCCAACCTGGCCTTGGACTCTTCCAGGGCTGGGGCAGCCACAGCTTCTCTGGGCAAGCTGTGCCAGGGCCTGCCCACCCTCCCAGGGCAGGATTCCTTCCCAATGTCCCATCTAAACCTAACTTTCACTTCGAGGCCATTCCCCCTTTTCCTGCCTCTCCAGGCCCTTGGAAATAGTCTCTCTCCGTGTTTCCTGTAGCTCTCCAGGTCCTGGAAGGCCACAATCAGGTCACCTTGGAGCCTCCTCCTGTGCAGGCTGAGCAATGCCAGCTCTCCCAGCAGAGCTGCTCCATCCCTCTGATCTCTGGGGTGGAACCAGGGGATAATACAGGCACTGGAAGGGGGCTGTGTCCCTGCTGTGACCCCTGAACTGGGAGTGGTGGCACTGCCACCTCTGGGAGCTGAAGGTGCTGGTGTGGTGGAGTTGGATCCAATCATCCCAACATCCCTGTGTGTGCTCCATGGGATTCAGGGGCTCTGTGTGTCCATAATCCCAGAGTTTCCTCTCAGTGAGTGCTCCAAGGTGTGGGGTTCCCATTTCCCAGTGGCTCCAGAGCCATGTTTTGCTTTCCTTTGGGAACTGCTGCCTCTGCACTTCTTTTGACAGCCCAGCTTTCAGCCAAATCACAAAGGACTTTTGCTGCCCCAGTCCCTTTTTCCCCCCCCATCCTTTGTTTTCCACACTCCCTTTGTGTGAACTGTCAATAACTGATAAGGTATCTCTTATTTCTGTTCCAGAATTTTCTCCTTCCTGGATGTGGTCACCCTGTGTCGTTGTGCTCAAGTTTCCAGGGTAAGAACCTTCCTCCTTCCCGGTGGATTTTAGCAGGGGGTTGGATTTGGGGGACAATCCTCTCACTCCAACCCTTCCCAGTCACACAGGGGGTTGTACCAGGTTGTGCCACTCAGCTGTTATTTAGTGTTATCCCTGTTAACCCTGGAAAATTCCCATGGCACCAGGGAAGGGGACTCCAGGCTGGAATAGCATTTTCCAGTGTCCCAGGTGTGGAAAGGGAGGGGGCGTTGACTCTTTGCCCAAACCTCAGCCTGGCTTTGTCCAGGGACCCCACAGTGCTGGAAACCCCAAAATTGGGAGTCTAAACCAGCACCTTCTGGTGTTTTGGTAGAAACACAGGAATTGTGAGTCACAAAGATGCTGCACAGTTTGTTTCCTCCTTGGATGTAGCTGGAGTAAGCATGGGGGGAAAGAAAAGAGTGTTTTCTTTGGGGTGGCTTTTGTCCTTCGTGGGCTTCAGCTGGTGAAATCCAGCTTGGAATGCTTGCCAAGTTCCTCCAGCTGCAGCTCCAGTTGTGTGGAGCTCCCACATTCAGTCATGTGCCTTTTCCTGCCTGAAATCTGCAGGAAGGGTGGGATGCCCATCCAGGGAAGGCATTTGGAGTGGTGTGTTCCCTGTCCTGGCTGGGCCACACCTGCCCCAAACTGCTCAGTCCTGCCTTCAAACCTGAACTCCAGCTCAGCTCAGGAGTCCAAGTACATGACAGTGATGAACCTCATGCCTAAACATTATTCACTGCCTTACAAACTGCCCCGTGTGGTGCCTGGGCGGTGCAGGTGCCACGTGGGTAACACAGGGTGGGAAGGGAACCATCTTCCAGGTGAAATCCACGGCTCCAGCAGAGCAGTGCCGGCCAGGATGGGCTCTCAGGGATCCTGCCAGGGTCAGGCTGCCCTCCTGGATTGTCCCCTGCCCCAGTTTGCCCAGGGAAGCAGGGAACACCTCCCTCATTCCGTGGCACAGCCCCTGCAGGGAGGTGTGGGAAGGCTCCGGAGCGTTCCCTGCGCCGCACACGGAATTCCCTTCCCGCTGGAGCTGGTGCCTTTCCCTGCACCCTGAAACAAGTCCCAGCAATGCAGAGCTCAGAAGGAGCCAGTTCTGCCCCTGCTCTGCCCCTGTTCTTGCACAGGAGCTGCTGTTTTGGGGTGGGGACAGCAAATCCCCCTGTATTTATCCCTGGTTTCCTAACGCTGAGCTCCCTGCTTGTTTACTTGGGTTGTGTAATTAAAACCTTAAGCACAGCTCTGGCTGGTCCCTTGAGGGCAGAGTTCCTGCCCCCTCCTCTGTGGCACCGGCCCTGTGAGGGTCCCCACTCTCCTCCTGTCCTGGGGGCACCAATTCCCACCTTAGGGAGACTTGGAATTCCCAGTTGTGCCATGAGGGGACCCCCGGGGGTCCCAGCGAGAGCTTCTGGTACCCTCCCAGTCCTCCCTGTTGGAATTCCCTGTTGCTTTCCCACCTGGGACACTGAGAATGTTGTTTCTCCAAGGAACAAACTGGGACTAGGTCCCCACTGACCTTTTTTTTTTCATATTAACCACACATTTACATTTTTTCCCCCGATAAAGGCATGGAATGTTCTGGCCCTGGATGGCAGTAACTGGCAGCGAATTGACCTGTTTGATTTCCAGAGGGATATTGAGGTATCATTAAGTGACATACAAACCCATTTTTTTTTTTCCTGTTAAACTGTAATTACAGCCTAGAATGGATTCATACTCCCAGAGTAACCCTTTTGGCCTTCCCTGGAGATAGAAATCATTAATTTCAGTTCTTCAGCTTCAGGGAGTCTTTAAAGCCTCGACAATCCATTCAGCTTTTGAAAATGGACAGAGTTACGTGTCTGTATCCAGACTGGGAGGTGCTGATGGAAGGAAAGTAGTTTTGCCTGTTCTGAAAACAGAAATGAGTAGAAAAAGGTCTGTTTTAAGGGAAAACTGCTGCCTGTGTGGAGCAGAATTGAGGCTGTCCCTCCTCCCACTCCGAGCTGACACAGCACTGATGAGACCAGGAGGGCTGGAGGTCTGTTCAGTCATGGCCTGCAGTATTTCTGTCCTTCCCTGTCTGCCTTTAATATCCAAAATTGAAATCTGAGTGAAGATGATGAGGGGGGATGAAGCCAAAATCGTCCCTCAAAGGTGCAGCTTTGGAGCTGCCTCTCTTGGCTGTGGGCTCTGCACTGGCAGGGCTGGTCCTCAAATTCAGTTTGCCCTGAGCAGGAAGAGGGGGAAAAAAACACAACACTGGAGTCTTTTAGCAGAATGTTTTATCCTGTTTAAAGGAAAAATCCTGGGAAATGGGGATTTTTGGTCCTGCTGGTGAATGTTGTACCTCCCAATGAGCCTTGGAAGTCCTGGAGCCCTGGAATTACTGGTGGGGTGGAGTGCTCAGGTGCCTCCTGTGTGGAGGTGGCAGGAGATGGGGGCAGAGCAGCTCGGGCTGGGAATACAGGCCAGGCTTTTCCCATTCCTGGGGGTTTCTGTGGGTTCACTGTCTCTCTACATCAAAGCACAGAATTCCCCTTCTCAAACAAAGGGCTGGAATTTGTGACACTTCACCTCCAGTGCCTGCTGGGCTTCCTGATGTCCTCAGGCTCTGCTTTAACAGAGTTAAACCCATCAGTTGGTGCAAACTCCTCACATAAATGTGTTTGGACCCCCTAATTCAAGCAGGATCCGTGGGCTTGCCTGGGGAATTGCAGAATCAGGGAGTGTTTCAGCTTTTCCAGCCTTTTTACGTGGCTATGGAGGTCGAGCCCTGGCTGTGGAGCTGCTCCTGGGGCCAAAACTGCCCTGGAGACCTCAGTGTCCCTCTTGATTGTGGGATTGTGTTGTGTAGAGCCTGACCCTTAGATTTGGGAGTTTTTTGGGATTGGAAATTGGTCTGGAATGCCAGTTAGAATGCGAAGAACTGAGGGATGGTCCTGTCTTGTGCCAGACAACCCACAGCAAAGCACAGGGAGGTGCCTGAATCCCTGAGCCCTGTCAGAATACTCTCCAGTGGGTTTGCCCTTCATTCCCAGGGAGGAAGGGGAGTCCTGGGGGCTTTGGGAGCCTCCACTGGATACAGATTTGGAATAAAAAAGCCTTTTTCTGGGTCTCCTGAGCACAAGTGTTTGAATCCCTTTTCCTGCCAGAGTCAAACTCATGGGCTGGTTCTGCTCCTGGGTGGAAATTTGGGTTTATCCATTTCTGTCCCTTGGAAATCTGAGTGCCCAGGGTGTTGCTTCCCTCATCTTCCCTGGAGAATCCACATCCAGGAGCTCCAAACTAGAGGAGACTCCCCAGAATCCCTGTCTGATTGGCTTTAGGGAATTGCTCCTTCTCTCTCCATCTTCAGAAGCTGAATAATTCCCCCTCCCCTTCCCTTAGATCCTCTCCATGGCATTTTTATTTCCTTAGCACCTTAAAATACCAAACTTGTTAATCTGCCAAATGTTGAATTCAACTGTTTTCCATTTTATTTTCTTTTGGGGAATGCTGAGGTGCCTTTGGGGTTCTCACAGAGCCCTTTCTGTCTCCCCCAGGGCCGGGTGGTCGAGAACATTTCCAAGAGATGTGGGGGATTCCTGCGGAAGCTGAGCCTGAGGGGCTGCCTGGGAGTGGGGGACAACGCCTTAAGGTACAGCTGCTCCTTATTCCTGCTGCCATTGGGATAATCCCTCCCCCCTGGCCCCCCAGGCTGTGGCTGCAGCCCCAGAGGGCAGGGACAGGGGCTCTTCATGCACCATTCAACTCACCCTCACCCTCTTGACTTCACTTGAGAATTCTCAGGAAAATCCAGTTTTTCTCCATCCTCGTTAAAACTCCCTTGGCTGCTGCTCCAGTTTGGGGTGGGAGACCCAGGGCACGAGGGGGGCAGCAGAAAGCTTTGGTCCTCTGGGCTTGGTTCTTCAGCCCTTCAGCTTCTTCCTGATTTTCCTTTCCTTTTTACGTATTCACCTTGGTGTTCTTCTGTATTTTCTTCTTTCCTGATTCTCTAGATTTTCTTCTTGATTTTCTTCTTTATTGATGTTTCTTCTTAGTTGATTTTATTTTCTCCTTTATTTTTTATTTAATTTTGTCTTCATTTCCTTCATTTTCCCCTTCCTTTTCTCTATTCTGTTTGAGGCCACCCCACAAAACTCTGTTGTGCTCCATTTGAACCACCTGCTGTAAACCCCCTGCAATTCCCTTGCCTGACCAAGCCTTCCCTTCCTTTCCCAAAGGACCTTTGCCCAGAACTGCAGGAATATTGAAGTGCTGAACCTCAATGGCTGCACCAAGATCACAGACGCGTGAGTAAAGCTCTTCCCTTGGCCCTGGCTGCTCCAGGGAATGTTCTCCAGCTGCTTGGAAACGGAAGGCCAGGCTTGGGTGTGTAGGGAATCATGGAATGGTTTGGGTGGAAGGACCTTAAAGCCCTTCCAGTCCCAGGCAGGGACACCTCCCACTATCCCACCTTGCTCCAAGGCCCATCCAACACTTCCAGAGCTTCTCTGGGAATTGCATTGCAGTGTCCCACCCCCAGACCACCCATGCCATGGGATGTGCCTGAGCTGGGATGGATCCATGGCAGGAGTGTCTCTGTGTCTCTCTTCCAGCACCTGCACGAGCCTCAGCAAGTTCTGCTCCAAACTCAGGCACCTGGATTTGGCCTCCTGCACCTCCATAACCAACCTGTCCCTGAAAGCACTGAGGTAGGAGCCAGCAGCACTGCTTTTGCCACTTGAGCCCTGGAATCCAAGGCTGGAAAAGGCCTCTCTGAGACCCCCAAGTCAATCCAGCCTCACCACCACGTTCCATGGGGATTGTCCCCCCCAGAGCTGAGCTTTGGCAGGGGTGGGGTGGGGGGCTGTCTGTGCTCATGGACCTCCCAGGATTTCAGAGGTGAAAAGCAGGATTTCTTCCCAAGACAAAGCACCATTGCCCTGTTCTCCCTCTCTCCCCAAGCGAGGGATGCCCGCTGCTGGAACAGCTCATCATCTCCTGGTGCGACCAAGTGACCAAGGACGGGATCCAGGCCCTGGTCAGGGGCTGTGGGGGGCTCAAAGCCCTGTCCCTCAAAGGCTGCACCCAGGTATGGCTCTGGGAAAGGGGGGCACTCACAGCTGGGCTGTTCCTGCAGCTCCTCAGAGGGTGGGCAGGAGATACTGTGGGTTTCTTTCACTGCCTGAAAAGTTATGTCACCAAAATTCCTGCTGGTCTCTCGGAGAATGAACAGCTCCATGTCTTCATTTTCCCAAAAACATGTTTGTGTGAGAGCTGGGGGACAGGGCAAGTGAGGAAAGGCTCATTTTAGTGACCCAGGTGGTGCCCTGGTGGCTCCTTGGGTGGGAAACTCACTGGGATCCGAGACACAACAGCTCAGCCTATCCTGGGAATGCAGGCCATGGGAACAGCTGGAGTTCCCAGTGAGTTATGGAGTCTGATACCAGTGGCAATCCATCCCTGGTATCCATTCCTTGCCATGTGCTCCTGGAGACTGAGGAACAGCAGGATTTCACTGTCAGGAGTGACCCTGGGTGTGTTTGTGCTCCTGGTGCTGGAATGAGGCTCCTCGAGTTCTGTGCAGTCAGAGCATCCTGAGCTGGGAGGGACCCACGAGGGTCTGCAAAGGCCAACTCCTGGAATTGCAGCAGCATTGGAGTAAAAGGAGGAGAGGGAGAGGAGGAGGAGGAGGAGAAGAAAAGAGAAGAAGAAGAAGAATAAGAAGGAGTAGAAGAAGAAAGAAAACGGAAAAAGAAAAAGAAGAGGGGAAGGAAAGGAGAAAAATAAGAGAAGAAAATAATACTATTGCTATTATTATTGCAATAATAATTACTATTGCAATACAAGCCCAGTGTCCCTCGCAGGCCCTGGGGTGGAACAGCCCCCTGATCCCTGTAGGTAGGTGGTGGTTTCATGCCTTGCTTTGGGAATTGTCCCTGTTGGATCAGATCAGCTTTGCCTCAGTGCCCGGGGTGTTGTGGGTCTGAGCTCTGCTCCTGAGGTGGGGAACACCAACCCCCCAGGCAGGGATGGTGACTCTGGTGCCTTTCCCTCGTCCCCAAAGGCCCCCAAACCCTTCCCTGCCCCCCAGCTGATCTGTGGTCCAGCACAAACAGGCTGTTTCAGTGTCTGCTTTCCTCCCCAGCTCGAGGATGAAGCCCTGAAGTACATTGGTGCACATTGCCCCGAGCTGGTGACTTTAAACCTCCAAACCTGCTTAGTAAGTGAAGCTTCCCACGATTTCCCTGCATTCCCAGCCCATCCCTGAGCCAGGACCACGTGGAATGTGCTCTGTCCTCAGTGTGGATGGGGCAGTTGAGACAAACATTTGATAAAACCCAGTTTTTTGGTGCCATCCAGGAGCTCTGAACAAGCCCCAGACAGTCTTTGCTGTGTCAGGGTTGTTTCTCTCGTCCCTGCCCACGAGGCTCCTGAATTCGTTTGCAGGAGGAGCTGGAAAAATTCTTTCCATCAGCCTGGAGTGACCCTGCCAGGCCTTTCCTCTCATCTCTTCATGGGATTGAACCCAAAAATGCAGCTTTCCTGCACAGAAGGGCTCTAAACGAGTTCTGCAGTGCCAAAAATGTGTAGTTATGCCAAAAAATAGGTTGGAATGGGCTCTCTACGTGCCATCACTCAGTGATGCCTCTTCCTTTTCCATGGAAGTGGGCCCAGTGTCCAGGGATGGGGCTGGGTGGGATCCCTGTGTCTGGGAATGGGGCTGGATGGATCTGGGAATGGGGCTGGGTGGGATCCCTGTGTCTGGGAATGGGGCTGGATGGGATCCCTGTGTCCAGGCATGGTCTTTCCAAGCAGGAATTACAAAGACAGGAATCCCAGCACCTTCCCCCTCCCTCCCCTGGCCCAGGGATCCCTGTGGATCCCTTTCCCAACCCTTCCAGCTCCCTTCACTGGGGCTCCTCCTGTCTCAGCTGCTCCAGCGAAACACTTACATCCCTTTTTGGGCTTGCAAGAGCCAAAACTCAGGCTGGGGCTGGACTTTTGAGGGGCTGAAACCCCTGGCATTGCTGTTTGTCCCCCAGCAAATCACGGATGACGGGCTCATCACCATCTGCAGGGGCTGCCACAAGCTGCAGTCCCTCTGTGCCTCGGGCTGCTCCAACATCACCGACGCCATCCTCAACGCGCTGGGCCAGAACTGCCCCCGCCTCAGGTGGGTGTGCCCTGCAATCCCCCCCTGCCTCTGCCCAGCAGGGCCTTGCTGGAGCACCCACGTGCTGCTGGGGCCTCTCCAGACTCTTAAAGCCACCCTGGGATGGGGGGATTTTATCCCTGAGTGTCTCCCAGGGGGGGTTTTGTGGGATGAGCGGAGCTGATCCGGGTTTTTAAAGTCATGGGGTGGAAGTGGAGTAAAAGGGCTCCTGCTCTGCTCTTACACCACTGTGGGAACCACCTGGGAGGCCGTGCCAGGCTCTTCCCAGTGCCAGGACAAGGAGTGGAGGCCATAAAATAGAACTTGGGAAGCTCCTCCTCAGCACGAGGAAGAGCCTCTTCCCATGGGGGGTCTGGAATAGCTGCCCAGGGTGGTCGTGGCTCTGCCTCTTTGGGACATTCCAGCCCCACCAGTGCCACCTGCTCCAGGTGGCATCTCCAGGGGTCCCTCCCCACCCTCTCCTGGGATTCTGGGACCCCTCCATGGCTCCTGCCTGCTCTTTCCCCACAGAATATTGGAAGTGGCACGGTGTTCCCAGCTGACCGACGTGGGGTTCACCACCCTGGCCAGGGTAAGTGCTGCAGGCCCTGCTTCCCCTCCCTCAGCTGCAGCCTGCCTTCATTTTGGGGAGAAACAACAAAAAACCAAGGCAGATTTTGGGAAAACTTCTTAGCTCTGTGTTTGGGTGGAAGCCAAGGTGTGAAAACTTGGGTTTGTGGGATCTGAGCTGCAAAAATCAGGGATTGTGGAACCTAAACTGCAAAAATTAGGGGTTATGGTATCTTAAGTTAAAAAATACAGGTTTTGTAGGATCTAAGTTATAAAAATTAGGGGTTTTGGCACCTTTGGCCTGGTCCTGATCCCCAGATCTGGGAGGATTTCCATCCAAACATTAAACACTTGGGAGTTACAAACTTTCCTGCTGGTTTTTGAGATTAATCTATGTTGTCTGCAAGTGACCCTGAATGAACTCCCTTAATGGCCCTCAAACCCTTCAAATGAGTGACATTTCCTTTGCCATCCTGGTGCTGCTCTCACAGAGGCAGCAAAATTTCCTTCCAGTCGTGATATTTCATGGAGAAACCCCTTAATTTTTAAAGAAAACTCTCTTTGTGGCATTCATGTTTGTTGTCTGAACTTTACACTTAGTTTGGGTGTTTTCTCTTTATTCCCAGAACTGCCATGAGCTTGAAAAAATGGACCTGGAAGAGTGTGTGCAGGTAGGGAATGTTTCTCTCCCAGCACAGTCCCAGCAGTGGGAAATTGGTGGGAAATCAGCAGATTGCCTTCAAATTAGAGCTTAATTTCAAAGCCTGAGCAGGAAGAGTGGCTGGATTTGGGGAAGAAAATACTGGGTTTAAGGTTTTAGCCCTGGGTTGGGTTTCATTTTAATGCTGCTGGTAAAATAAGGATTATTAAATAAATATTTAGTGGTAATAGGTGTCAGGTAATAAATGAGTGAGGTGAGGGACATGAGGGAAAATCCCAGGGAAAGGTCTTAACACTCATATATTGCTAAAAATAATGGGATTTCCCTCTGGTTTGGGCAGATTGTTGGGACAGGAGTGGTTTTGGAGCGTTGGGATTAAACTGGGCTGCAGCATTTCCAGGGAAAAGGGCTGGATTGACTCAAAATTCCCTGGGAAAACCTCCAGCCTCGAGGATAGATTGGAAAAGGATCCAGCCCAAGGAGGCAACAGGGTTGTGGTTCCTCCCTGGAACAGCCTGGCCTGGGGTTCTGCCCTTCCTGGTGTTTCCAGGGCACAAATCCAGGAGCTCCCTGGAGGAAATGACACCCGTCCAGACAGGAAGGGATGGAAAAGCATCCCAAAAAAGGAACAGGGGAAGTTGGACCCAGCCTTGGCCTGACACAAACCCATCCCAGGCAGCTCCCTGGAGGGCCTTGGGCTCAGAAACCATTGTGTGAGTCTCCTTCTTCCCAAAGAAAAGCAGGAACACTCCACAGGGAGGGAACTGCCCCCTCCTTGTCCTGCAGGGGCAAACATGGAGGAGCTGGTTTGCTTCTCTTCATCCTGAGCCCCTTTCAGCTCCTTCAGGAAGTCAAATCCAGCCCAGTGGTGCCTCTGCCTGCAAGGGCAGGAGCTGCTTTCCATAAGGAGGTGAATTCCTGAGGGGTTCAGGGGAGTGGCTGTGGGGAAAACTCATGGATTAGGGAAAAATCCACAGGAGGGGAAAACTCCAGTCCTTGTGCACAACACCCAACGTGAAAGGGCTTTTTCCTCTTCTTTTCCAGATAACAGACAGTACCCTAATCCAGCTTTCCATACACTGTCCACGGCTCCAGGTCCTGGTGAGTATTCCAAGGGACCCTTCCAGCATTTGCTTCCTATAAACCAAGGGATTTGGGACACTCTCTGACCTCCCAGCTGAATCTCTGGGAATGTGGTCTCAGTCTCTGCTGTATCCCTGCTTGTGCCACGGGAAAACCTGTCCTGGGAGGTGCTGGGGGTGCAGTTGGTGGGTTCTCCAGTGCAGCAAAGCCAGTCCCACCTCCTGGCTCAATCCCTGCTTCCTCCTCAAGGAATTTCCAGCTGAATCCCCCCCAAAAACACACAATGTCGTGTTCCTGCTGGTTCTTGGACCCAATTCCTGGTCCTTTCTCACAGTGGGTGAAGCCACAGGTGTCCCAAAGGTGGGTTCTTCTATAGCAGAGGTGTGGAATTCTGCTTTTATGGAATTCCTGTGGGTCTTATCCCTCCAGAACTGCCTTTCCCATTCATGGAATCATGGAATGGGTTGGATCAGAAGGGACCTTGAGGACTCCCACTGTCCCAGGTGGCTCCAGCCTGGCCTTGGACACTCCAGGGCTGGGGCAGCCACAGTTTCTCTGGACAACCAGCCCATGCCAGGGCCTACCCACCCTCCCAGGGGAAGGATTTTTCCCACTCCAGCTGGGAATTTTCCCTCTGGAGCCCCCGAGCCCACAGAGCAGCTCCAGCCCAGGATGGGGCACCGACCAGCCCCAAAACCCTCTGTGCAAACCAAACCCCAACCAGGCTCCCCCTCCCTCGTGTGCCCGGGGAGGTTCAGGGCAGGTTTTGGGGTGGCAGGGCCGGGTTTGACCCGCTCTGTGTCCGGGCAGAGCCTGTCCCACTGTGAGCTCATCACGGACGACGGGATCCGCCACTTGGGCAACGGCGCCTGCGCCCACGACCGGCTGGAGGTCATCGAGCTGGACAACTGTCCCCTCATCACTGACGCCTCCCTGGAGCACCTCAAGAGCTGCCACAGCCTGGAGAGGATAGAGCTGTACGACTGCCAGCAGATCACACGGGCGGGCATCAAGAGACTCAGGGTGAGGACGGGCAGCACTGGGTGTTCTGACTTTGTGGCAGTGCTCAGAGTGTGGTGGGAATGTCCTTTGTGGGTTGTGGGGCATGGAATTGTGGCATGGGATGGGGTGGGAGGACCTTGAAGCCCATCCAGTGTGACCCCTGCCACGGGCAGCAACACCTTCTGCTGTCCCACCAGCCCAGGGTGCTCCAACCTGGCTTTAAACACTTCCAGGGCTGGGGCAGCCACAGCTTCCCTGGGAAATCCATCCCAGCCCCTCCCCACCCACACAGGGAAGGATTTCTCCCCAATATCCCCTCCCAATCAATTTCTCCCTCTGCAAAAGAGTGAGAGTAACGCTGTGTCTGCAAAGAGGACACGGATCTGTAAAGGGACATCATAAGATCATGGAATCCTGGAATGATGTGGGTCAGAAGGGACATGGGCAGGGACACCTCCCACCAGACCAGGTTGCTCCAGCCTGGCCTTGGACACTTCCAGGGATGGGGATGTTCTGTTCCCCACTGCCAGGGGATTAATGGGATGGGAAAAGCCCCATTTCCTCCTCGTTCCCTGTAACTCATCCCGGGGTGGGGGGTGGAAATCCCACGGGTGAACCAACAGTGTTCCCCTGTGGGTCTTGGGTGTGATCCAGGTGTGTCCCACCTGCTCTGACTCCTTCCCTGTGCCCTGTCCCGCCCGTGTTTGTCATTCCAGACCCACCTTCCCAACATCAAGGTCCACGCCTACTTCGCCCCGGTGACCCCCCCGCCCTCGGTGGGCGGGAGCCGACAGCGCTTCTGCAGATGCTGCATCATCCTATGACACTGGAACGCTCGTCCTGGCAAACTGAGGCTGGAATTAACACCCCTGCCATTCCGGGGGACACACCAGTATCTTCGAGGAGAGCGATCCCAGTGTCGTTTGCGAGGGCCAGTGAGCAGGGCCGGGGTGCCCTGGAGCCACCCCACCCCCTGTGATCCCCCCTGGCCCAGCGGGATGAGGGACTCGATGGAGCTGCAGCTCGGCCGGCTTTTCCCTCAGTGGATTGGGCCCATCCCGGCCCATCCCAGCTGGGCTTGCTCAGCTGAGCCCCCTGCGGGAAGGACGGGAGGGTTTCCAACCCGGAATGACTGATGCTGCTGGTGAGGTTGGAGTAGGAACTGAAATCCTTGGAACTGGGGATTGGGGAGAGGAGAGGAACTTGCTTTAACCCTGCAGCCCTGTCCAGGAGGAACAAACCCGACGAACCTGAAAACCCCAACGAGTTTTAGGTGCATTTTCCAGTGAGGGAATGAAAGAGCAGCTGTTGAGCCAGGATCCCCCTGTGCTTCCCTGCTCCCACCCTGGCCGTGCTCACAGGAAGGTCCATCTCCTCCATATCCATAATACCCAGCTCAGAGGTTTTCCCACATGGTTGTGATGGACCCTGGAATCTGGAATGTCACATTTTTTTCCCTTCCCCACATCCTGCTTTTTATTTCTTTTTTTTTTTTTTGCCTTTTAGCAGGTTTTTAATTCAGGCATTTCTTGCTATTTCCCAGCCCAAAGGGGGGAATCCTTAATTTCGGTTTTAAGAAGGAATTTTTCCCATGAGAAGCCTGAGCCTGTTGGGAAGGTTTTAAGGAGCAAGTGAGCTGGGCCCTCATGGGATTTCATGGCCTGTTTGAGCAGGGCTTGGGTGTCCAAAGTTACTCTGATTTCAGGTTCTATCCCAGTGGCAAGGATGTACTTCTCAATATAGGGAATAATCTCTCTATTTATATATAATTCTCAATACAGGGATAAAGTTCTAGTCTGTGTTCCAGCGACTGTAAGTTCCCTCCTCCTGTCCTTTCCCTCCATCCCTTCATCTTATCCCCAAGGAAAAGCAAAGTAGAACCTCTTTGCTTGTTGCCCTGAGGAAGAGAGAAGGATTCCCTGATGGAGCAGGTCTGGGATCTGCCCTCGCTCCACAGAGCACTGGGGGCTGTCCTGACCTTCCCACCTTCCACAGGTAAGTGTGGAGCCCCTGGGAGGACCCACAGGGATGGAATGGGGTTGGGATGAGCCAGGCCCAGCTCTTGGAGAGGGAGGAGGGGAGTGGGGGCTGGTTTGGGGGGGTTTCAGGCAAAATCAGTGCGGGTGCTCCAGGGGAGCACAGAGAGCACGGACTGATCCGGGCATTGCAGGTGCCCAGGGTGGAACTGCTGGGCAGATCCCAAGGGTTTAATGGGGCAGGGCTTGCTCAGGCCCTGGCAGGTTTGGGGACGCTGTGTCAGTCATTCCTGCAGGATGGAAGGAGCACTCGTGTCCGTGGGTATTCCCACCTGGCTGAGGCAGGAGCGAGGCTGAACCACCCAGGAACTGGGGCCTCGCCTCGATCCTGAGGAATCCTTTGGTGGGGGAAGAGCAGGGGCAGCACCAGGAATGGCTCTTTCAGGATCGGGGGGGTTGTTTTCTCACCAGGACTTTGCTCCAAGGACAACGTGGAGGGTCCCCGGGAGCCCCCGGAGCTGCACCCCCTTCCTCTCCCCCCAGTTTCCCCAGTCTGTGCTCATGGTCTGCTGGGAGGAACTCCAGGCTGCTGTGGTTAAAAGGATACTGTCAATGCCTTCCTGTAGATGCTTTTAATCCCTTATATTTATTCAAATCCTCTTTAGCGCTGTGGATTCTCCCTCTCCCCTCGAGAGGCTTCATTTCCAGAACTTTCTCCGGGTTTCAGGGTGGCAGAAGATGATGGGGACGGACTGGCCGGGCCGTGGGTCACCCAGCAATCACAGGATTTGCACAACTCTGGGGGAAAACCCCACTTTGTTCAGCTCATGCTGTGGCAGGGGAGAGTGGAAAGTGGGATTTTGGAGGCAGGGTGTAGTTGGCTGACTGGATTCCTTTGGAACAGAGCAGAGTTTTCCAGGGAAAACTCCAAACACAGAACCCAAAGCATTTTCTTTTCTGTTTGCCGACCAGGGTGGCAGCATTAAGGTAGCTCAAAACTACTTGACAGTGTCCTTTTAAATCAATTACCCGTCTTCAAATGGACTCTTCCTGATGTTTGTATTTATAAGTACCAATAAACACCATTTTCCAAGCCCTGTCTCCATCCCCTGATCCTGCCCAACCTTCCCATGACCATCAGCTCTGCCCTGAGCTTTTTGGGGGGGATTTTGGATGGGCCCAAGGACCTCCTGGCTCCCTGAACCCCCTCAAAGCTGCTGCCGTTCCTGCCTGGAAGCCACAGGGAAGGACCCTGGGGGTGACCCAGCCCCAAACTGGGGAGCAGCAGCAGCTCTTCCCCATCCCATCCCATTCCATCCCTCCCTGCTCCAGACACCGAGACAGAACGGGATGAGTCCTGGATGTTTTATTGGGTGCTCGAGGCTGGAAAACACTCTGTCCAGGGGACAGCCCGTGGTCACTTCTTGGCCTCCTCCTCCTTGGAGAGGGTCTTGATGATCTCCTCCTTCTTGGCCTGCAGCCGCTCCTCCCGCCGCTTCCGCGCCTCCTTGGTCTTGGAGCGCCGCGCTTCCGCCTGGTCCCTGTGGGATGGAGGGGCTGAGTGCCCCAGGAGCCCTCCAGCAGCACCAGAACACCCAGCACCCCCGTCCCCATCTCCTCGGGGTCCTGCTGCCCCACACCAGCCTTGCTCCAGCACCCACAGCCCACCCACAGAATCCCAGGGTTTTCCCCTCGCTCCGGCCAAGGAGGAGCCACCAGGGGCTCTGTGGGGTCACATGCCTTTACTGAATCCCAGAGTGAAGACAGTGAGCTTTTCCCCCCAGGAACACGGCAGGATTTTGGAATCCCTCCCCTGCCCTGGTCAATCGTTCCCTGGTTCCAGCAGCTGCTCAGGAATCTCCCAGTTCCCCCCTCTCTGAGCATTCAACCACACAGAGCTCCACCACGATCCCACACTCCTCTGCTTCCAGCCAGCACTGCCCAGTCTGGGACTGATTCCTGCCACTGGTGCCAGAATGCAGCTGGAATGCCCCCCGTGGGGAGTCACTCCTGACAACCCCCCTGCCCAGGGCAGCACTTACGCCAGGAGCTTCTTGCGGGCTTTGTCTGCCTTCAGCTTGTGGATGTGCTCCATGAGGATCCTCTTGTTCTTGAACACGTTGCCCTTGACCTTCAGGTACAGGCTGTGGTACCTGTGGGGGCAGGACATCAACCCCCTGCACAGCTCCACTCACCTCCCCCCTGCCAGAGCTGGGCATTCTCCAGGGAGGATTTAACTCCATTCCCCAGGAGCTGCTGCAGCAGGAAAGGGCTCTGGGTGTGTGGGGTGTAAACTCGGGGGGACCCTGTGGGCACTGCCCCCACCCCAGGGTGCACAGTGGGGGTTGTCTGTGGGTGCTGCCCCACCTCAGGGTGACACTGGGACAGGACATGGGGGTCCCACACATAGGGGTCCCTCCTGCCCCGTGCCCAGGTGCTCCCATCACCTGTGTGATGAGGTGGGAGGGTCTCAGCTCCATTTCCTGTGAGTGGGACACTCCCCTTATTAAACCCTCCAGGTGGGCCCAGGGGTCGTGCAGAGCTTGGGGGAAGCTTTGTCTGTCTCTCTGTCTGTTCACCCCAGTGCTGAGATGAGTCTGGTAAGGAGCTGCTTGGGAGTTTCCGGGAGTTGTTGGGGTGTCCTGGGGGACCTGACACGGCTCGGGGGGGGTTCCCTGGTGTGAGCTCCATTGCCCCCCGTGCCCCCTGGCAGCCCTGTGTCCCTGCCCTGGGGGGTGCAGAGCCCCCCAGCCGTGTGGCCACACTCACATGTGGCGGTCGATCTTCTTGGACTCGCGGTACCTCCGGAGGAGGCGCCGCAGGATCCGCATCCGCCGCATCCAGGTGACCTTCTCGGGCATGCGGGCGTTGGCCGTGCCCTTCCTCTTCCCTGCCCGGGGGGAAAGGGTGAGCCCAGAATCCCACCAGCTGAACCCCACCCTCCTCCCTCTTCTTTAGTCCAGGGAAAAAGAACCCTTGATGCCTTAAGATAATTAATTGGTGTTATAAATGTGTAGGAGCTGTGCTGGGCACTGCACCTGGATGTGCTGCCCCTCACAGGACCTGCTCTCTGTTTCATCTCTACTAACACTGTCTGGGAAGTCCTTTCTTCCACTGTTAAGCATCAAAACCATCAAGGCACAACCCGAGGAAGCCTGGGGGGTTATCCAGGGGCGCAGCAGGTGGCAGGGGGAGTGGGCAGTGCCTCCCATCCCCATGGGGGTGGGTGTCTGGTTGGGTGTCTGGGTGGATGGAGGGGTAGGTGGGTGTCTGGATAGGTGTCTGGGTGGATGGAGGGGTAGATGGGTGGGTGGGTGGATGGATGGAGGGGTGGATGGATGGATGGATGGATCCCTCACCAATGCCCATGTGCCGGCCCTTCCTCCTGGCCAGCGTGTTCTTCCTGCAGCGGGCCCGGGAGTGCACAGTCACCGGCTTGCGGATGATCAGCCCATCCTTGATCAGCTTCCGGATCTGCTGCCCTGCAAAACAAGCACCCGAGGCCTGCTCTGGAGCCCTGGGGGAGCACAGACCCCTCCCCACGTGGAGCACGAGGATCCCGTGCCAGGGAAGGGGGATCTCCCCACACAGTGGCAGAATTTCACCCAAGCCAAACGCTGATCATCTTGGGAGGTTTTTTTCCCAGCCCCAATGGTTTTGTGATTCCAAACCAACCTCGCTGCTGCTGAGCCCCCCCAAACCCCTCTTCCCTCTCCCCCAGGTCCCCTCCTCGGGCAGGGCCGTGTCCAGGACGATCCCCCACGTACGGGAGTTGGCATTGGCGATCTCGTTGGTCTCGTTGGGATCCAGCCACACCTTCTTCTTCCCGCAGCGCAGGACGCTGGAGGCCAGCCTCTTCTGGAGCCGGAGCATACTGGGACAGCGGTGGGCACGGGTCAGGAGGGCTCTGCGCCCCCCTCAGGGCCCCACACCCACCCTCAAGGGCCCCCATCATCCACCTCAGCGGGACCCCCAGCCCCTTTCAGAGCCCCCTCATCCTCCTCAGGGACCCTTCAGCCCCCTCGGGGGATCCCGCACAGTGCTTTAGGGACCCTCACCACCCCCAGGGGACCGTCCCTCTCCTCTGGACACCCCGCCCTCCCACTCAGGGCCCCCCCCTATTCCTCAGGCCCCCCCTCCTTTGGGGGCCCCACACCCCCCTCAGGGCCCCGCTGTGCCCTCAGGGTGGCTCCCCAGGGCTCCGCACCCCCTCCCGA
>JAWWEE010000073.1:1472635-1529262 GCA_035221455.1 Xenops minutus | reverse complement strand
CTTCCCCCTGCTCCTCGAACAGCCTGGCCAGAGGGTTTTGCTCAATTGCCCAGCTGGGTTTTGTTGGCCACCATTGCCAGAGTGCCCTGACGGATGCCACGGGCTGCTGTGCCAGGGCAGTGGGAAGGCTCTGGAGGCAGGAATCCAATGCCCAGGATGGAGGGGGGGTCTAGCAATGCCCATCTGCTGCCAGAGCAGTGTGTGGTGGGGAGTGGGCTGGCTCCTGGCACGGGAGCTGCTGCCAAGGCATGAGCAACACTCAGCCCTTCCCTTCTCCCTGGAAGAAGGAGCCCTTCTCCTCCATCTGTGCTCGTTGCAGGGAGAGGCTCTGGAGGATGGAGCTGTGTGGCCTCTGCCAGCCCAGACCCCGAGCCCTGGGAATGCTGGATGGGATTTATCCACCCCCTAGCTGGGAAAGGGCAGTGCTTGGCCCTGCTTTGAGCCAGAGAGGGGGGCACAGAGCAGATCTTGCCAGGGAATGCTCGTGGCCATCCCCAGCTGCTGCTCCAGCCACGGGCTCTCCTGGATTTTTGAGGCTCCTGGGAGATTTCCCTTCCCATTTCCATTGCAGTGGCTCAGCTCGGGGTGCTCAATACATTGCAAGGAGCTCTTCCCAAGCACGAAGCGACCCTTTTAAAAGCTCATTTTTTTTTGGCTAAGGAAAACTCCCACTCCCCCCCAGCCTGCATTCCAGGCTATTCCCATTCCCATTCCCCAAGCATGAAGGGCTTGTCCCAGCTTCTCACGTGCCCCCCTTTCCCTCCCCAGCGCCGGCCACACCGCTGGCCTGCCATGAAATTCCGGAATCACTCCAACCACGCCACGTACTCGGAGGTGGAAGCAGCCAGCCAGGAAAAGGAGGGATTCGTGGAAGCAGAGCAGTGCTGAGGGATCCCCACCCTGCCTCCAGACCCTCCCGTGTCCCCCTTAGCCTCTTGCAAAGTCTGTCCCCTCTTGGAGAAGAAAGGACCCAAAGGAGAGGAAAAGGACCCAAAAAATGGAGATATTTCGTGTTTTAAAGGAATGAGGCAGGGCAAGAAGAGGTTGGATGTGCCTGGATCCTCGTGGCCAGCTCCAGGATTTGTGGGGAGGGGAAAGTGCAGCCTATTTTTTTAGCGTGGTGGGGGTTTGGGGGATTTTTTTGGTTGTTTTTTTGCCCTATTCCCTCCTCCCCCAGAGCCTGAACAGCAGCAGAAACGGGGAGGGGAAATCTTGGTATGGGCAAAAGAGGGGCTGCCTCGAGCAGCAGGTTCTTGGGGAGCAAAGAGAAGCTTTTTGGGGGCTCTGGAGTGCTCAGGAATGTCCTCTTGGTGCCTCTCCCCTCTCGGGGAGTGGGATCAGAGGTTGTGGTGGTCCAGGAGGGGCAGGGCTGGCTCTCCAGGGCTCCTCTCCCACCCCCTCACCCCAGCTCTGTCCCTGTCCCTGCTCTGCCCTTTGCCTTTAATAGACATTTAATTTTGTCCTGGGAAGCCTCAAGTCCTGCTCTTTTCCTCCCACTGTTGGTTTTCCACCACTGTGGATCCACCTGTCCCTTCAGAGCAACCCCTTCCACCCCCCTCTCCAAAGGAAGGGAAGGGCAGCCTGATCTGTTTTAAGGACAAAACCCTGCCCAGGATTTTCCTGATGCACTTTTGGCATCTAATTAGTTTACCCAATTACTAATTATGACCCTTCCCTTAAAGGAGGCAGAGAGTGGGGGGGACAATCTGAGATTCCTTCACAATATGGCCAGTGATGGAGTGGGAAGAGAGTGGGTTGGAGGGGAGAGGATGAGGAGGGAGCACTGGAAATCACGGGCTAAATCCAGAGTAAATCCAAGCTCCTCCACGGGCTGAGCTTGGATTTGGGATCCATTGGCAGGTGGGCATTTCAGGTAAATAAAGAGTGCCTGGAGAACCCCAGAAAATCAGGAAATCACCCAGAATTTTGAGTCAGTGGAATTTTCCCCTGTTTTTCCTTTGATTCTGTGATGAGCCCTGGGCGTGGATGGGGCTGGACACGCTGATTCCAGAGCCTGAGCCCAGGGTTTTCTCCTCCCTCAGTGCCCTCAGAATTTGAGATTCACCTCCAAAAACACCCCCCCAGTTCCACAGGAGGGCCCAGAACTGAGGACAGCTCTTTACAAAGGCAGGGAGCATCCCCAGCCCAGCCATGGCTAAAATTGCCTTTCCCCCACCCAAAAAGTTGTCAGCTGGTGGGGTTTTTCCCCCTCCCTTTTTTATTTTTAATTTTTCTCCTGCTCTTCAGCTCTTTATTGTGATCATCATGTTTTGGTGCATATTTCCTCCAGCCTAGCCTGGCTCAGCTGGCACTGGGGGTGGCACTGCCAAAGGCAGGGTCTGCCTAATTCATGTTTTCCTTCTCATCTGCTGCATTTCCAGAGCCCCTGCAGGGAAAAAGGAGCCTTGGTGGCAACTTAAACCCCACAGGAGACTTTCTTGGACCCCCCCAGGGAGATTTTTGCTGCACAAAAGCACCAAACTGAGTGATGTCAGGTTATGCTGGCCCAGACAGTCTCTTTTTGGAAGATAAATTTGATTCCCAAATAAAGATTTTAACTAAAAATTGGGTTTTTCCCACCCTCTGTTTCCCAGAACAGGGAAAGAATTCAGAGGGATTCTGTCATCTTGGTTTTGCCCCAAATGTGAGCTCCTTTCCAAAGGAGCTGGGAAGGGAATTTTCTCTGGATTTAGCTCTTTTCAAATAGTTCCATTTGAACTGTTAATTCGAATAGTTTTAGGCCTTGTTTTTCTTGTTTTTCTGAACATGTGCACGTGGTAACAGCAAGATTTTGGGTCCTCCCCTTCCCCTCCAACCCCTAGAAAGGCTGGGAAACATCCAAGGGCTCTGAAATGCTGTGAATTTAAAGGAAATCAGACTTCATAAATAGTGTGCATTTGTATAAATCACTGCAGGCAGGATCTTGGGGGGGTTCAGGGGAAAATATGGAGATGAAGGAAGGATTCAGGTGGAAAATAACAAACCCAAATGCCATAAGACAGAAACACCTGAACTTCAGGGACACACCAAGTTCTGAGTGCCTGGGGGGAAAAAAAAGCTCTTTATTTTTAAATCATTATCATTTTTTCCTTTAAGGAAAGAACCAAACCAGACCAGGCTCTTCCCTAGGTGTTTGGTTTTCCCTGTGCAGGGGAATCTGGTTTGGGGAAGGAGCAGGCAGAGCAGGAACTGCTCCAATTCCATCTCCAGGATCTTTGTAGGTGGAAAATGTACTGCCCATTGTCAGCCCTGAGCTGGAGCTTTGGCTCTCCCCCTGCCCAGCCTGGAGATGCTGCATGCTGAGGAGGAAAACAAACAGGCTCTGTGCCACCTTTCCCTGCTGGTGGAGAGTTTGGGAGCAGCAGCTCCAACCCCACCAGGGTCAACCCTTCCCCACCACCGAGCTCTGACCCTGAGCTGCCTCCTGGAGTCTCTTACTAAAGCAAAAAACACGGTGCTGACCCCCAAAAATGGTTTGATTTCGCTTTTGTAGCCCCTTCCTGAGGTTTCCCCTCTGGACCCTGGGGAGCTTTGGGGTATTTTGGTGTCCCTGTGTCTCGGGACCTCCCCTTGTGTCACGACAGGGGGCTCAGAGAGGGGCCAGGAGGTGCAAACCCCAAATCTCTGCTGCAGCTCCTCGGGTTTTTGGCCACTGCTGAGCCTGTCCTTGGGGCAGATCCCTCTCCAGGGGGAATATTCCCTCCCCTCCTGCTCCTTGGGCTGTGCTCAGCAGCTGGGAAAGCACAGCATGGGGAGAGTGGGAAATTTGGGGGGCTAAACCCTCCCTCCCCCCATCTTCGACACCCAAAAAAATATTCTCTTTATAACTAAAGGCCTATTTTCCACATACTTGAATTTCCAGCCCAGCTTGGACTATTTGGAGGGACTAAAGGCACTTTAACTGTCTTTTACTGCAATGTATTTCCTATGGATTATCTGCATGGAATAGTCTGGATATGAAATAAAACCTCCTTCCTTTTGGACTGCCTGCTCTGCCAAAGACATCCTGGCCAGGGTGGGAGCCTGGGGCAGGAGGGGGATCTCAGCTCGGGTTTAGCACTGGGTGTTGCAGAAATACAAGGATTTCCTGGGGTTATAAAGGTATTTTCCACCCTGTCTTAGCACAGACACATCCTGAGCAGGAGGAGCTCCCAGCTGGGAATTAAGACTATCATTTGCTTCTCTTTTCTTACCCTTTTCCAGGCTCCTCCTCTTGCTCAGTGCAGTTTCCTTGGATAAGCTGGCTCCTCCTCAATATTCAGGGTTAGGGTTTGGAGCTCTGATTTCAGACCTAGAAATCCCTTTAAGGGTTGTTATGTGAGACCTCCCATTTATTTCCATTAGAAAATCTATAATTTATGCCCTTCTTGCCATTCTCCCTTTGCCTTCCCCAGCCCATCACGCCCTGTCCATCCCCCTCTTCCTCAGGAACCTTTTCCAGGCTGGGAGAAACTGTGTTAACACAACACAGACAGGAGTTAATTTAATCAGGATAAAAGAATTCTCCTGTCCTGGCGCCTTGTTCCAGTTTTCTGAGTGGAGAATTAGCAGACATATAATTAACCTATATATATATGTTCCATTTATATGTATTTCCCCCACTTTTGAATATATATATTCCATTTTTTATATATATTCCATTTATACATATTAAATGTTATTTTCCATTTTTATATATTCCAATTTTTTTATATATATATATTCCATTTTAGTGTCCATTTTGATTTTTTTCTTATTTCTATATATTCGTTATTTCTATATATTTAAGTAGTCCAGATATATTTATATATCATGTATAGATATTTAATTTTTTATATATTTCATTTTTTATATATGGAATATACATATTCCATTTATATATATGGAATATATATGGAATATACATATTCCCATTATATATATGGCATATATATATTCAATTTATATCTATATATTCCATTTATACACACACACACACACATAGAAGTCCATCCTTTCTAATACACAAACAAGGCAAACTAATCCAACAGCTCTCCCCAAACAATTCTCCCACCAAACACCATCCCACAAAGAGGGGGAAAATCCCTCAGCCCTGTAAATATCCCTGTAAATAACCCCAACTCGAGGCTCTGGAGCTGGAAATGAGGCTTTGGGAACCAGTGGGACTGGGGAATTTGGGCTCCTGGAGCCTCCCCGGGCTGGATTTTCCATGGGTTTCCAAGGGAAGGGGGGGTTGGTTCCATTTCTCATGGAGAATTTGGGGATTTGCTGGTATTTGGGAGAGGCAAAGGGTGGGATTCCCTGCCCAGGGGACCCCCTGTCCCCAAAACCCCATGGTCTGTCACCTCCCAGCTGGCAGGGCTGGGAGATGCCAGGGTGGCACCCCTTGGGAGGGGGGATAATTCCCAGCACAATCCCAAAAAAGGCTGGATCCAGGGGAGCAGGACCCACCTGCACATTCCCAGGAGGAGCCTCCTGCCCCAGGCTCCATCTCCTCCCCCAAAATTCCCCTACAAAGGGCTGGGGGAGAACCTGAGCACCCAGTTGGGAATGTTTCCCAATCCCTTCCCTTACCTTTTCCCTTTCCCCCAGTGATGCTTTCCCAAGTAGGTCAGAGCAGGCAGCAATTCCCCTTGTGCTCAGGAAAAGGGAGCTCAGCTCCATTGGTTGGTCCCCTCCTCGAGCCCAATAAAAACTGACAGCTGGTTTTGTTACTTTTTTTAAACCTTTTTTTTTTTTTCTCCTTCTTCAAAACCTGCAGCATGTGCTGGCAGAACACACAGAAACCCTTTTCCCCTGCAAAAAAACACACACAAAAAAAAGAGACAGCACTGATAAAATTCCAGGATAAAGGGGAAAAAAACCCAAACCTTTTTCTCTTTGCTTTTTTAAGGACTGAAAAGAGCAGGTTTGCTGTTCTCTTCATAATGGGGGGTTTGTCTCTCTGTGCTGAGCTGCTGTCCTGGGGGGTTATTGCCAGGACTCCTGAGGGATTTTTTTACTCCTCCAGGTTACAAACCTCTGGAATAATAAAACCCCAGGTGAGAATTCCTTACTTCCTTTTGCAGCTGGTGGAGATGGGAATAATCCACCAAAAAACCAGAGGCTTTGGGATATCTCCTGCTGGGGGCAAAGCCTGGAGGGGGCTGCCAGCAAGGGATGCACAATTTTGGGTGTGATCCCCAAAAACCAGCCTGTTCCATGAGCTCTGGCACTGGGGAGATGGTTGAGGAGCCCCCACCCCTGGAATTGCTCCAACCACCTGTGGATGGGGCACTCTGGGACAGGGTTTAGGGGGGACAAAGTGGGGGCTGTTGGACCTGATGGTCACAAAGGTCTTTCCCAACCTTAACAATGATCCTGTGATTCGAAACCAGGAGCCTGAAGCAATCAGCGGGTTAATTAAGATTTAATTTAACCCCTTGCAGGGCAGATCATTTCCCCCCAGCCCTGGAGAGCAGAGTAACTTTGGAGAGAACCTGCAGCCCTACCAAACCTTGGTTCTCCTTGGTGTTTCCTCAAAGGAATAACAGGACCCCCCAGTGTTCTCATCCCCAAAAAACTGAGAGGGGGATAAAGCAGAGCAGCACTGGCTGCAGGAACTGGTGATCATCCCTGTGCTGGGCTGACAGGTTCCCATCTGTCTGGGGCCCAGTGTTGCTCTGAAAAGGCAGGAGGAAGGAAAAAGCAGCAGTTCCAGGCTCCCTCAGCTCCCCAGCCAGTGCCAGGAGCTGCTTTTGGGATGCTCGTGAATTCTTAGTAATCCACTGCTTTTTTTGGGGGCTGGTCTCTGTCTGCCTGCAGAGCTGGAAGGTGGAGAAAAGCTGGGGGCAGGGGAAAAATAGATGGAATATTTAGATGGGAGGAGCAGGCTGGGAAAATGCAAAGGCCAGATCCTCAGTGAGGATTTGCCACCTGCAGGGGAACAAATTGAACATGAGGATAAAGGATGAAGGATGAAAAGCAGAGGGCACAGCTGAACCAGCCCTGCATCCAGCCCATCCCTGCCTTCCCCTCCACTCCACATTCCCTCCATCCCAACCTTCAGCAGCATCACCTGGAGGCTGGGAGCAAGAGCTGGGACTCTGCATTCTGCCTCTGGAATCTTCCCAACAGCCTTGAAGGAGTCCCTGAGCTCCTGTACAGGGCACTGGGATTTGGTGCACTCCAGGCATGTGAAAATCCCTGCAAACAAGGCAGGGAGCTGCTGCTTTGGCACCCAAAGGAGGTGGGAGAGGCAAGGGCTGGCACTAAAAATGCACTGCTGCCCCCACACACAGTCGTGATCCCGGGGGGAAGGAGGAGAGCTGGAATTCCTGCCTCTCTGGGAGGATCCTGCAGGTTCCAGCAGGATGCAGAATACCAGGGGATGAGCAGGGTCAGAGCAGCCAGGCCATGTGTTAACCTTTGGGCTACAGGGCATGGAGGGATTCATTAAATATCTCCTGTTTTCCCTACCCTATTTTCTTATTTTCTATTAAATTTTCCTTTCTCCTCATTCCTCCAGCTGCCTCTCATCCCTATCCCTGCACAATTCCCCAAGCAAAATACCAAGGACATGGGACTTTGTGGCCAGGTCTCATGAGCCTCTCAGAGGATCAGTGCTGGGAATACACAGCCCTGCCCCTCCTCATCCCTCTGCCACCCACCAGCCCTGCTGGGCCAGAAATCCTCCAAAATGCCAGCCTAGGAGGACAGGGGGATTTTATCTGGAGGATTCATTAAGCAGGATGAGAGGAGACAGGGCCTTAATTCCCTGTGTATCCTCACACAGGCACAGCAGAGCCTGTGCTGGATGAGTCAACAATCCCCATTAATCATATATTTTTATCATTTTGTAACAAGCCTTAAACGGCTTTTTTTAAAAAAAAAGAAAAACTGAAAGGCTGCAGCTCAGCTCCTTAATAACACTCGAGGGAGGAGAATTTGGCAAACAAAGGGAAATTTGATTTAAAGAGATAAAGAAGAAGAAATTTGACTGTCTAAGACTGCAGGTGAAGGGACACAAAACTCAAAGAATTATGCCTTTCCTCTGCTTATTATTACAATAATTATTATTTCCATGCTTCTAGCACACCAGATGCTGTTCTTTGGTCCTAGTGGTGCAATTTGCCCTGCATTTTCTTTTGACTCCCAGCACGTTTGGTGTTTCCTTCATGGAAGAACAGGAGGGTTTGGGTTGGGAGGGACCTCAAAGCCCATCCAGTCATGGGCAGGGGCACCTTCCACAGTCCAGGCTGCTCCAAACCATTCCAAACCATTCCAAACCACTCCAAACCATTCCACAATGCCATGGTTTAGCTGGTGGTGCTCACACCTTCGGCCAGGGAAACGCTAAATGAGATAAATGAGGTCCCCAAGCCAAGGGCACTCAGCATAGAATGAGCCGTTCACACTCCAGCCCAACCATCAGGGCTGGGGGACAACCCAATTGTGCCTTTTGCCTCATTACTCTTCATCCTCTCACCTCCAACTGCTTTCCAAACACTGACTGGATTACAGGGCCCCAAATGTTAAAAACCAAGCCCATCAGTGACTCCTTCAGCCAAGTGAGAACAAACACCAGGTAATACTTTTACCCCGATGCAATTAAATTGCAGAGCCCGGGGTCGCTCTCGTTCCCACTAATTATGCCAATCACCCCAGTGTTTGTGCAGGTCCAGCTCTGCTGTTAAACACAGGATGCAGCTTCAGCCTCAGGAAATCCTTAAGCCACTCTCAGGCTCCAAAAAAGTGCCCCAGGACGCTCCAGATACACCCCCAGCTTGTTATATTTGTCCCCCAGTGGCACCTGGTTGTTCCTGCAAACAGCAATATTGGTTCAAATGAGCACTCTGGGATTCTCTATTTTCCATCCATGGGGGAACACAGAGGAGCAAACAGAGAAATGAGGATGGGGAGGAGCAGAACGATCCCCTGGGAAGGATTTATGGAGGCAGGATGCAATTGTACAGGGAGATGTTCAGCCAGGTGGAAACAGAACCAGGGACAAGGTGTCCTCAGGCTTTACCTGCCTGCTGCTCCAAGGCACGTTGTTTTGGCACATTTCTCTGATTTACCTTTCCAGCCAAAATATTGGAGCCACGGCTACATCATCACAGCACCCCCATCTAAACAGCAGCTCTCAGGTGTTCCCACGTCGTTTTATTTGAGGGTGATTTTGGGGGTCGTTGCTGTTGGAGTTTTGCAAATAAAGCTCCCGTAAAAAGAAATTTAAAAAAAAAAAAAAAAAGAAATAAAAAGGAATAAACAGAACAGGAACCAAATCAAACAAACAACTCTTTTTTGGGGGAAAAAAAATAATAAAAATACTGGGTTCAAAATTCCCTTAAAGCAGCTGCGGGGCTCTGCTGCCATCGTATGGGAGCTGCCTTTGGAGCAGCGAGGGAACTCCTCCCGGGAGAAATAATCTCTCCGACTCACTTCGGGGGTGGAATTTAGAGCAAAGAACAGTTCTTTTAAACCCGGCCCGCCGCGACTCGGGGTCTGCAGCTCTAAACAAAGGCATTTCCCCAGCCGGCAGCACGTGGAGCGGCACCGTTTGCACAGGACTCCCCCACTCCATGTCGCGACAGCCCCGCAGAATCGCGGGATGGGCCGGCAATTGAAAGCTCATCCCAAAACCTCGTGGCCCCCCTGAAGGCGCGCCAAATGTCTCGTTAATTATTCATGAGTGGGCGTGGTCATTTGAGCTGACAACGGTTTGTTCTATGGGATGGGTGTGGTCTCATTTGAATATTCATGAAGTGGGCGGTGCATGTGGGGCGGGAAACACCGCCCGCGAGGCGCTGCCCCCCCCCCCCAGGGCGAAAAGGCGGGAAAATCCTTATTTTTACCCCAAAATTCGCTTAAATTCGCCCAAAAAACCGCGGCGGAATCACCGACCTGGCGCCGCTGCTGGGGGTGAAGCGCTGGCGAAACCGCGGTGATTCCGGCGCTCCCCGCGGCCGAGCCTGAAACTTAATGTTTGTTTTTGGGGTTTTTAAAATTATTTATACTTTTTAAATGTTTGCCAACATCCCCGCTCCCCGCCGAGGCCTTGGGCGCGCCGGCCGCTGCCTCAACGCCCGGACCCCGCGCTTTTTGAGGGAAAAAACGCCTTAAAAAGGCGATTTTTGGCAATAAAAAGGTGTGTGGGGTGGGGTGTCCTTTGCCCCCCCTCAGGATCTCCCACCCCCCCCACTCCCCTCAGAGCGCCGGGCCGGGGGTGGTGGTGGAAAGGGCGTTTCTCTGAGGTAAAAAATGGCCAAAAAAGGTGTTTTTTTGGTAAATCTCACCCGCTGGGGGTGTTTTTTGAGGGTTCAGGGCGGGTTTGGGGTGTGGGAGGTGGGCACGGCCGGGCCTTGTGGCCCCTCAGGGCCCGGTGGGATCTGACCCCCCAAAAAAACAGGGGGAAAAGGGTAAATATCGCCCATTCCATAAAATATCTCCCATTCCATAAAATACCACGGCCTGGGGAGCGAATCCAGCCCGGAATGAGGGGAAAAGGAGGGAATTAGGGTTTTTTTTTCATGCCATGGCCCAGCCACCCTCAGCAGGGCCAGGCCCCCCTCAGACCCAACTTGTACCCCAAATTATTCACCAATTTAGCTGCTTTTGGGGCCGATTTTCACCAGCAACCCCATAGAGAGGCCGTGCCCCAAATAAAAACCTGTGTTTTTTGTATATTTGTAGGTGACAAGTGCTAAGGTGACCCCAGGGATGCTCTTGGTGCTCTGGGGTTCGTCATCCCTCCCTTTTTCCTTTTAAAAAGATTATTTCACCCCATTATTCTATTTCATTCTCTGCTGTTTTCCTTCCACAAGGCAAAGAAAAAGAGGAAAATCGGGAAGAACACACCAAAAAAACCCCCATTAATACCAGGTTTGTGGTGGTGGTGAGGAGGGGGGGGGAAGGAAACATCCCAAACCAATCTCCAAAATAAACACCCTTTTTGCAATAAATGTTTGCCAAATGCTCACCAAAACCCCAGCACTGAAGGGCACCCATTAGCAGGAGTTTAGCGACTGCTTAAGGGCTGGAAGTTGATGCTTTCTGCCTTGTAAACAAATTAGTTTATAGCCACAAATAAGAGGACCCTTCTTAGCTAATATTATGAGTTCAGCCTGTTAAATATTGAACATTTACCTTTCCTTTCCAGCATTATCAGTTCTCCAAACACCGGTTCCCAGCAGCACATGGGGATGCACAGCCCATTGCTCTGCCTCAATTTCCTTAAAAAATAAAATAAAAACATGTCAAGTCAAAGAGGAAGCCAAGGGGAACCTTCAGGAAAGGCTTTAAAACTGGCTCTTTGTGCTCACTTTTATTTATATGATATTTATTTATATCTAGCTCTGCTCTACATTAAACCAGGGTAACCTCCATCAGGTTGGACACAGACTGGAATTGGGCAAACACTCCCAAAAACCTCAAGGGTGGCAAAGTAGTTCTCCTTCCACGTAACACAATTGCAGACCAAGGTAAGAGTTTTAAAAAATAAACACCCAAAGGTCCCACAAATCCCCAGAGCACAGAAAGGAGAATAGAAGGGGAAGAATAGAAAGTAGCATAGGATTGCAACTTTATTTCTAAAGTACGGGTCAAAAATATGTATGAGGTTTAGCCAAGTTTAGTGGTGCCTTGTTATAAAAATGAGCTGCTTTGTGTGCTCTGCTCGAGGAATTTAAATTATCCTGAGTCCATCATTGTGTGTATAAAAGTCCTTCACTTTTTCTTTGCTTTCAGAAGATAAACATTTTTCATGTGACTCTATGTTTACCCATAGGTGGTTTCTCGATTGTCCTTAAAGGTGTTAAATGAATTCTCTCCCCTAAAATCCTAAAGAAACACTAATTTTAGCAGCACTTCCATTTGCTCAGGAGCCTTGTGAAACCTTCAGCTGCTTTAGCGAGCTGGAAATATCCCACAGCTAAATTAAAACTGCTCCCAGCAAAGGAAAACTTCCTTAAATGTCCAATTCAAACTCGCTCCAGAGTCAGTCAAGCCCATGTGCAGCACTTTTAACAAAATGCCCTGATTCCTTCCCAGTCTGGGCCCAGACAGAGCTCCCATTGTGGATGTAGCAATTTCCCTCCGTGGAGCACTAGAGGCTCTGGCTGGCGTGAGTTTGTAATAAATAGGAGGGATGTTTGGAGCTTGTTGTCTGTAATTCTGTAAATTTTTAATCTCGCAGACAATGAGGTCTATTCTGCCCGTGAATTTCCCACTGATGGGGACTGGGATGTTGCACTGCAGCCTGGACTGGGGCCAGGGATGTTCCAGCCAGCTCCTGTCATTATGCTGCAGCTCTCCTTGGCAAGTGCCCCGAAGGCTCAGCTGCTGGCAGCAAGGAAGAGTGTGAAAAATCTCAGTTATCAAATAAATTTCAGAGGCAGAGAGTCCCTCGCTCCCAGTGTTGCCTGACATTGGGAAGTGGAGCTGTTGGAGAGACTCAAAACCCAGGAGGGAAATCAAATAATCGTGTTGATCGATCCTTTAAAGCTCATTTCCAGCCCCCTGTGACTCTGGGAAAGCCTGAGTCACTGCATTTTTTCACGTGGCAATGCTGTAGAATTTACTTTTATATCACATATATAGTCATTATATTTAACTGGGCCTTGCATCAACTCAGTGCTGCAGGAGAAGAAGGTTTGAAGCACCACTTTGCTGCTTTTAATCTTTTTTGGGGGGTCATACACAAGCACACATAAATAACTATCACTCTAAAGGACTCAAGTAACACGATGATATTCCAATAACAGCCCTAAAACTTTAGTGTTCAGCTGAATAATTAGTGTAACAAATTAAAACAATGCTGTTAATTACTCCAGCTTGTACCATCACATGTAATTCCTCAGGAATTCCCAATTTTCCATGCCCCACTCTCTGCTGTCTCCCAGTGCTTTTATCTCCTCCTCCCTGAACACTCCATTGTCCCAGACATCAGAATTATTTCTACATCCCAACACATTTCATTATTAGTTATATTTTATTCTTTCCACACGAAAAATTATCCATTAAACCTCTTTCCTTGCTCTGAATCCCAACAGTTCATCCCACACATCCACCAGATTTCCCCTCTCACGGCTGTGTCTCCTCAGCCTGACTTTGGGCACGGGATTTTCCTGGCTCTGCAACCCAGGCTTGGGTGTTTTCCCGCAGGTGGAATCCTCGGGAGCAGCGGGACAATGAGCTCCAGCGAAGGGAGCAGCGAGCCCTCCCCTGGCAGCCACAAACACCGGCGGAGCAGCCGCTGCTCGGGGCGCTGCTGGGACACCCTGGCCACGGATTCCCGGGATGGCTCAGCGCTGGGACAGTTCCAAACGCTGCCCTTAGAGATCTTTCACATGGTCTTGAATTACCTCTCAGGTGAGACTCTGGGCAGCGGGGTTATTCCCTCAAGATGTGAACATTTCCATGATTTTTTTTGGTCATTTATAAAGCCATTATAATTTAAAATAGTTAAAATATTTTAAAGTCATTTTATGTGAGTTATCCTTTAGCTTGTTAAAGTCATTTTATGTGGCTTATTCTCTGAATTTCCAGCCTTTATGTATGAAAAAAACTAACTGAAAATTGAAGCCATTTAGACCAAAAGATCTCCATTGAAGTTTTGAGGTATCTTAAAATACCTTTTAAAACAATTTTAGCATTCTCTTTTTAAAATGAAGGCTGAAACCTTGTAACTATTAAAAAAAAAATCAGAATTACAAAGCATTTGAAGTGGGTTTCGCCCATTAGGTGTGAAAAAACATCCTTTAGATCTATCCATTTCTAATCACAACAGTTTGCTGGCAAAGGAGATCGACACTAAGTCATTCTTATCATTGCTGATAAATCTTATTTCTTGGTTCCTTTCTGAAGCGAGGTGGATTGCCTGACTCTTGGCCAGCCTGTTCCTTGCAGCAAACACTGAGGGGTGTCCTGGGCTTTGCTTTTGCAGTGAAGGACATCAGCCTGCTGAGCGTGGTGTCCAAAAGCCTCAGCCACCAGCTCGTTCATTACATCTCCAGCCCGGCAGGGACCCGCAGGCTCCTCCTGCAGGACTTCCACAGCCCGGAGCTGCCCGGCAGGAGCGAAGCAGCCTCCATCGTGGAGCACTACAAATCTCTGGGTGAGGACAGAGCTCCCTGCAAAGGTTACCCCTGGTTTATGCATTAACAAGAAATAAAACGCTGGGGGAGTGGCCCAACCCCTTCGTGCAGCTCCCTCTGGATGGGAAGCCAAATAAGCCACTGCTGAAATGATTCCAAAGCCTCTTAGTTATGGAAAAAGTAATGTATGTCCTGCCTCCTGTGTGTTTGTTTTCCCCCACGAAGCGACAGGGGATCAGTTCCCACCTGTAGGTGTTTCCAAATTTAGCTGCTTTGGACCCCACCACTGGAAAGAGCAGCAGGAATCAAGACTCCCAGGAATTTGGCTGCTCAGCCCCCTCTCCGGGGATCCCTTTGGAGCAGCTCACATTCCTCAGGCTGGGAAATGCAGCCACAGGACTTAAGCCCAGCCTGATTCTGGAGTGCCCAGCACCAGTTGCCCTTTTTTGTGACAGAGTTGCTGGTTTTTAAAGCACATCGGTCCTAATTCATCCTGCATTGTTCTGTCAGAGAAGGAAATGAAACTGAAACATCATTTGACCCGTATTTACTGCTCCCTGTCTGATGAAAAAATGTGTATTTGACAGAGAAATCAAGTGATGCCAAAGTGAGATCCAGAATTATAAATATGGCTTGAACTTCACATATTAAATAAAGGCATTTCAGACATTAAATGATACAAGGTAAAGGAAAGCTGTTAAACTCATTTAGGCCAAAAATCTCCTATTGTAAGCAAACCACGGAGGTTTTGAGGTATCTCAAAACAATCTTAGTGCTTTCTTTTTAAAATTAAGCCCTGAAATGCCATAATCCTTAAAAAAGAAAATCAAAATTAGCTTTGGCTTTGTAGTAGCAGCCTCACACAAAGTGGCAACTTCTGCTTCCAGTGTAGGTGTGAACCCATCCCTGTAGTACCTCTGGTAATAAACCACAATATATTAAAATATAAAATCATTGGCCACGTCTGTGTCCCAGTGGGAGGCTCAGGGGAATGGTTTTGTTAAGGTCAGTAGCAGAATCAATAGTTACTTTGCAGCAGGAAAAGCTGGAGTGAAAAAGGACTTTCTTTTGCCCACACTGGTGGCTCTATCCTGGTGTGCAGCCACACTGTCCTCACAGCTGTTCCTCAGGGGATTCTCTCCAAAGTCTCGTCTAGTCAGTGAAAAATTGACTTGACTGAGCTTTGGCTCACGTCTGAGACTGATGAATAAATTATGGCTGTCGTGCAGGAATGCTGACACACTTCTAAAGAAGGAAAGAGTCAATTTAAACCCACAGTAAATTCATAAAGGACTTGCTGACCTTGGGAAAAATGCTGTATTTTTAGGAGGCAAAAATCAGGGGGGAAAAGTGTTCTCTTTTTTTTCTTTTTTTCCCCCCTCTGAAAACTTCATGCTCTTCTGTGGATTTCTTGCTTAATTAACAACCAATGCATATATTTTACCCTGGTGAAAGGTTTTGGGGTGCAAGCTGTTAACCCAGTTTCTGTCAGGGGTGTACAAGAAATTCTCCCCAACAACCAGCTCTTCCCCACAACAACGAGCTCCAGCCTGACCTTCCAAACACACCATCCCTGTCCTGCACAGGAGAATAAATTCCCCTCTTAGCAATGTTTTACATGAACACAGGTCAGAATATTTGCTATTTAGAGCACAAGTTGTAGTGCAGGAAAGCCCACAATGCTCCCTGAAAACATTCCTTTTGGGAAAAGGTGTCCCTGCTGCTCCCACTCCAAGCACAAATCCCTACTTTGTGCTGCCCTTTTCACCTCGGAGTAGCAGATTTTCCTCCCTGGTGGGTGCCTACAGGCAGTGGGGATGCTGCAGCCACCCCAGCAGTGCTTGTGCTGTGTAAGTTTACTCAGAGCTGTGTAAGTTCACTCCCAGTCGTGCCTGTTTCCCCCTCTGGCCCAGGGCTGCTGCTCAAGAGGTGCACGTTGCTGCTGCCCACCAGGGACAGGCTCAAGTATGTCCACAAGGTACTCTCAGAAGTAAGTGCACCTCCCTTCCACTGCTCTTCCTCCCTGTCCTTTGCACTTACAACACCTTTGCTACGAGGCAGTGTCTTGTTGAGTCTCACACTCCCTTTGCTCAAGGTTATTACCACTGCACAAATCAATTTGTTGATTGGAAATCAGCCTCTTTATAGTAATGATAATAAATCCATTACAATGAATCAGAAAAAGCCAGTGTGTTGAACATGAGGCTCTTCTACTGAGGTTCCTTATTCCCAGACTGGTGGTTCTTACTTTTCCATCAGGAATTCTCTTCATAGAGTGTTTACTCCCTGAAAACCAGGTTTTTCTTCCCAGAGACCTTTTGCACACCCACAGGACCACAGTTCTAACTGAGTGCCAAACCATAACATAGGGACCATAACCCATTTCCTTGTACCACAAGGAATCTTTGCACCTCTCTGATCAGTACTGAGGTACACAAGCATCACAGAGAATTTTCAAGCCCAGGAACTGATTTATGGTCAATTAAGATAAATCCCTGGTGTTTGCACTTGCAGGTTTCCTGTTTCAAGCTGAATGGTTGTGCCAGTCCTTTGCATTGCATGGGGTTAAGGTGCTACGGGGTGTTTCTGCAGGTACAGTATCCTTATGTAGGATGAGGCAAGTGCCACAAATAGAAAAGAAAATTAAGGTAGTTTTCTAAATTAATCTGTGTTTTGCAAGATTTTTAGAGCATAAGCTGTTCTGGGGGTGTAGGGGGATGGTGTTTGTTCACACAGTTCTCTGAATTTCCTTTCTGCTGGTGAAAGTTGCTGATTTGACTCTGGAGAATTCCTTGGCCTGGATTTCACTCCCAACCAGTCAGGATTTTGATTAGCAGTTTGTTATCTAGGAAGACACGGGAGAAGGGCAGCATTTCATTACACAGCTTCAGATCCACTGTTCAGGAGTTTCAAAGGGAATGGCTCCACACACCTTAGGCCAGAATAGTTGTGTTCACTTGTGGAGAAACTTAGAATTAATTTAAAACATTTAAAGATTTTAAACCTAAAAAAAACCCCAGATGACTATTTGTGCTGGGGCATTTGTCTTTGGAGCAAATACCTGGGTGAACTTTCCCACAGAAGGTTCAAAAATCTTGGAACACCACTGGCAGCTTTTGATTCTGGGAGTCATTAGGCTGAAGCACAACCTGTGCCATGACATGCAGACCCCGAGGCAGGGGAACTGCAGGACTGTATTTATCTGCTGTAAGGACTGGCATTGGGATCTAAACCTCTGCTCAGTCCCCTCCTTTTCACCCCCTTTCTTTTGCCACCCTCAGATCCTGACAGCAGGCTGGGATGAACTCGAGTGCCACCGGGTTTTTAACTTCCTCTGGGAGCTGAGCAGTTTAACCAGGAAAGTGCAGACAGTGGTCAGCAGCAGAGCAGGTAATCAAAGCAGCCAAGAGGCCTAAAAAATCAACATGTGCCAGTACAGAGGAGGCAGGAAGGGGGTCTTGATTACTGCAAACAGGATGAGTGTGGAATGGAGAGGGGTTCAGCTGAGCTCAGCCTTGTTCCTGACTCTCCTGCACGTCCTGTTGGCCCTGTGGGCATCCTAAAGTGAGCACTTGGCCTTCCCTCCAATAAATACAGCTCTTTTTCCTCCACCAAACCCAAAGATAAGAGCTTTTGTCTCTGCACTCTAGTGAAGAGAGTTGTCTTGAGAGGCCTTTAGGCTTTTCTGAGTCATTGCTTTATCAATCCAAAGCACAAGTTGTGTCTCCCCATGGGCAGTAACGTGGGTTTGACTCTTTCCTGCTGTCCACCAGTGAAACCAGTGGGAAAGGAGCCCCTTTGGAAACAAAATGATGTGGTAAAAAGTGAGATTTCACATTTCTGATGTGCCACACGCCTCTCAAGAAATTCTCCCACTGCCCAGCATGGAAGAGGGGATTTCTGTGGAACACTTTTACTGCCAAAAACCCCAGAAACCCCAGCTGAGAGCCCTTGCAGAGGCTGCAACCACAGATTCCATGGCCTGAATTGGAGTGTTGATCCTAAAAGAGCCAAATTCAGCACGGAACGGCTGAAGATTTAATTGAATTACCCCAAAGGTTTTTGGGCAGCTTTAAGAAAATCCCTCTTTCTCTTCCCATGAAAAGGTGACCATTTGGGTTGCCTGGGGCTCAGTGGGTTGACCCTCAGCCCCCTCTCCCCCCAGGCAGTGCCAGGAAGCTGGAGCTGAGGATCAGGCTGTACTGCAGGAGGGTCCTGCTCACCCACTGGAGCCACCGCAGCGACTCCGCCTTTTGGCTCACCCGCATCCTGAAGCCGTGGCCCATCGTCAACCAGGCCAGGCTGCTCTACATCATCTTTGGGCCAGTGTCCCCTCTGGATGGTGACTACCTGGGGGGTTCACCTGCAAAGTTTGGGGCCCTGAGGAGGAGATTTCCTTGCAGGATGCAGCAAAGCCCCGAGATTTATGCAAATAAAATGTAATTGGAGTAAAATCAAAGAACGGGTTGGGTTGGAAGGGACCTTGGAGCCCATCCAGTCCTACCCCCTGCCATGGGCAGGGACACCTTCCACCAGCCCAGGGTGCTCCAACCTGGCCTTGGACACTTCCAGGGCTGGGGCAGCCACAGCTTCTCTGGGACATCCATTCCAGCCCCTCCCCACCCTCCCAGGGAAGGATTCCTTCCCAACATCCCATCTAACCCTCTGGGGTGGGAAGCCACTGAAGCAATTGCATTGCCTAGGAAAATCTTTGTTCTGCTCAACTAGACCTCACTAACATATGTAAAATATATCAATTATATATGTATAGATACAAATACACCCAGATATACATGTACAAATATATAAAAGTCCCAAATCAAGGGAAGAAATTAAGTGACACCTCTGTCCCTCTCTTCTCCCCTGCTCAGGGCAGAGCTAGCTCAAATCCACCTCAAAGCAGCATCCATTTCCCTGAAGGAAAATGTGTTTTTCCCTGGAGGAAAACGTGTTTCCTCCCTTCCTTATTAAACCTGGGTTTCTTTAAATTTGATTCACGCTGCAACTCCCACTGTCCCTGCTCAGATGACAGATGGAAAATAATCTGGCTGTCACAAAGCCTGAGCTGTGTTACCTGGATTCCCCTCCTCTGCTCTAAGGCTCACTTTAGCAACTTCCTGGTTGAAACAAATGTCACTTACTCGCAGTTGTGATTAATATATTGCTCAGGATACGTGGTGTGGCAGAAAATGATAGAGAGGCCGACAGATGAGACCAGTCTGAAGGGTTTAGCTGAAGCAATTAAGCTGCTGTATGGCACAGAAGCCAGAGAATGGACAGCAGACGATGTTATCAGTCTTGTGGATGAGCTGTCAGGTGTGTTTTTGCCTTTGTCATCAATCCCTGGGTTATATATGCTCCCATCCTCCAAATCCAGCTATAAATGTGTTTCAGGCTCCTGGGTGGAAACGGGCTGTGAAATTCCTCACTGTAGCTATGGCTTAACTGGAAAAGTCATCACGCTGGCAATGCAGGCAGCAGCTGGGATGGGAGAATCCCAGTGCCACACTAGGCTGCCTTTCCCCGTGGAGGAACACTTTAAGAATCCAAGCAGACCTTTGAAACTCAAATCTGGCCTTGAATAATCAGGGAAACGCTGTCCAAGCTGTGTAAGCTGAAAACATGATGTTTGCTCCAGCCAGCATTAACAGCTACACTGACAGGTGGTTTTGGGTGAGGTTGTGTCACAAAGTTGGAGTGAAGAGCTCTGATTATTGCTGGTAGGAACTGCCTGCACCATTTTGTTGCTCCTCTTTCTATTCCAAGGTGACTAAACCCCTCTCTCTTCCACTACCAAGTTGTTCCCCAGGAGTGGCTCATGGAGAACAACGCTCGGCTCCTCCTCCTGAGTGGCAACAACATTTGCTTCACTTTCCTGGCCAGCAAAGCTGTGAATGGCAGAGCTGTGGAGCTGGCCAGGCTCATTGTCTTCATGGCTTTGGTGAGTACAACTGAACAGTCTCTTTACCCCCAGGTTTGCTTTCTCAGATTTGAAAAGTTTCCCCACCTACTCCCATACACCAGGAGCAAGCCCAGCAAGAGGCTGGATGCTCTTCCACCCTCTGCTCCCTGCCCAGCCCACCCCTGGAAGCTGGCAAGCCTGTCCTTGAGGAGAAACACCACTAGCAAAAGGTTCAGAAGCCCCTTCATGGCAACCACAACAACCTCTGTGTCCTCATGACCCCTGATTTTCCAGGCTGTGGCACAACCACTGCAGAATCAATATTTAATGCTAAGCTTTGATGTTGCATCAGACTCATGGTGCATTTTTAATGCTTCCCCTGCCCTTCAGGTGTGTGAGAAGGACCTTTACTGCATGGACTGGGCAGTGAAAATGATGCAGAAGGTCTGCAGAGTTTTCAGCACTTCCTGGGAGAGAGACAACTTCCTGCAGTGCTTGGAGAATGCCTTTGCCCACATGCTCATGGACATGCTGCAGTCGGTGCTGGCTGGTAAGACTTGGCCTGTGGGCCTGGCCCAGCTCTTGGATCAGGAGCTGGAGCTGACCATGGCATCAAGGAACAGTCCTTCCCTCCCTCCCTCCCCAGGCAGAGCAATACTGGAGAGACTGAAGGGGTTTGGTAACATAAAATCAGACTCATTGAATCCCACAGCAGTTTGGGTTGGGAGGATCTGAAAGCCCACCCAGTGCCACCCCTTGCCATGGGCAGGGACACCTCCCACCAGCCCACGTTGCTCCAAGCCCCATCCAACCTGGCCTTGGACACTTCCAGGATCCTGCTGCTTTGCTCTGCTGAGGGCACTGACCAAGGTTTCCCCTGAGAGATGACCTGGCTGAAGTTGTTCAGCCCCACTAATCGTGTTCCCTGCTTTTCTTTGCCCTGGCAGGGGCACACCATGAAGAGGACAGCAGCTTGCTGAATTTACTTCACCTGGTGAATGCACAAGCAAACTTCCATAAGGAAATCCTCTACATGGCCCTGAGGAGCTACAGCAGCACCACCTGAGGTTTACAGACTCTTGCTTCTATTTTTGGTTTGTTTTTTTTTTTTAATTTTTAGCATTTGCAAAGAAGTGTCCAGTTATTTCTTAAATTCACGTTCCAGTAAGAGCTGCAGTGACAGAATTTAGGACCCCCCCATGTCAACCCAGCTGAATGAGCTCAAGGAGCTTTTTTGGGGACTCCAAGCCTTTGCCATGGAGTTCCTTGTGCTCTGCTCCTCCAAGGAAGCAGCCTGGAGCCTCCCCCTTGGGAACACAAACTGCATTCTTTTCCCACTGTGCATGTTTGCACACACAATAAAAACGACATGGTTTCCATATTTGATGTGCAGACACCAATTGAGGAATGTTATCTTAGTTCAGAACCCAAACCATTTTGATCTTTTAAATTTGTTTTCTCTTGGGAGTGAGAGGAGAAAGAGATGGATGGGATTAGAGGAGCACAGCTACATTTTTCCAGTCTCTCTCACCAACTCAGAGATTCTGTGACAGAAATATTCCATAGTTTGTATGCTCAGCTATAACAAGAGGTGACTCCTGAAAGTAGTTCAAGTGCTTTGACCAAACAAAGTGTTTCCCCCCCTCAATTTCCAGGTTTTTATAAAGCAGAAGCTTCAAATCCCTCCCCCTGCCCCAGGTAACAACTGTTGAAGTGTTTTGGCCTCCACAGGACTTTGCCAAGTTGAAGACACCCATTAAATACACATTTAATTAGGTCACTGGTTCATTAAAGGTATAAATGTTTTCTACTTCGAAAGGGGTTCGATTTCCTGCTCTCTTGCCTTCCAAACAAAAGCATGAGATGGTAATAAAAAGCACTTACTTTCTGTGAGCTCTTTGCAATGTGGCTGTTTCCTTCAGGTTATTAAAGGGCTGCTTTCTCCACCTGAACACTCCCTTTGCAAATGTTTCAGTCTTTCTTCAGGACCAGGTTTTATCTGCAGGGAGCCCCGTTTAGCTCTGAAAGCGCCAGAACAGCTGAAGATGAGACCAATTTACCTCAGCTGCCCCCACTTGAATCCAGCAGTAACGAGCTGGGAGCAGCTCGGGAATGATTTGCCTGGAAGTTTGAGTGCTTAAAATTCTTCTACGTTTAGTCGAATGCACAATTCCAGGCAGGATTTGCCGAGGGTCCTTGCAGGTGCCGGTAGATGGCAGAGGTGAAACCTTCTGGAAAGCGCTTGGAACGCCCCTTTCCCCTCGCTGCTGGAAGGTGATATTTGGGAACTGCAGCTGATTTCTGAAGGGAGAGAAAAGTCCAGCCTCTCGTTTCTACTGGGGGAACTGAACGTGCCTGGGCTGATCCCCACGGACTCAAACCAGGAGGGGAAAACAGCCCTGAAGTGAGGAGAGCAGTGGGAAAACACAGCCAGGGTGGAATGTCCCCGGTCCTTGGCTCTGCCTCCCTTTCTCCTCGAGGATGGCTCCCTGTGAATAATCCCGATGGAGGGATGGAGGGAGGGATGGAGGGATGGAGGGATGGATGGATGGAGGGATGGATGGATGGAGGGATGGATGGATGGAGGGATGGAGGGATGGATGGATGGATGGAAAGAAGGAAGGCAGAGGGATGGAACAAAGCCCAGGCCTGGTGTGTGTCCCTGTGCCAGCTCCTGGGTCACCTCCCAGGATGGGGCCGTGGAGGCTGGGAATTCCAGCCCAGCAATTCCAGGCTGGCAATTGCAGCCCAGCACAAGGGATGCCTTTATGTGAGCACAGCCACAGGGGAAAAGGGAGCTCTTTGATTCCCAGGGAGCAGCCAAGAGGGGGAAATGCCAGCGCTGCCGGCACGAGGGGCAGAGCCTGCAGGAAGGGCAGTTCTGGGGGCTGCCCACTGTGACTTATTGATGGCTTTATCAATTGAGAGCAACTGCTCGGGCCCTGCGTGCACGGGAGCTCAGAGAGGCTTTGGCCTTGGGTTTTGCAGCATTCCCAGAAAACAAGGGCTTTCCTTTGCAGAGGATTGGAGCCCAGACCCGTCCCACTGATATCTGGGGTCTGCAGGGCTGAGCTGGTCCTTGTGGGTCTGTTTTGCTTCCACAAGTCTCCCCAGGTTTGAGTTGAACTCTGCAAGGACCCCACCCTTGCAGCCCCCTTTTCCAACATCCCCCTGGATCAGCTCTCACAATTAAACACCTAATAGGGACCCCAGCAGTGCCAGAGGAGCTGGGATGGGGGTACTTCAGGAAACAGGGATTTTCCTTCTGCCTGGTGCTGTGGGGAGTGGAGAAAACCTCCCAGGACCAGAAGTAAAATGCATCCTGAGCCCTGGGGCACCACATCCCATCTGCCCCGGAGCTATCCCTGCCTGCTGGGGCTGTTTGTCCCTCTCCTGCCTCAGCTCCGATCCCTTTTCCAGCCCCTCAGCTGCTGGGCTGGCTCCCTTCACCTTGGAGCAGGGAGGAAGGGCTTGTTCCGCATAGCTGGAGGGTTTGTAAGGGGAGAGGAGCCCCGGAGTCAGTCAGAGAAAACGATCCTTCCTGGTTTCACACTCAGCTGAGTTTCCATTCCACGCATTCCTCCTCGCTCCCAGCGGCTGCAGATGTTGGCAGAGGCTGCCTCGGGAGTGGGGGGTTATTGGGAACATGACTTAGGCCTGAAGAAATTCCTCCCAGAATATTCCAAGCTTCTGCTTTCCCACTGGTGTCGGGGTGAGCTCCACAGGGCACCACGGGGGGGTTTTGGGAGCAAAATCGCCAGCTTTGAGTTTCTCCCAGGAGTTTTACTGGCAGGAACTTGCAGTGTCAAGGACTCAGCTGGCAGCACTGACCACATCCAGCATTCCCAGGCTCTGAAATCCCTCTTTTTTGTCTGGAAACACCATCTCCTGAAAGTCACAGCAGCAGATCCCAGCATATTCAGGCCCCCTGGGTCCTGTTCCCTCCCACCCATTCGTGTGGTGGTTCCGTGGTGAACTAAAGTGGCACGAGTAGCTTTTGCCATTGTGGGTATTTCAGGTGTTTGTTGCTTAAGAAAATACACTGAAGCCTGGGAGACATCAGGCATAAGAGAACTTTGCCTGCTGTAAGCACAGGCACTCATGAAGGGCAGGAAAAATCCCCCTGATGCCCCCAACACCTCCCCAGGCCTCTCTAAAGAGGGGGAAATGAAGCTCTGAAATGTTCTTTTTCCATCCCCCAGAAATTTCCATCGCGTTAAAAATGTTCCTTTTTTCTATCCAAGACCTCCTGGAGCTTCCCCAAAAGCTGGGTGAGGATTGGCACAGACCCTCGGGCACCCTCCAGGCAGGGAAGTGCCTGCTTGGGACCCACCCCACCCTCCCCAGGGGCTGCTGCTCCTGCTGGGGACACGGAGGGGTCCCAGCCCGGTTTTCCAACCTCTCACCATTCCCAGGGCTCGTGGGATACCCTGGATCTCTCCACACACCCTGGATTTGCCCCGGGAACCCCAAACCTCCCATCCCTGTGGGTGCAGGGGGTGCATTCCAGCCCTGCCCAGCACCAGCCGGGTCCCCTCTCCACTGTCGCTCCTCTTTATTCCGTTTCCTTCCACAATTTATTTCATCAAAAATAGAAGGGCTTTCCTCAAACGCGACCCAGATGGGCGGCCTCCGGAACGCCCATCCCGAGGGGATCCAGCACACGGGGCGGGCAGGACCCTTCCCATCCCAGCGGGACAGGGGGTGGTCCCCTCGCAGCCCCCTCCCCATCCCCTCCGGCGCTCGCAGAGGTTTTAGCGCTGCTCCAGAAGGCTCCGAGGGGCACGGACAGGGTGGGAGAGGCTGTGGAAGAGAAAGGAGAGGCTGTTCTGAGCGGGGAGATGATGGGGAAGGGGGGCAGCAGCTCGGGATGGGGGCACAGGGAGCAGGCAGAGACCCCTCCCCTTCTCCCGGGGGACCCCCCACCCTCGGCAAGGATCCCTTCTTGCCCTTTGCTTTCCCTCCCTGCTGGGAACAAAAGCCGCAGCTCCCGCAGCTCCCAGCGGCTTTGCCAAGCGGGAAGGCGCCCCTAAAGCCAAGCAGCAGCCGCACAATGGCCGAGTGGCCTCATCCCTAAACTCACCCCCCAGCACCCCCCGTGCCCTCCCTCCAGCCCGGGCAGCCAAAGCCGCCGGCGCTGCCCCCACCCCGAGCCTCGCCCCCTGCCCAGCAATCACCGCCCGCTCACCTGGCTGCGGCTCCTCGCATTGCGGGGCTGCTGCGGGGCCGCATCCCCCGGCCCGCATCTCCCTAGAGCATGTAAATGATGTAGGAGAGGATGACGAGGCCGATGATGGCAAAGAACATCAGGATGAAGATATCCAGCATGGTGCGGGAGGCGGTGCGGGCGCACGGAGGGCTGGCCGGGCTGGGATTGCGGGGATTTGGGCTGGGATTGCGGGAATTTGGGCTGGGATTGCGGGGGTTCGGGCTGGGATTGCGGGGGTTCGGACTGGGATTGCGGGGGTTTGGGCTGGGATTGCGGGGATTCGGGCTGGGATTGCGGGGATTTGGGCTGGGATTGCGGGGATTTGGGCTGGAATTCCGGGCTGCAGCTGCTGCGTCCTGCCCTGCCAGCCCCGGCACGGCTCGCTCAGGATGGAGAGATGATGCCGGAGCTGATGGAGCCGCTTTGCAGAGGCCAGCAGGGAAATAAAGGGCTAATGAGGGTCGTTGTCCTTCAGTCCCTGCTCCTTCCCTTCCCAAAGTGCTGCCCGGATCGAGGGGGGCTCACAGGGATGGGACCCCCCGTTTGCAGCTGGAACAGGGCCATGCTGTGGGGGAAGAAGGAGAACTGGCCATGGCAAAGGCACCCCAGGACCACCCTGAACTCCCCTCCCAGCCTGGTGTTCCTGGGGTACCCCCCATCCTTTGCCTTCAGTGTCACTCCCATGGAGCTGCTCTATTTTCCTTGGGTTTTTTGGCTAGTGCTGTTGAAAAATAACATCCTCCTCCACACACCTTCCCGATTTTTTTTGTTCCCCCCACTGCTAAACACTAAAATTCCACCTGGAGAGGCTGAATTCCAAGGGAACCCGGTGGCAGCACCTTGGCAGGAGCAGGGATGAGCCAAGGTGGATCCCCAGAGCTCCCAGCAGAGCCAAGCCAGGTGATGACCCAGCTCAGGCAGCCTCCCCTAATCCCAAAATCCCCACTGTGTCCCAAGGGAGCAGGAAAAGAGCCGGGGAAGCGATGGCAATCAAAAGGCAGCACAATCAGCAGGTAAAAATTAAGACTTTTATTTTTCATCCGAGGAAACCGGGCAGAGAATCGGCTGGATTGTTCCACTCATGGTTTGGGATAAAAAGGCCAAAGAACAGGTTTCACTGGTGGGTGCTCAAGCCCACGGGAAGGAGGACACACAGACAAACCCCAATCAAGCGACGGATCCCGAAGAAAACACGTTCTAAGCTCAGCACTGAGACGCAACCAGGGAAGCTGGGATGGACGAGGACTATTTTACACGTGATGAGAAGCAATTCAGCTTTTCATTTTCCTTTTTTTTTTTAACTATTTTATTAATTTCTTTATTTTAAATACAGGTTTAGGTGCTTTTCGGCTATGAAAAAAAGGCAAAAAAGTGCATAAGTTGAGAGAGAAGGCAGAAATGAAGCAGTAAGAGGTTTGTTTCCCATGGCAGGGGAGAAGGGGCAGGGCATGGGAGGGGCAGGATTAGGGACAGTGGTCTCAAGGTAGCATTAAAAAAAGGTCTGTATCCCAAAATGGAACTGCCTGTGTTATTTGGTCCATTAAAAAACGGTTTATTCACATTGATGCTCCCCCCATTCCCAGATGAGAACGTGACTAAGAAGAGGATTAGCAGGGAGCTGGGGGTGCCCCTGCCCAGCCGCCCCCTCCCTGCTCTTGTGCTCACTTGTTTTAGCACCAACTGGCATTGCCAGCCCGGACAGCCCAGCCTGGCTGCTCCTGGGGGCCCCACGTCACCCCAAATCCCTGTCACTCTCCCCCATCCCATTGCAGCTGGCTGGGGAATGACCCAGGAGCAAAAGGCTGCTCCTCTTTCCCTGTCTCAGGCTCTCCCAGGGGGTCTCTGCCCTGCCAGGGACCCCCTCCCAGCTCCAGCAGCCCTCGAGCCTGGTCATGCCAATGCCAGCACCACCCCGAGCTGGCCCTGCAGCCCCACGTGCCTCGAGGAGGGCTCTGCAAGCACAAGGGATGTCCCAACTCTGCTGCTTTGGTCCTTGCATTCCCTCTTTTCCTTTGGGAATAGCAAAGGCAGCATTTTCCCCAGGTGCAGCCCAGCAAGGGGACGTCACCAGTGTCCCCATGTCCTGCTCCTGTGACCCAGGAGAGGAGCATCCCACCCCTCCCTCCCTCCCTCCCCACACAGGCTTCCAGTTATCCCAACCCCACCCAGCTCCAGGACCTTTGGGGCCCAGAGGAGAAGGGGACAGGGATGTGCTTTGAGATTTTGGTCCATGGCACCATTCCAGGTCAGTGGTGGTCCCAAAAGCTGCCACCATGGCTGGGAACGAGGGGCAGGGTGGCTCAGGGTGCTGAATCTCTCCAGGGCAAGGTGCTGCAGGGGGACACTCACCCAGGTCGGTCCCAGAGGGGTTGGATCCTTCACACCCAGCTCAGAGGAGGCACAGGGATGGGGGCTGATCCTGCTGCCTCCCCAGACCATCCTCCCAGCAGGGTGGAAGGCTCAGGAGGGTCCCAAAAACCCACCAGCAGCATGAGAGAAGCAGGAAGATTCTCAGTAAATTTGGGGAGCAGCTGGTGCTGAGGGGAAGAGACTTCCAGGGGCCCCCCAAACCCTGGTCAGGGGGAGCTGGAGCTGCAGGGGGGTCAGCCCAGCTCCAGCTTCCAGGCAAAGCAACACCCCAAAGGTGCTGCTGCTGCTCCCAGCCCAGCCTGGAGGGAGGGGGGACATGGAGGGAGTGGGGCAGCCAGAGCCACTTGCAGGGCTGCCCAGAGCAGCAGCTCGGGGTGCTGAGGAGAGAGATTTTGTCTGAGATTTCAACTGAGAATGTCTTCCTGGTTTTTTTTAGGACTGAAGGGAGCAAGGACTGAAGGGGAACTGTGCAGAGGAGCTGGGAGGAGCTGGGGCCGGGCAGGTGGAGCCTTCCAGCCCATGCCTGCAGCCCAGGGCACCCTTGGGATGAGCATCCCTCAGACTTTGCTACCAGGCTGGGGGCAATTTGGTCCTCACATGGTCTTTTCCCCTCTCTTTTCTGCTCCCCCGGCCAGGAGAGCCCCGGAGAGGAGGGAGCCCCAGGGAGCAGGGACACTGTGGCACTTTGTCCCCTGGAGCCCCCCCAGCCCTCCAGCCAGCCCCCCAGAGGCTGAGCTGGCAGGAGAGCCCCGAGGGGGCTGCGGGCACAGCCGGGGCTGTCCGGAGGCACCGGAGCACACGGAGAGGGGGACGCTGGGGGACACACACACACAGCCAGGGGGGGACAGCCCCGGGCCGGGGGCTCTGCTGCCACCCCCAGCCCCATTGGGGGGGCTCAGATGGCCTCCACGTAGTTGGCGGGCAGCATGCCCGTGTCGCCCGTGCGCTCCACCGTGCCATACATCCAGCCGTCGTCGATCTGCTGCACGTTGATGATGGTGTCGCCGTCCTGGAAGGAAACCTCGTCCTCGTCCGCCGCGTTGTAGTCGTAGACGGCGCGGAAACGCTTCTGGAGGGGCACAGGGGGCAGTGGCAGGGGCTGCCCCGCAGCACTGGGGGCATCCCCCCGGGAGCTGGGGATGGGAATGAGGGGCCAAAGCTGCTCCTTCGCCCCTGGGCAGGAGTGGGCAGAGGGCAGAGCAAACCCCCCCAGGGTGGGCAGAGGGCAGAGCAAATCCCCCCTGGGTGGGCAGAGCAAACCCCCCCTGGGATGGGCAGAGGGCAGAGCAAAACCCTCTGGGATGGGCAGAAGGCAGAGCAAACCCCACTGGGATGGGCAGAGAGCAGAGCAAACCCCCCTGGGTGGGCAGAGGGCAGAGCAAACCCCCCCTGGGTGGGCAGAGAGCAGAGCAAACCCCCCCTGAGATGGGCAGAGGGCAGAGCAAACCCCCCCTGGGTGGGCAGAGGGCAGAGCAAACCCCCCCAGGGGTGGGCAGAGCAAACCCCCCTCGGATGGGCAGAGGGCAGAGCAAACCCCCCTGGGTGGGCAGAGGGCAGAGCAAACCCCCCTGGGGTGGGCAGAGGGCAGAGCAAACCCCCCTGGGATGGGCAGAGCAAACCCCTCAGGGGTGGGCAGAGGGGCTGGGGTGGGGTTGGGTTGGGTGGGGGGCTGCACTCACCCCCCCTCCAGAAGGAGCGTTGCGCTGCGTGGACGCCGGTGCTGCCGGCTCCTTGTATCCATAGGATTGGGATGGAGGCTGCTGCTGCTGGTAGACTGTGGAGGGAAGGGTGGATCCATGGAGTGGGATGGTGGGGGGCACGGGAAAACCACTCACCAGAGCCCGGCACTCTCCCCCAAGACTCACCTGGGGGGGTGGGTTGGACGAGGTGGGGTGGCTGGTGCTGCTGCTCCGCAGGTCTCCGGTAACTGGAGCTCTCCTGGGAATTCCGGCGCTCTGGCTCGGAGCCCTCCCCGGGGCTCGGACCCATCCGGCTCCGCTCGAACTCTTCGTGGTATTTGATCTGCGGGGATGGGACAGAGGGAGGGCAGGGAGAGGTCAGGGTCACCCCATCACCCTCCTCTTCACCCGGAGAACAAGTGGCAGGACGAGGGGAAACGGCCCCAGGTTGTGGCAGAGGAGGTTTGGATTGGGTATCAGGGGGAATTCCTTCATGGAAAGGGCGGTCAGGTGCTGGGAGAGGAGTCAGCAGCCCTGGAAGTGTTAAAAAAGCATGGATGTGGCACTTGGGGACAGGGGTTGGAGGTGACACGGCAGTGCTGGGGGATGGCTGCATTGGAGGATCTCTAAGGGCTTTTCCAGCCTCAATGATTCCTTTATTCTCTGAGCCTTCATCTCATCCCAGCTCATTCCTCTTTGCCCCCACCAAACCTCCCTTGGTAACCCCAGGGGGCTTCTCCCCACCATCCCCCCTAGCACAGGGACATTTGCTCAGCCCTGTTTGTGGCACAGAAAGGGGGAGGTTTCAGTGTCCTCTGGGTGGGATATGGGAATTTTTCAGGATGATGTGCAAGACCCAAAGCACGAAAAGCCCCTTTAGGAACCCCCCACTGCAGACACCAAGCCTGGTGTGCAGCCCCCCAGCCCAAAGCCAGGGACAGAGGGGACCCAGAGCAGGCAGGGGAAGGGTTACCCTGGTTGCCTGGGCAGTAAAAATTAACCCCTGGGTGTTAATGAATGAATTCCCAGCAGGAAGCACCCGGAGCCTGTTCATGTGCTGGTTAAACAGTGATTTCCTGAAGGGCACCACAGCAGGAGCTGGGCACGGGCAGAGCCTGGAGCAGAGCCACCCTCCTGGGTGGGGGGAAAGGCCTTGGGGGGAGCACCCCCTGCCCTGTGGGGACCCTCAGGAGGATGGGGACAGCCGTGGGAACACCTCGGGGACACCTCAGGAGCAGGGAGAGCCTCCAGGACAGGTTCAGCCTCTGCACAGTTCTGTCCCTACGAGGGTCTCCTCACCCCCCATGAGGGCAGTTTGGGGCATGGCCATGCTGGCCCCCCTTCTGTGCCCCTGTGGCTGCCCAGCTGCCCCCCTGGCACTGGAATGCTGTGGCTGAGACAGGCAGGGAGCAGGGAGGGGGTTTGTCTCTGTGTCTTCCCTAAGTGGGTCACGGCCACCCCGGGCTGGCAGCAGATGCCAGGGAAGCTGCTGGAAACTGTGCCCATGGCTGGGAGAGGGTGAGGGGGCCGAGCACAGGGACCAGGGCTGGGCCCAGCTCCCTGCTGGGTTAGTTATTTTTTTATGGTATTATTTATTGTGGCTTGTTTAATGCCCCCAAACCTCCCTGGGGTCTCCCCAAACACAGCCCTGCTCCATGGCAGGGAAGCTGGGCTCGGCTCCTGCCAGCTCAGAGCCCACGGAGAAGCTGCCCCAGGGAAAATCTTCCAGCCAGGTCCCTTTCCTGAGCCTTCCCCTGGGGTTTGGTGGGGACAAAAACAACCCATAATTCCCCAAGGAGAGACCAGAGCTTGCCAGGGAAGTGGGAGCAGAAGAGGAGGGAATAAACCTCCCCCTCCTGCCCTGCTTGGGCTCTCTGTGTGTGTGAGCTCCCTGCCCTCCCTCTCTGGGCATTCCAGCGAGCCCAGACCCCTTCCCTGGACACCCCAGGAGCCCCACCAAGGGCTTTTGTCCCCAGGGCAGGGACTCTCCTGGATGGAAAAGCAAGAGCAGCTCTGGGTGCAGAGCCAGGGGCAGGAGAGGAGCTCACAGACACCCCCAGCTCGTGGATCCCCCCGAGGTTTCTCACGGAAAGGGTTGACTGAGCAGGGAGAATCCGGCCCTTTCCCTTCCCAGGGTTTCCCAACAGCTTTGATAAGCAACACACATGCCTTTCCCCTGCAGCCAGAGGTTAATGAACTTCCCTGTGTTCTGCTGCAGGGAGAGCAGGGGGGATTTGGGGGCAGGGACAGCCCCAGCCCCCAGCCCGGTGCTGCAGCCAGACATGCATCCTCCTGTGCATCCTCCTGTTTGTGTGAGCCTGAGCATCCCCCTCCATCTCCATGGCAACACTCAGCATCCCCAAGGCATCCTCACACACACACACACACACACACACCAGCCAGAGGGAGCAGGAGAGGAGCAGGAACCAGCCCCCACCAAGGGGTTCTGGGCAGGGCCAGCAATTGGGATGCTGATCCCTGGGGGTCCCCTCCAGCTCAGGATATTCCCTGATCCCAAGTGCTGCCCACACTGTGGGTGTCAGTGACAACCAGGGGGGGGATGGAACTGCCCCTGGTGCACCTTTGCCCCCTCCCCAAATGCCACGTTCTGCTGTTCCCCTCTCATTTCTCACAGCCAACATGGACTTGAGGATCTTGGATACCCCTCTGGATCTGGCTGCAGGATCCAGCAGCTCCGGGGAGCTGGGAGAGCTGCAGGAGGGCCCACAGGATGTCCAGGAAAACAGGCTGGAGAATGAATGCTGCCAGGATTCCAGGATCCCAGGATTCCAGGATCCCAGGCTGCCCATCAGCAGCTGTCAGAGTGTGGTGTCCCCCTGGCTGCACTGAGAGCCCCCTGGGCTGGGAAGGTCCCAGCAATATCACAGCAGGGACTGGAATTCACTCACGTTGCTGATCTGATCCTGAGTCTTCTTGATCCTCTGCAGCTCTGGGGTGTCGGCCACCACGCTGAAGCCTTTCCCCTTGTTCTTCTCAAACTCCTCCTTGTAGCGGATCTGGGGGCAAAGAAGGAAAAACCAGGGGGGTTGGACACGGGGGAAAGCTGGAGGGCAGGGCTGGATGTGACAGCTGATTCACCAGCAGCCCATGGGCTGTACCAGGGGCAGCAGCTTCCAGCAGAGCCTTTGCCTGGCTCAGGAGACCCCCCAGAGGACCCAGGGCTGGCAAAATGGGGGTTTGCCAAGAGCTGGGACACACCAACTTCCCGTGGCTCTGAAGGTCCTGCTGCTCTTCCAGCAGGGCTTGGGGGAACTCGGGTCTGCTGGACCATGGGATGGAGGGACCCACATCCCTCCCAGGGCATTTCCAGCCCAGGGAGGTTCAGCCACTTCTGGGAGGGAAAGCACCCAGACCAAAACCAGCTTGTAGGGGGTGGAGGCTGCCAAAACACAGCCCTCTTTGTGCTTGCAGCCACTGCCATCAGCATCGCTCCCGGGAGCTGAGGGGTCATGGTTTTCCTTTCCTTTCTTCCTTTTTAACACAGTGCTAAGACTGGAGCTTCCAGCTTTCCCCAGAGGGAGCTGGCAGAGCCCAGATGTGCTGCCCAGCCCAGATGTGCTGCCCAGCCCAGACGTGCTGCCCAGCCCAGATGTGCTGCCCAGCCCAGATGTGCTGCCCAGCCCTCGGCCCTGCTCCCAGCAGGTCACCCAGAAGCAGAAGCAGCTTCTGCAGAGGCTGAAAACCCAACCAAGGACGTGACGGCTCCAACGAGGAAGGAAACGGGGCTCGGCAGCCACAACCCCAGCCCATTTCCCCAGGAGGGGAGGGCAGATGTGCAGAGAGACCCCTCCAGCCTCCCGGGGGCACCTGGCCCCCCTGTCAGGAGCCCCTCTGGGGAGGAAAGAGCCTCAAGGGGCTGGATCCAGGGGCAGCTTTCCCAGGGATTCACCCCATTGCACTGCAGTGGGAAGGTCACCAGCAGTGCTGCTCAGCTGGGCTGGCTCCACAGGGAAGGGCTTTGCAGATCCCACGTGCCAAGCTGAGAGAAATGTGGGAAGGAGGGTTGGAAGGGTGGTGGGATGGAGCCCCTTTCCCTGGCACCCCCATGGACAAGGAGCTCCCACTCTCCTGCTCCTGCAGACCCCCCAGCTCTGCCTCCCAGCCAGGCAGCACGTCCAGCTGAGCCTGCAATCACCTTTCAGGAAAGGCTGCCAAGTCCTTTATAATATTTGGAGAGGCCAAGACAAGCTCCACGGGCTCTCCAGGTGTTCTGGGGCCGTGCTGAAGTGCCAGGTCAGACCCCCCCAATGGAGCAGGTGCTGCCCCTCCCTGCTGCAGAATGACCCAGGACACAAAGGATCCCCAGGGCTAAAGGAGCCCCTGTGGTTCCTGTGCTGCAGAGAAGCTGCAGGCTCAGCCCAGCTCCGTGTGTGCCACATCCCACCCAGCCCTGCTGGGACCCTGGGGGGGTCTGGGGGGCACAGTGCCCACCCCTCAGGGGGCTTTGGCTGGAGCAGGAGGGGGTGCCAGGCTCCAGCTCTGCCATGGGCACGGATCAGTGGTGCAGACATCCCCAAACTTTCCAACCCAGCATTCCCTCTTGCTGTCCTGCAAACCAGGGGGGCTGTGGGGGCCACCAGAGCCCCTGGCCCTTCCCCACAGCCATGGGGTGCCACAGAACCCTTGCAGAGATGGGATGACCCGAGTCATGCTGGATTTCTGCCTCCAACTCATCATTAGAAAGCAAAAGCTTAATGACCCCCTGCTTAATGACCCTGCAGAGCCCACTGGGGGCACTGACACCCCCGGGGTGCCAAGGCACAAACCCAGACCCATTGCAGGGCACAAACCTCCGTTTGCTCAGAGCAACAAGAGGGAAAGAACAAACTTTGGGTGCCTGGGGTAAAGAACAACCTGGATTTCCCCGAGGGGGGAAGGAGCAGCCCGGATCAGTGGGGAGGAACCAAAGGTTAACTGAGCTGTGACACCAAACCGGTGACACAAAACCACTGACAGGGTCAGGAGGGGGTGACTCAGTCCTGCAGCTGCCCTGGAACCAGTTTGCCCAGTGACAGGGGCTGTGTTTGTCCTCCAGGCACTGTGCTCCCCAGAAAGGCTGTTTCCCTGGCCAGGGTGGGATGCTGCCCCACTGTCCTGCCTGGAGATGCTGCTCAGGAGGGGATTGTCCCACAGCCACCCCCAGGACAGGGGATAAGGCACCCCTGGGGCTGCACACACCCAGCTCATGAGCTGTAAGAAATCCAGGCTGGAAACATAAGGAGTGACCAAGCAAGAAGCCAAGGCCACAGCCAAGCAATCCCTCTGAGCTGCTCTGTATTTTCACCCTCCTAAATCCCACCTTCCTTGGGTTTTTTAGCCCTGTGTTTTCAGGATACAGCAGTTTAGCCCTAAAAAGCTGCTGGCTGGGGCTGCCTGGCTGCACCCCACAGCGATAATAACATCACAGTAATAAAATGGGATCCACAATTCATTTTCCCAGAGGAACTGTTCCCTCTCCGTGCCTGCAAGGGAGTGACAACATGTGCATCCATGTGTTATCCAAAGGGAGCTGGAGAACAGCCCTTCCCACATCACAACCCCTCAGCTCCAGCACAGCCAACCCTCCCTGTGCCACGTCCTCGCTGTCCCCGCCACTGAGGTGACAATGGAGCATCCAGAGGTGCTGGCACAGGAGGGACCGAAGCCAGGCACCTGCTTCCCCCCCATGGGACCCTCCACCCTCGGGCAGGAAGGGCTGTGCCCAAACCCACCCACTGAGGGGCTCGGAAAAGGAGCCACGGGATGGGAACCTGCAATTTCCCCGCCACGCGTGGGCTGCGGGAGCAGCCTGTGGGCACCAGAGCTGTCACTTTGGGGACACATTTATCCACACAGGACAAATCAGCCAGCAGCTTCCAGTGACCGGAACGGGAGACGCCTCCCTGGCAGGACACAAATAGCAGAGAGATGTGGAATGGCTGTGGCTTGGCACGGAGCTGTCCTTGGCACCCCCGCCCTGCACGTGCCCAGCACCCCACCCTGGGCACCCTGGCCCTGAAGGTGCCCAGAACCCCATCCCTGTCACCCTGTCCCTATAGGTGTCCAGCACCCCATCCCTGTCAACCTGGCCCTGAAGGTGCCCAGCACCCCATCCCTGTCACCCTGGCCCTGAAGGTGCCCAGCACTCTATTCCTGTCACCCTGTCCCTGTCACCCTGTCCCTGTAGGTGCCCAGTACCCCATCCCTATCACCCTGTCCCTGTCACCCTGTCCCTGTAGGTGCCCAGTACCCCATCCCTATCACCCTGTCCCTGTCACCATGACCCTGTAGGTGCCCAGCACCCTATTCCTGTCACTGTCCCTGAAGGTGCCCAGCACCCCATCCCTGTCACCCTGTCCCTGTCACCATGACCCTGTAGGTGCCCAGCACCCCATCCCTGTCCCCCTGTCCCCATCAGCCCAGCCCTGTGCATGGCACACAGGTGCCCAGCACCCCATCCCTGTCACCCTGTCCCTGCCAGCCCATCCCTGCCACTCACAACCCCCAGCGATGGCTCCAGTGACCCAGCCCCTTTCCCAGCCACACCAGGGCAGAGAGATGGGGTATTCTGGGAGAGGAAATGTAGGATCAGTCTCCTTGGGGTCATCCAGGAGGATTTTGACTCCCCAGGAGTCTGGCTCCAGAGGAATGGGAAAAGCATCCTTGTCCCTGCCCTCCAGCAGCTGGAAAGCCCTGGCAGAGGACACAGACCCAGGGCTGCCCCTTTTCCCAGGCAGGGACGCCCAGCCAGGGCTTCTCCAGAGGGACACAGGACCGAGAGCTCGGCCCTGGCTGGGTTTGGCTCACAAACACAAGGCTGAAAGCGAGATGTGACTGTTCACACCACCCTGACCTTCCTCCACAGGGAATTTCACTACTGGCTGCATGTGCAGACCCTGCCTGTCCTGCCAGAGCTGGGATGTGCTTTTTGGATGGCACTTGAACTGGCAAACTGGGCAGGAGCCTCCTGCCAGGCTGCCAGCACAGCCAGCCAGGCTCCTGCACAAGCCTTTCCCTGTCTCAGCCAACAGCTCCAGTTCACACAGCTCATCTGCAGGACTCTGAAAGCTCCTGCCTGCCCTGGCAGGGCTGCAGTGACCGATGCCATCCCCAGGGCTCTGCTCAGCTCCTGCAATCAGTAGAAGGGATTGTCAATAACCCAGAGCAGCTGGGATGCTCCAAGAAATACAGATGTTTGGAGCTTGGAAAGTGGGAGACTCCCTTTGTAGGCAGAACAAAGGCAGAGAGGAATTAAGATCTTATCTGGAGTGTGTTTAGGATCTGTCCTCCCCCGGGCTGGTGATCCAGCCTGGCAGCTTCCACCTGGCTTTGCCACCTCCCTGCCTGCTGCATCCCACCTTCCCTGCATCCCACCTTCCCTGCATCCCACCTTCCCTGCATCCCACCTCTCCTGCATCCCTCCCCAGCCCTTCAGCAGGGGCTCTGCCAGCACCCAAAGGTCCAGCAGCCCTCACAGCACCACCCTCCTCACGGGAATCCTGGTCCCAGGGGCTGGAAGTCCCTCCAGAGCTCAGTCCCTCCCCTGGGTGCCCTTTGAAAAGGAAGAACCTGCAGCCTCCAAGCTCAGTGCAGCAGCAGCATCCTGGCTGTCACCATGGAAATTGTGTCCCCTCGTCCCTGTCACCGTCCCTGTCACCACTCCACGGACACAAATGCAGCCCCAGGCTGGGCTCCAGCTCTGAGCCCGAGCCAAGCTGTGCTTGGGCAAGCCAGGGAGCTGTTGGGCAACTCTCTGGGAGGAAGAGCCCTTGCAAAAGCAGAGCTTTCACAACCCCACGGGCAGTGCCAGCTCTGCCTGCTGCAGGTGAGGTCTGAGCTCCCCCCTCCTCCCCCTCCTCCTGGATGCATTCCCAGGGAATCTGTTTCCCAGCTCCTGACACTCTCAGGCTAATGGGGAGAGAATAAGGAAGGTCAGAGCATCCTTCAGTGTGCCAATCCCAAAATATGCCAGTTCCTCCCCAAAACACACCATGGATCATCCCGGGCTGCCCTTCCAGCAGCTTTCCTGCAAAACCCACGCTCCCATTCCTGCTCTCAGCCTGCTGGGACAGGAGGAAACCCGGGATCCCGCTGTGGCCCACCCAAGGACAGTCCCCCCCACGTCACTGGGAGTCATCAGCCCACGCCCTGCCCAGGGCTGGGGACTTTGCTGATCCAGGGCCACCTGCAGGGGATAAAACAGGACAGGTCTGGACAACACCCTCTCCAGCAGGCTCTGCTCTCCCCACTAAAGAGAGAACTCCTTATCTGTGCCAGTCCTTATCCCTCCATCTGTTTATTCCTGCCTGCCAGAGCTTTCAAGCCCGATGAGATTTGGGTTTACCTGAAATACCCCCCTGGAGAGTCAACGCCTGGCCAGGTGGAGAATGTGCCACCTCACCTGCTTGGATGGCAGCTGGGAAAGGGCAAACTGGTGTGAGGCAGGGACTGGGAGAGCTGCATTCCCAGCTCTGGGAGGTCCCAGCAGCCAGGGATGAAGGGAACAGCAGACATGGGTGGGATGGGGGACACCTGAGAGAGGGACCTGCACCCCAATGCTGTGTGTGGGCACAGGGAAGCACCAGTAGCACAGAGTTAGGGTTGGAAGGGACCTCTGGAGACCACCCAGTGCAATCCCCCTGTCCAACCCAGGCAGGGTCACCTGGAGCATGTCCAGGAATATCTCTGGAGAGGGATCCATGACCTCCCTGGGCAGCTGTTCCAGGGCTCTGCCACCCTCATGGAAGGAAGTTCTTCCTCATGTTAAGGGGAACAGTTCTTCATGTTGCTATCAAACACTCAGCCCCTCTCTCAAGCTCAGGTCAAACCCCCAAGGTCTGGGTTAAGAATAGAGTCAATCTCATTGTCCTCCTGTCCTGTGGAATTATCCCAGAATGGAAAATGCTGCAGCCCCAGCAGGAGGGAGCAGATCATGACTCCAGATACAAACAGGAGCAACAAATACAACCTTGTCACTGGATGAGTGAACAGGGACACTAATCCAGGAACAGCCAGACCCCACCTAAACCTCCAAAACACAGCACCACTGGAGAAAAGCATCAGCCAAAGAGACCCCCACTGGAAAAGGACCACGGAAGGATGGCAGTGTGGAGCTCTGGGGTGCTCACCTGGCTCTGGAGCTCACTCTGCTGCTTTAGGCGCAGGTTCTCGGGAGTATCTGCCACTGTGGTGAAGGATTGCTTCGGGTAGTGTCTGGGGAGGGAAGGACATTGTCAATGCCACTGATCCCCTGCCCCCTGCCCCCTCCCTCCCACCCCAGCACCACCAGCCCCGTCACCTCAGGGGCTCTGACACCATCCCAAAGTCCCACCATGCAATTATGGGATCATTAAGGTTGGAAAAGCCCCCCAAGATCCTCAAGCCCAACCTTTGACTGGCACTGCCGTGTCCCCACTGACCCATGTCCCACATCCACGCGTGATTTGAGCACTCCCAGTGCTTTGGTCCCACTCTGGAGGAGCCAGAGGTGGGGACACATTTGGGATGGTGGGATTTCTCCCCGTGCCTGACACCTCCCCAGCCGACACACCTTCCCCTCCAGGTTCTCTCCCAGTCTCAACACATTAACTTCAGGTTTATCAAAAAAAGGGCAAGAAGAGCATTTTATTTCCCCCACCAGGGAGTTTCACCCCCCCAGGTCCTGCTCCTTCCCTGGGGTCAGCCATGTCCTGCATCCCAGAGGATGCTCCTGCCCACGACTGGATCCGGTGCTGTGGCTGTGCCAGGAGCTCTGCTCGTGGTGCAGAGGAAACAGCCTGTGAGGAGCACAGCACTTCCCAGGAACAGCCCAGGGAGGAAACCTGACCCCAAGCAGATGGTCACTGTGCTCCTGGCACGGCAGACAAACCCAACACACCCCACGGAGAGCCTGGAGGGGAGAACGCCCGTGGGAAGGGGCAGAGGTTTCTCTTTCACAGGTGTCAAAGCTGGAGCCACCAACTGGGACTCCCCCAAAAGCCTCCAGACAGACTTTTAGGGAAGTTCCAGCCAGGGGCAGGAGGCACAGGGGCAGCACATGGGGCTGGTTCACTTTCAGATCCATGCAGGGACGTGGGGAAGTTCCCTTGCAAAGCCAGGCCATGCCACTGTCCCCTCCCTGGGGCAGCTCTCAGAGGTGGCCAGGGCTGGGTCCCCTGAGGACAGGAGGGCAGCTCCTGGCAGGGGACAGTGAGCTCTCACTCGGGCTGGGGGGATCTGAAGGCTCTGACACAGCTCTGCTCCCTGTTCCAGGGCTGTGACTCCAACTGTGCAGCTCCCACACCTCCACCATGGACTCCCAGGAGGGTTTGGGTGGGAAGGGACCTTAAAGATCAGGAGGATCCCAACCCTCTGCCATGGGCAGGGACACCTTCCCCAGCCCAGGGTGCCCCAAGCCCCGTCCAGCCTTCCTTGGACACTTCCAGGGATGGAGCAGCCACAGCTTCTCTGGGAATTCCATCCCAATCCCTCCCCACCCTCCCAGGGAAGGATTCCTTCCCAGGATCCCAACCTGACCCTGCCCTCGGGCAGTTCACAGCCCTTTCCCCTTGTCCTTGCCCACGTAGCCCCAGTGGTGGCCAACCCAACCCAACCCAACCCAACACTGTGGGCTGTGCCACAACCTCCAGGACACCTGCAGCTCCCAGCCCTTCCCAGCCCACATGAAATGGGGCTTGGAAAGCCTCGGGCTGTGCTGGGGGAGCCCTGGCAGAGCAATTCCCTGCTCCCAGCAGCAGCACCATCCCTGTGCTCCGGGAGCTGAGGCAGCACTGGCGGGGCAGGACAGCAGCAGGTCCCCACCCACAGCCCTGCCAGAGCAGCACATACCTCAGAGGAGCAGCAGTGCAGGAAACTCGAGATTAAAAATAGCTGCCTCAGCCTCGCCAGAGCCACGCAGAGAACCCACCTCGCACACAGAAACCAGCCAGGGCAGATGTGCTTTGCACAAAGGGGAAGAGCCAGCTCAGCTCACAGCACGTCCCCCCTGCTGCCAGCCCTGCAGGGAGCCCCAAAAACCGACCCCCACCTCCCCACTCCACACTCTGTCCTGATGGGCACCCCCACTGTCACCACCCCCATGGCCTGCTGTCACCATCCCCATGTCCCTTTGTCACCATGCCAGCTGCTCTGGGTAGTGGGACACAACACCCAGGGTGCCAGAGGGATGGGAAACGTCCTGCTGATGGACCTTGGCCATGAGACCCCAGCCCTGCTCTGTCCCCAGCACGTGGGGACACACAGGATGCAGCCAAAACTACACCAAGCAAGCCCAAATTAACCCTCCCCACGCCCCAGACAAGCAGCAGCAAGATTGGAAAGGGCAAGAATCAGTTTTACCCAAACAACAGATCACCAACTGCTTGAAGGATTCAGCTTAATCTCTGTTTAGATTAATCTGATTACAGGGGATACAATACTGTGCTCAGGCTCCTTCCCAGTACCTCCAGCACTGGTGTGCCAGGCATTCCCACTGGGATCCAGTGGCAGGCACTTCCCTGAGCCCCTGCAGAGGAATTCCTGCATTAAAACTCCAACAATGGTAACACCTGATTTTCCAGGAGGGGCCTGAGCTCACCAGGAGGACACCACAGTGCAGGGGACAAGAAGGAACAGCTCCAAGTTGCACCAAATGGAGGTTTAGGTTGGATATCTGGGAAAATTTCTTCATGGAAAGGGTGGTCAGGCATTGGAACAGGGAAGTGGTGGAGTCACCACCCCTGGAGCTGTGGATGTGGCACGTGGGGACAGGGCAGTGCTGCTTGGAGGTTGGACTGGAGGACCTTGGAGGGCTTTTCCAGCCTTGGTGATTCCATAGGATCAGGCTATGGGATGCTGGTACCTGCTGGGCAGAGTCAGGAGCAAACACCACCAGGATTCTGTGCCCAGCCTGGAGCCCTGAGGGAGCTGCTGGCAGAGCCAGGGCTTAATTAAGAGCAGCACTAATCCACTAAGAGCAGCACCTCGGCTTAGGGGGCACGAGGGGCCAGGCTGAGCTCATCTCCTGCCCCAGCCACTGCTCCCACCCTGGAGCCCTTCCCTGCAGCTTCTGGGAAGTCACAGCCTGACTCAGACTGAGGTCAGAGGAAACAAAGCCACTTTTGGAGCACAAGCAGCTCCATCTCTGAGCACCCTGGACCACAGAAGGTGCCCCTGGACCACAGAAGGTGCCCCTGGACCATGGAAGGTGCCCCTGGACCATGGCAGGGGGTGGAATTGGGTCCCTTGGAGGTCCCTTCCAACCCACACCATCCTGGGGATCCTGAGACATCAAACACCTTCCCAGATCACCAATTCTCCACGTGCAGAGCAGGCTGGGAAGGCACAGGATACACAGACCATTCCCAGCCCAGCCTTGGGAAGAGGCACAGAGCTCTGCCCCAGCCCTCTGAGGATCCCCCATCACCTCTCCCTGGGGTCCTCACGCACCCAGAGGGTTTTCCCTGCTGCTCAGCAGCGGTTTCTATGGATATTCCCAATTTTCATTGCTGCCAGGAAAGCCCAGGAGCGAGACACAGGCCCTGGGAAGGGCAAAGGCAGGACTGAAGTGGGTTCAGCAGAGCCAGAGCTCAGAGCCAGCCCGGAGCTCCAGTAGTAGCAGCGATGCTGCCAGCAGAAATCCTCCCATTGCCATGGCAACCCCATCCCTTGCCCAGGGCACGCTGATAACGCTGGGGAGGAGATGAGATGAGTCCCCAGCAGCAACCCCTGGCTAGGGGAAGGAGGGAAAGCCCAGTCCCTGCCAGGGCTGGGAAACACAGCAATGCAGCCCCGCGGGGCTCGGGGACACTGGGGAGCCACGGGAGGAGGAGGAGGAGGAGGAGGAGGAGGAGGAGGAGGAGGAGGAGAGGGGGGAGTGGGAATTAAAAATATCCGGGAAAACAACAGCCCGATTTGGAGGGCCGGGCTGTGTCCTGCTCCGGACAGCACGGAGGGAGCTGGAACTGGGCTCCCGGTGGGTTTGGGGAGGGTCCCCAAGGGCTGGAGCAGCTTTGGCTCAGCCTTGAGCCCCCCGTGGCTCTGCAAGAGGAGGAGGAACCTGTGCCAGGCGGGGCACGAATGGCACAAATGACACATCTGCCCCCAAAATCAGGCACCGCTTTCCTCCCCAGCCCCCGGCAGCTGCTCCGCAAGGAAAAGGCACTTGAATCCTCGGGGAATTTAAGGTTTCCCCCTGCAGGAGTGGCTTCCCCTGCCCAGCCACTCCAAACACACCCCACCCGCGGTCCTGCCACGCACCGGGGAGGGGAGAAGCATCTCCTGTGCATGAGAAGCAGCCACAGCCACTGTCAGCGAGGAATTCAACCCCGGGGAGCAGGCAGGGAGGGGACTGCCTTGGGATGGGAGTGGAGGCAGTGGCTGTGTGGGAGCTGGGGCTGCTCCCCCTTCTCTCCCCCTTCTCACAACCAAACCTGGGGGTCCTCAGAGCCCCCCCAGCATCACCATGAACTGGTTTGGGCAGCGGAAACAGCAGGGGGAGGGTGGTTATTGCTCAACCACCTCGAAGCAGCACGCACCAAATCCACCCCAAACCTACCAGGCAGCCTCCCCTCCAGCCAGCACAGAGCCAGAGGCTTCCCAAACTGGCACCAGCAGCAATTCGGGTGCCTGTCCCAGCACTGAGCCCAAAGCCCATGGGGGAAGAGGCTTTCCAGGGTCAGGCACCCCAATAACACCCCTGCCCCGATGCCCTTCAGCCCCTCTCCTGCAGAAATACTCAGTTCCTAATTTATTGCAACAGGCAGGGAAGCTGCAGGGAACAAAAGGAGCCTTCGAGGTCCTTGGGAAAAGTCCCCAGGCTCCAGGCAGAGCTGCCCCAGAGGGTAAAAGGAGGAGAAGCTGCTTTAACTCCCCCCCCTCGTGACAAACTGGAAGGAAATAATTAGTCCCACACCCCCTCGGATGTGACATTTGTGTAAAGTCTGCTGCGAGGGAAGAGCTCTCCAGGCAAAACCAGGGAACTTCCACGAATAAACGGGATTCAGGGAGAGGGAAAAAAAACCCACCCGTGGGTGCTGCCTGAGGGAGGGTCCCCCCCATTCCTGCCTGGGGGTGATGCTGCAGCAGGACCCGAGTTGGCAGGGTGTTCTCCCTGCCTGAGGGCACAGGGATGCAGGAACAGCCCCTGAACCTGCAGCTCTGCAGGGCCCTGGGTGATTGTACCCACTGGGAGAGACAGAGAGGAAAGGGCACCTGAGATCCAGCCTGGGGAAAGGGGAGGGAGAGGGGACCTCGAGGGTCTGGAGGTTCCTCACCAGGGGAAGTGGAGGGGCAGGCACTGACCACAGGGACAGGAGCCAGGGGATGGTTGGAGCTGTGTCAGGGCAGGGTTAGGGGGGATGTCAGGACAAGGTTGTTCCCCCAGAGGGTGGTGGGCACTGCCCAGGCTGCCCAGGGCAGTGGGCACGGCCCTGAGGCTGCCAGAGCTGCAGGAGGGTTTGGACAACTCTCTCAGGGACAGGGTGGGATGGCTGGGGTGTCTGAGCTGGGCTGGGTGATCCTCAGGGGTCCCTTCCCACTCAGGATATTCTTGATTCCACACAGAACAGCCAGTGAAGGGGGGGATGAGCACAGTGACAGCAGGGACCCCCCATCCCCATCTCAGCACAAACCACCCCTCCGGATCCCTCCACCCCCTGCACCCCAACAGCACCTCCAGCCTGGCAGGGGCCACCCACAAACAGCCACTTCCCACCCTCAAACCTCGGGAAAACCCCAGTTCCTGCCCCAAAAAGAGGAGCTCTGTGGCCCTGGGGAGGCTGTGCCGGACACGCCGGGTTTGTGGCTCTGCTAAACCAGGTCACTGGAGTCTCCTCGGGCCAGAGAACCCGTCTGGCTCCCGCATTAGGGGCTCTTTGAGCACGGCAATTGCGAGGCAGATGAAAGTTTATCCGGCTGGGAAGCTCCCAGGGGGAGAAGGGCCAGTCTGCCCTGCAGAGCTCACAGCTCTGCCTGCCCCCAGCAGCAGCAAAGGGCTCACCCCGCGACCCACGAGCAATTCCTGCAGCCCCACGGGAGAGGATCGGGTTGGAAACTCTCCCCACGGGGATATCTGGAAGCAAACACAGCCCCTCCTCCCCACCAGAAAGTGCCCCACAGCAGCCCCTTGCCCCAGTTTCCATGAGACACATAAGGGTGTCTCACCTGGGCAGTATTTGCACCTTCAAAACCAGTGGGAAGGGTTTGCCAGCAATGCCACTTCCAGATCACTGTCAGTCTCCCAGCACTTGCATCCCATCACATCCCAGTCGGGCCCTAAAAAGCAGCATTTCCCCCCAGGAACTCCCATCCCAAGTGGTAGTGCTTGAGCTCTGCCTTTGGAGCTTCTCCCAAACTGGGAACAAGCTCAAACTCTCCCACAAGGCTGGTAAGAACCTCCTTTGGGTGCAGCCTGGCATTGTCCAGCTGCTCTGCAGGGAGAGCTGCTGGGGCTGGACATACAGGACCACCCTCAGCACCACTCAAAGCCCTGTGGGATCCTCCAGCAATGCCATGGATCATGTGTGGGATGAGGGAGTGTTTTTAGAAGAGCCCCTGGAGCTCCAAGTGTTGCTTACACACAGCCCAGGCTGCTCCAAAGCGAGGGCTTTGGGCAGGTTTATCCAGCAGCCCTGGGTGCACACACTCCATCCCTTGCCCCGAGGGGGGACAGTCACCCCCCAGCAGCTGGAGCAGGGAGAGAAGAGCCAAACAAAGGGAGCAATTGGCTGGGCTCTGCCAGGAGGCTCCCAGTTCACATCCTGCCTTTCAAAGAGTCGCTGGTTCTCGGGGACGAGCTCGAAAAATAAACTGTTCCTTTGTGAGCAATGACAGCAGCCCCTCACTGGGCTCCCAGACAGCCCACCACGGGACCACAGGCTGCAGGGAAGGGCTTCGGCTCCTCCCAGCATTTTCAGGGGAAAAGACTCCAGTTCCTCCCAGTGTTTTCAGGGGAAAAGCTGCCAAAATGGCTGGTCCAGCCCTCCACGTGTGCAGCTGCTGCCTGTTCCCAGCATCTGCTCCCAGCCTGCCTCAAAACTGCCTTGGAATGACCCCACTCAGAGCACAGCACAACTTTGTAGGGTAGAATTGCTCCAAGACCCTCCTGTTGCCCACCCAGTGTCCTGGTGCCAGGCCTGGAGGAGGCAGGAGAAGCCAATCCCATCACCAGAGGCTCCCACCTGGCTGTTTTGGCACAGGACAGAGTGGGAAGAGGGCTTTGCTCTCTGTGGGTGCAGCAGGATCCATCCCATGCCATGCCATGCCATGCCATCCCATGCCATGCCATGCCATCCCATCCCATGCCATCCCATCCTCCAAAGGCTCTGCCAGCCCCTGCTTAAGTGAAAACCATCCTATTTGCACAAAGCTGCTTCAATCCATCAGGGGAATGTTTCGAGGGAATGCAGGAGAAAGGAGTTGCCAGGGTGGGAATTCAGAAGTGGTGCCTGGGAAGGGCTGTTCCCCCTGCCATCCCTGAGCCCCCAGAACAGAGCAGTGCCTGTCCTGCCTCCCCCACTGCTGGCAACAGAGCAGGCAGAGCAGCAGAGCTGGGATTTTCCACCAGGGTTTTTGGCCCCAGGCATGGATAAGCAAGTTCAGGAAAGTCAAGAGCCATGTGGAGCCGAGGTCAGTGCCGGGCAGCTCCCAGCTCCCAGGGCAGGGGGAGAGGGACAACCACCTTGGCTTTGCACATCTTCTCCTCTTCCTCAGCCCAGCAGCAACACAGTGCAGGGGGAGGAATTCCCTGCAGGACCCACGGCTGGATTTCCCCTCTCCCACCTCCCCACGTCGGTTTGTGCTCACTGGGACAAGCACTGGTTTCATCTCATGCCAGTCCCTGCCAGGAGAAACCAGTCATGGAGAGGGGACAGCCAGGGATGGGGTGGGGGATTGGGATTTGCAGGGGGAACAGTGGCAGCTGGGAGAGGTCAGTGGCACAGACAGTGCCCGGGGTAAGCCCCTTCCAAGCCCTCCAGAGACAGATGCTCCACCCCAAAGAGGATTCCCCAACATTCCCAGCCTTCCAGCCATTAAATCCCAGTATTACTCAGCTTTCCCCACCTACCACATCCCTCTCTCCTGCTCAGTGAGCCCTTCCCCACACACAGCACAGAAGCAGGATGACCCCATATCCCAAAATCCATGAGTGTTGGGGTTCTCCCCCCCTCCCAGCAGCTTTCATACCCCCCAAACCCAGAATTACAGTCAGCTCAGAGCCCCTTGGCACACAAAGCACAGCAGCAGCTCCTCCCATGCAGGACCTCGGCACAGAGAAAGCCTGGGATAAACACCTGGACTCCAGCCCAGCCCACAGTTGTTCCTCTTTCCCTTCCTGCCCCCCCAGGTTTGGAAGATCACTTTATTGCCATGGAAAGCTGCTCCCAGATGGAGCAGGGAGTGATGCCAAGAGCGGATCACTGGCTGCTTGTAGAGCTGCTCACTAACTTTTTCCAAGCAAGGAGTCAGCCTGGAGGGATTGGATCCCTCACTCTTTATGTGGAAAGGCAGGATTTTAACAGTGGGGAATCTGCCAGGGAGCTTTTTTTTGGGTCATCCCCAGGATTTCAAGGTTTCCCAGCTCCGGCTGGGTCGCTGCTCCCAGGGAACACCAGGTGAGCTGGGCAGGATCTGCTCTGCCTGACTCAGGGAGGAGGAATGTCATGTCAGCCCCAAATCCTGATGCCCCAGGACATCCTGGGCCATGCTGGGTGTGGTGTCTCCCCCAGGGAAAACAGCTCCAGGAGGGAAACGCTGCAGTCAGGGCAGATGGAGAGCAGCCACCTGCCCACACACCCACGGGGGACATTCCTGGCAGCCTCACGTAGCCTTGAGCCCCTTTTGGAGGGGAAAAAAAAGGCAGTTTGGGGAGGGGGATGGAGCAGCACCACAATTCCCTGGGGCTCGGGGCTGGTGGCACCAAACAGGGGGTCTGGGGGGGCAGCACCACCCCAGCAGAGGAGGATGTGCCAGGCCAGGCTGTCTCTCCTTGGGGCAGGAGCAGGGAATGCTGCAAGTCAGGTATGAACTTCCTGCAGCTCCTGTGCAGCTCCTGTTGCAGCTCCTGTTGCAGCTCCTGTGCAGCTCCTGTTGCAGCTCCTGTTGCAGCTCCTGTTGCAGCTCCTGTTGCAGCTCCTGTTGCAGCTCCTGTGCAGCAGCAGCAGAGCCTCTGCTCCAGCTCGCTGTGGGCTGGGTGTGCCCAGGCAGAGCAGGGCTTTGGGCAGGGATGCATCCAGCTGGGAACTGCTTGTTCAGCAGCAGGAACTGGGGCAAAGCCACAGAGATAAAACCTGGCCTTGGCTTTTGTCTTGATGGCTCCAAGGGAGAGGAGCAGCTGATCCCCTGCAGCCAAGAGAGGCAGAGAAGGAGCCCCTTGCCCAGGGCTCTGCTCCTTGTCCCCATCCCAAGGCAGCCCCTCTCAGCATTCCAAGCAGCACCAGTGCCCAGGGATGTCTCTGAAGACTCCCCAGACTGAATATTCAGCTTTGAACTCTCCCTCCAACAGGATTTTCCAGGCAGGATCTGTGCTGCACACTGAGCCACAGGTACCACCCCCACCAGGACCTGCCTGCTCCCTGAGCCTCAGCACAGCCCTGTCATCCCTCCAGCACAGCCAGTTCAAGATTAAAACCTATATATGATGTATATTTGGGAGCAGCTGGTCCCTTGAACACGAGTCCTGCCTGTCCCTTGTGTCCAGGTTCTCCCCACACCCTTCATTTGCAGAAGGCTCAGACTTCAGCTGGATTTTCCCTTCTCCTGCTCCTGTTTTAGTTTAAAGTGCTCACAGAGCCCAGCCCAGCCCTGCCTGCTGCTCCCAGTGAGCCCCCAGTCATCCCAGTGAGCACCAGCTGGAGCCCAGGGAGGAACAGGGAAGGAGGGTGGGGACCATCCCAGCTGCCACCAAGCAATTCCCACACCCTGGCACAGGGAACCAGCCACTGTCCCCAAAGGCTTCTCCCAGATTTATTGCTGGGGTAATGTCAGAGCTGGAGGAAGCCCAGCCCTCTTCCTCCTGCTCTCTTGAAGAAAGAAACTCAGGAATTTGGCAGGAGGCCACGGCTCAAACAGAGGAGACCCTGTGCTGAGGCATGTTCAGCAAAGCAGCCTCTTCCCTGCCAGGATAAACGTTGCTTTTCCACCCCCTTCTCCAGGGACAGGAGATTTTGTCCCTCGACTCCAACACCAGCAAAAGCCAGTGGGGAAGGGCTGGGCTCTCCTTTGCCAGACACACCTTGCCTGCAGTTTCTGACTCCCCAGGACACTCCAGAGGGAACCAACCCTAAATCCAAAGCTGGAGCTTCCCTTCAGCCCCCAGCCAGGGCTGGCAGAGCCTCCAGTGCCAGCAGTTTCCAGCTGCTCTCACTTCCCTTCGCTTCAAGACAGGCAGAGTGGGAAGAACAAAGGATTTGGCTCGGTTTCTGTGCACAATTCCAAGCATCCAGAGCTGCCCCGGGGCAGGGGCAGGACAGGCAGGGGCTGGGAAGGGGTTAAAGCAGCAGCAGCATCAAAGGGAGCCCTGAGAGAGGGGGGTGAGAAACAGAGATGGGTCGAGGTTGCGCAGACTCCTTGGAATGTCAGGAATTTCCCATTATTATCCCACTTCCCTTCCAGCAGCCTGGAGGGAGAGCACAAGCACCAAGCACAGGACCCCAGGCCCAGGGATGGGCATGTCCTGGGGGCTGGGATGGGGTGCCCTTGACCTGGGGAAGGAAGATTTGGGTCAGGACACTACAGAGAGCTCGGGGGTCTCAGCCCTGTCCAGCCCCAAAAGCAGCAGCCCCCTAAACCCACAGCTCCTCCTGCCTCAGGACACACATTCCCCCCTCGTGGCACTCCAGAATAACCCATAAATAACCCATAACTCCCCCCAAATAACCAATTAAAGGGTTATCTGCTGTCTTCCCACCCCGTGTTTCAGGGGAGATCCCAGGAAAGAGCCATTCCCAGCCCAAACTGGAATGCTGCCAGTCCCCTTTGAGTCCCCCAGGAGCTGTGGACTTTGGACAAGCCACAGGCACCATGAACAATATCAGCAATAACCACCCATAGAAGCTGCAGAAGTGGGAGGGTTTGGCCAAGGCACAGCCTGGTCTCGCCAGCTCTCTCTTCTATGTAAGACATTGACAGGGAGAGGGAGTTTAGGTTGGATAAATAGGGATAAATCCTTCCCCGGGAGGGTGGCACAGGTTATTCCATGGATAGCCCATCCCTGGAAGTGTCCAAGGCCAGGCTGGACAGGGCTTGAAGCAACCTGAGATAGTGGAAGGTGTCCCTGGAGGTGGAAGTGGATGAACTTTAAGGTCCCTCCCAAGCCAAACCAGCCTGGAATTCCATGACTTTAACACCCATTTGTCAGGATTAGTATTTTTAAAGCACTCTGTGAACAGACTAGTGCTAATACCAGCATTATCTCATTTTCTTTCTAAGAAACTGCCAATGTGTAAAAAGCAGCTACCAAAAAAATCCCCTTTCAAAGCTGCCTTATAGAAACACAGAGCTCAGGGCTGAGCAGGGACCAGCCCAGGAAAGGGGGGACAATTAAGGCTCCTTCTTGATAAGAAAACAGAAGTGGGGGGCACTGGCCACCCAGTGCTCAGAAACACAAGGAAAAGTCCAAAAAAAGGGTCCTAAAAGGTCCAGGCAGCTGCTTTTGTTCTACCCTGCCCTGTCCCCATCCCCCTCCACTTGGCAGAGAAGGATTTTGCCTTCAAGGTTTATTTACCTTCAGATTCATTTCCCTGCCAGGGGAAGGGCAGTAAATGCAGGTGCCACACCTGGCCCCGAGCCCAGCAGAGCCCAGGCCATGGTGACCCCTGCACAGAGGGAATTTCTGCCCTCCCCAGCCCCCTCTGTTCACCTGGGGGGACACAAACACCTTCCCAGTGCCTCTTCTTGCAGGGGACACAGAGTAGGATCAGCTCCATGGAAACCTCTGCCTGTGCTGGCATTTTAGTGCCCTTTGGTTGCCCACACTGGACCAGGAGAGCAGCCCCCAGCTGGCATTTGGGTCTGGAAAACCCTGCTTTAGTACCAGTATTAACTGGGAGGGGGGTGATCTCTGAGTTAATCCCAGTGTTAACTGGTGTGTGACCCTTGATTTCAAACCAGCATCGAGCAGAGTGTGAGCCCTTCAGCCAGGGCTTCACCTGCCCACGGAGCAGGAGGGAAAGAGTTCCTGGAGACAGCAGGGTGCCCCACACACCTCATTTCAGGGGGAGGGCGGATATTTAGGGGGCAGGAGGGTCCCCAAAGCCCTCCAGACCCCTCAGCAAACTCCCCAGCCCCCCAAAAAACCCCCCAGCCCCCTTGCTGGGCACTCACGCGTTGCAGTACGGCTTCTTCTCATAGCCCTTGTAGTTCTTCATGTTTAGGGTCATCTTGCAGGTCTCGCAGTGGAAACATGCTTTGTGCCAGAACTGGAAACACAGGCAGGAGAACCATTAGCCCCAGTGACTCCCAAGGCAGTCCCACATCCCTCTGGAATGGCACCATTCCAACAGCAGCTCCCGGGGTGCCCCCCTGGAAAAGCTGGAGCACCAGCAATATCCTGCCTGACTCAGGGGGAAACGAATCCCCCTGACCCTCCCAATGCTTCCAGAGCTCCAGGAATCCAGGCTGGATGGAGCTCCTGCCCCAAGAGGCAATAGCCCTGTTTGGAGGCCTCCAAGGTGCTGCTTTTGGGTTTTCCTGCTGAGCTTTGCCAGAAGAGCAGGTCAGGTGAGGCTGCACGAGCCAGGGAGGGGAAGGTTCTCATGGGAAGCTCACACAGCCCCAGAGTTCAGTCCACGACCCAACATCATGGGCTGTGACCCCCCAACAAACCCTAAAGGACCGTCTGAAGGTGTTTTTTAGGGCTTCTCCTAAATAAATTAGTTGCACTTGGCACTGAGCTGGCCCCAGGGGGACTCCAGGCTGGAAGGAGCCCCATGAGAACAGCCCAGGGTTGCTCCCAAGGAATTAAAGGTTGGATTCCATGACCTTAGAGGTCTTTCCAACCCAAATGGTTGTGATTTTGTAATTCTGAGGCTGCTCAGCCCCACACAGATCAAGGTCAGTGTCCTGCCAGTCCCCCCGTGCCCAGACTCCATGTTCCCATGGGGATTTGATGGGTTTGATGCCAATTCCCAGGGCCCAGAGCAGGAAGGGAAGTTCCTGCACAGGCAGGAGCAGGAAACAGGCAAAGCACAAACCAAAGAACACCTTGAGTCACTCAAGGTAAATCAGCCCTGCCCTGGAGCTGCCCTCCCTCCTCAGGTGACCCCCTCCTTCAGCACCCAAACCATGCAGCAAAACCAGGGAAAATTCAGCCAAAACCCAAATTAGGGGCTCAAAACACCACTTAGCTGGCATGGAGCTGGGAGAGCTGGGAGCCAGGCACTCCCTGAACGCTCAACAAGCAAACCCAGGGCACCCAGCTGGGCTTTCTTGCCGTGATTTCCACCCTCCAAGGTTTCAAAAGTCCTTTCCCCACTCCAAGCCTTGTTCCTGCAGGGAGCCAAGCCCTGGTGTCACCACACCCCAGCACAAACCCTGCCAGGCTCTGGGGACGTGACTCAGCCCAGGAGGACAATTTTCCTCCTTTCAGTTGCTCTGAGCAACACAATTTGTTCCTTCCCTCTGGTTACACGAGTTCCTCCAGCACTCCCAGCTCCAGCCAGGGGGGTTTTGCCCCACACCCCCTGCCCACCCAGCCTGCCCACGGGGCTTTTGCCCCACTCCCAGCTTTGGGGCTCTTGAAGGACAGGGAGCAGCCCAACCCCGAGTTCTTTGGCGTTGTTGGAGGTCACAGACTTCCTCTTGGGGGTGATTAACCCTTCCCACCATAGCTCTGCCCAAACACCAGTGATGCCACTGGCAATCCACAGGGCTGAACTGACAGCCAGCAGGATTCCAGAGCCTCTTCCTCGAGGAATCCCTCAGCTCCACTGGCAGCCAGCAGGATTCCAGAGCCTTTTCCATCAGCAATGCCCCAGCTCCCAGCAGCCCCTGGCAGCCCACAGCAGAATGATGCTCCCAGGCAGGGTCTATCCCCAGCCAAGCAGTTCCAGGGTATTCCTGCCTCGGCTCCCATGAGGAATTGCTCAGCAATTCAGTGGTGTTCCTGTCCTGGGGCTCTTCCCAAGGTCTGTCTGTCCATCTGCCCCTCCCTCCTTAAATCCTGCTGCCTTTAAACTCTGTCTTACACTGCTGGCATTGATGCCAGCCCCACAAAATCTAAGGCAGCACTGAAAGGAGGGCTGGAACACGGCTGGACACAGGGGAGCAGGAGTTATTTCGGCTCCCAGGAACGCTGCAGAGAAAGAGGACAAGCTTCAAATGGCTTTTCAGAGGGGCATTAATGCCTGTGCTGTCCAATTCAGAGCCTGGGGCTATTCCAAAGGCCTGGAGACAATTCCAGGGACACCTGGGGAGGTGATCCCAGGGACACCCACATCCCAGCAGGCTGGACTGGGTGGGGAGCACAGAGTGGCCATCCTGGAAGGCTGTGCTGGGAGAGATGGAACCCTTGGAGCAACTTCCCACTCCCAGCAGAGCAGTCAGGGGACAGAGCTCAGAGCCACAGGGTTGGGATCTATTTACACAACCATGGGATGGTTTGGGTGGGAAGGGACCTTAAATCTCACCCAGATCCAAGCCCAGGGACACCTTCCACTAGCCCAGGGTGCTCCAAGCCCCATCCAAACTGGCCTTGGGATGGGGCATCCCCAGCTGCCCTGGGTCACCCCAAGCAGGGCCATCACCCCACACCCAGAACAAGCACCCCCAGCGACTCCAAGGCTCGAGGGCAGCACTAGGAGAGGCTCCCTGGGCTGCAGACAGAGCCTGGGGGTGGTTTAAGGCTCAGTGTGGTTTCAGAGCAGCCTTTCTGCCACCAGCCCTACGTGGGCTGAGCAGCTGCAGCGGCCGGGACGTGGCTCTGGGTGTCACTTCCCCTGCGGAAGCAGAGACAGCACCCAGAGACAGCACCCAGCACCCATGACCCAGAGACAGCATCCATGACCCAGAGACAGCACCCAGCACCCAAGAGACAGCACCCAGCACCCAAGAGACAGCACCCAGCACCCTCCCCATGGGGGAAGCGACACCAGCCCAGCCCCAAACCCACTCAGGGTGTCTGGGGGATGAGCTGGAAGCCAGGAGGGTCAGGGCTATGGGCAGGGGGCTGTTCCACACCCGGGAGCCCCAAAAAGCAGCGAGTTTCCCCTAAAAGCCAGGAGGGGAATGGACTTTTCCTGCTCTCAGAGCACACCCAGCACAGCCCAAAGGCAGTGCTGGCTTTCCCCTCCCCACAGCCCCTCGTTGCCACTTCTGCAAACACAGCCCGGCTGCCCTTTGGACTTCACTCCAGGGGCAGGAAAAGCCGGGGGTCAGACACTCCAACACCCTGCTCTTCTCATGGAACTGGGTCAGCTCCTCCAGCCAGGAATGCCGGGCAAAGGGAGCCCGTCGGGGCTGTGGGGCAGTGCTCGGGGGGGCTGTGCTGCACCCCAAGGCCACCCAGGCCATGGGTTTTAGGAAGAGGAAGCACATAAGGAGGCTGAGCAGCACAAGATGGTGACTGCAGGCTCCTGCCTGCTTCCCAGCAGCTGGAATAGCCCACTGCTCATGGACACTGAGCCACCAGCACAGACAGCACAGAGCCCAGACAGTGTCTGGGCAGGAGGAAGTGACCCCTTCCCTTCCAAATAGCCACAGTCCTTCCCTTCCAAAATAGCCACAACCCTGAAACCCAGCTTCTCTTCCAATCATTCCCAACCCCAGCACTCCCTTTCCCTTCCAGTTATCCCCAATCCCAGCACCCTACAGCTCCCAGAGGCTCCAGAGGGCTGAGCTGCTCCCACAAACCAGGGCACAGGGGTGATAGTTCAGCTCCAAGCCATTCCCAGCCTCAGGAAGAAACATCATCCCTCAAAAATGTGAGCAACAGGGGCTGCTGAGGAATGCCACTGGAGAGCTGAGCATTCTTCCAGTTCCTTTTTTTAGTGCCTAAACTGGTCGTCCCAGAAGCCTGGGAGAGGAGGGGGAGGAGAACAGCTCAGCTCTCCAGGATGAGTTAGTTGGGAAGTAAATCCCATGGGAAGAGGGAAGGGAGATCCACCACCAGCCTGCCTTTGCTTTTGATGGGAAAACACTCAAAAAAAAAGGGGATACTCCATGTTAAAGGAGGCAGCTCGGAGTGCAGGGATCGGATTTTGGAACAGGGAAGTATCAATTGGGATGGAAGATTTGAAAAAGAAAAAAAAAAAAAGGGGGAAAAAAAGCTGGATAATGGAAACCAGATGAGGTTCCCAGCCCCGGGGAAACATTAACTGTTGCTTTCCTCCGGCCTCCACAGGCACACGGATGTGCTGCCTTTTAATTAGAGATATTAAAATAAATATATCGGATTTATAGGTAAGGAAAAGTCATGGATGCTGCCTGGAGAACCCTGGGAAAAGGGTCCCCCAAGACCCACAAGAAGTGCCACCTCACGGCTGGGAGGAGTGGGGGGCACCCGTGGGATAAAGGGGGTCCCACGGGCGATGTGACCCCCCCAGGATTTGGGTGGAAACACCCCCGGGAATGGGGGTCCCGTGAGGATATCCCTGGGAAAAGGATGGGTGTGGGGGGAAAACCACATTCCTTGGGGGCTCCCAGGGCCGGGAAGGGCACGGGGGACCCCCAGGACCCGGGTGGGCAGCGTGGGAATAGCCTTGGAAAAGGGGAATACGGGGAATACCCCCGGGAATTCGGGGTGGGTGGAGAAGCACATCCCCTGGAGCAGCACAAGGAATTGCCATCCCCGGCAAATCCATCCCCCCCCGCCCCAAAAAAAAGGGCTGGAAGGAGCGTGGGGACCCCCCCGGGACAAGGGAATGGGACAAGGGGATCCCACAACGATGCGACCCTATGGGAAAACCCCCCGGGGAATTCGGGCGTGGGAAAAACCCCATCCCAGCCGGCGGCAAGTCCATAGGAAACATCCCAAATCCCCTCCCCACGTGCGAATTCCCCCCAAAAAACTCACCTTATCCAAGCAGTTCACCTTCTCCGTGGGATACACGATCTTCCCGCAGCGCGCACAGTTGGGATTCATGGCTGCGAACTCGCGTGGAAAAAGGGGGGGAAGAAGGGAAAAGAAGGAAAAAAAAAAAACCCAAAAACCCCTCAATCCCACCCTCTGCTGCCGTTTCTTCTTCTCCTTCTTCTTTCTGAGCCGCCGCCCGCGATGTCGCGACTTTAAATAGTCGGGAAGGGAGGGAGGAGAACAGGGAGGGACCACGCGTGGGGAGTGGCATAAACACGTAAAACCCCACGTGAGACACATCCTTTTCTCTTTTTCCCCCCCCAGCAATACCCCCTTGAGCTGAAATATCCCCCCCCAAAAAAAACCCATAAGGAATAATAGGATGCGAACCGGCGGGTGATGCGAGAAGGGTTGAATTTAGATTTTTTGGGGGGGTTTTGGAGGGGGTGAAGGGGGAGAATCCCTTTTTCCACGCTTGTGCGGTCCCCGTTACACGCGCGGACGCCGCACCCGCGGCGTCCGCGCGTGGAACGGGGACCGCACAGGCGTGGGAATATGGGAAAAATCAGTGGAAAACGGGAAAAGGGAATTTGGTGGCCGCTTGGAGGACCGGGGGTATAGCTCAGTGGCAGAGCATTTGACTGCAGATCAAGAGGTCCCCGGTTCAAATCCGGGTGCCCCCTCATTTTGCTTCGCCTCGAAAAGGGGTGATTTAATTTTTTTTGGCGTTTCTTCTCGCCCGTTTTCTGCGTATTTTGGCGTTTGGCTATGGAAGGGATTGGTTGGAGGCGTCCTGATTAAAGAGCTGCGAGACTGGGGAGTCTGAGGCTTGATTGGAGCAGATCGTGGCATATCCAGGCTCATTCCAATGTCTGATCACTCTCCCTATAAAGAATTTATTTCTAATACTCAAACTAATCCTCCCCTGGCACATCCAGTCTCATTTTAAACACATCCAGGCTTGGAGAATCCACCACCTCCTCTAGGCACACCTTTCCAATGTCTGATCACTCTCCCTATAAAGAATTTATTTCTAATACCCAAACTAATCCTCCCCTGGCACAGCTTAAGCTTGTCATGGCACTCAGTGGCACATCCAGTCTCATTTTAAACACCTCCAGGCTTGGAGAATCCACCACCTCCTCTAGGCACCCCTTTCCAATGTCTGATCACTCTCCCTATAAAGAATTTCTTCCTAATATCCAATCTAACCCTGCCCTGGCAGAGCTTTCAGCCCGTGCTTTCTTTCCTGGGAGAAAAGACCAACCCCACCTGGCTCCCCGCTCCTTTTAGGTAGTTCTAGGGAGGGATGTCTCTCCCCTGAGAGTCTCCTCTTACCCAGGCTAAACACCCCCCGCTCCCCCCGCCTCTCCTCATGCACCCCTTTTGCTCAATCCTCCCTTTTTGGCCAGTTTTTCCCTCCCTC
>JAWWEE010000073.1:1440861-1453941 GCA_035221455.1 Xenops minutus | reverse complement strand
GCAGGGGGGACAGCAGGAGGAATTTCCTCATGGGAAGGGTGGTTGGACATTGGAAGGGGCTGCCCAGGGAGGGTTGGAGTGCCTGGCCCTGGAGGTGCCCAAGGGAGGACTGGAGGTGGCACTCAGTGCCAAGGTGGGCACCGGGCACAGGGTGGGCTCCATGGGCTGGGAGGGTTTTTCCCACCTCAGTGATCCTGGGATTCTGTGCAATATCCTCCTTCTATCCCCAATCTTTGCTCCTCTGTGTTTAGTTTGCCCTCTCAGGCTCCTGCTCGGGTGGGCTCTCACTAAAACCTGGGGGCTGCGGTGTTTTCCTGGGCACAGACAAAGGGCATCCCAGTGCCTGCCCCTTCCCTGGCTCACACAGCCTGCAGTGGGAGCCACTGGGATGACTCTGGCAGAATCCAAAGCCTCTTCTCCCTCTGGATGGAAGGAGCACCTTGTTGGAAGCACCTTCTTGTCCTCACAGGTTTTTAGGGCAAAGGAATTATCTTCAGGACATATTTGGAAGCTCCAAGTCATAGGATCTCCCATCCTGGGTCTGGGTGAGATGTTCCCTAGGACATGAGGCAACCAGAATGCTGGACACCAGGATGGGATTTGGTCCCTCTGCATCCACCCCATGGCATGGAACAGGAGGAGGGAGCTGATGAGATAGCAGAGAAGGGATTTAATTTCAAGCTCTGTTAAGAACAGAGAGGGAAAGGAAAGAGAAGGGTCAGTTTGTGACAAAGAAATAAAATCCAGCAGGAGAGACATCTCATTTCCCAGTCACTCCAAGAGCTCTGCAAAGAGGCAGCCGAGGTGTGAAAATGGCCCCAGAGGCTCCCAGGGCTGCTGGGTGAGCCAAGAGGCCACTGAGAGTGGGGAACAGGGCGAGTTTCTGGGGAAAAATGAGCATGGAGAGCAGGAAAGGGGAGAGGGGATGAGTGGTGGGATCAGCCAGGGGCTGGGAGGGGTTCAGGGGGAGCCAGAGGGGTCCCACCCCAGGGAGGTGAGGAGGGTTGTTGAGGGATGTTTTTGTGGAATTGGGAAGGATTCAGAGCAGGGAGCTGTTTCTGCACATGGAACTGGCTCAAGCTCCGTGTTCATCTCGAACAAGGTTTTCCTTCGGTATCAGAATACAAATGAACCGCAAGGAAAAGTGAATATTTGGGTTTGAGAGGCTCACCCTCGCCAAGAAATTCATCAGCATCAACAAACGCTTCGTGGAGTGGCTGGAAGTTTTCTTTACACACCATTTGGCAGCAGAATAGGAAGGTTCTGAACGTTGCCCAGTAGGTTTATTCCTTGGGGACAGCTGGAAACTGGGACTCACCTCCGTGCATCCCAGCCAGAGCCTGTGGCAGCTGCCAGGCACAGCCCAGGCCAGCAAGGTCACTGCCAGATGTTTGACACCCCCCAGATGTTTGACACCCCCAGATGTTTGACTTCCCCCCAGATGTGTGACATCCCCTCAGATGTTTGACATCCCCCCAGATGTTTGACATCCCCCCAGATGTTTGACACCCCCCAGATGTTTCACACACTCCAAAGGCAGATAAGCAACCAATGGAGTGAGCAGAAGAACCGAGGAAGGTCATTCCGGTGGCCAAGCTGTGCAAAGCTGCTTTTTCACAGCTTTTGATCCCAACTCAGAAATCTCTTTTTATCTCTTTAGCTTCAAAATGAATTGCTTTCTGCCCATTTCTGAAAAACAAAACCTGCCAGATAAAATAAACCGCTCAGGCCATTATTTCCCTCATCTGCTGGGCAGAGAAAGGGCATTTATAATGTAGGAAGCAGGGGAGAGCATTGTCTGCTCAAAAATATCTCCTCCGTTTCAGACAAGACTTTATTATTTCTTTTCTTGTTGTTTCCTTCTTTTTTTTTTCTTTTCTTTTTTCTAATGCAAGAGAATCCTGCAGGCAACAGCCTCATCCCTGCCCAGGGCAGGTTCATCCTGTGCACTGAGTCAGAGACCAGGGGGAAAAAATAGCCCTGATGATGTAATTAATGCCTATTTTCAGGAATAAGTACAAAGGGCCTCAGATGAAGTCACTGGGCCTGATGGCTCTTCACTTGTTCATTTGCTCCTGGTTTCTTTAAGGCAGCATTTTAATTGAGTGCAGTATTTTGGGATGGGTGGAAAGATGGGATGGGTGGAAAGACAGGATGGCTCTGCCCCCTCCTTACCCTCCTGATGATGGGTTGTTCAGCTGCAGGAAGAGAACATTTTGAAATTGAGGCTTAAATATTGAAAAAGCTTCTGAGGAGAGCAGAGGAATAATGTAGGAAGGAATAGAAAGGGGGCTGAGGGAGCTGGGGGGGCTCAGCCTGGAGAAAAGGGGGCTCAGGGGGGACCTTCTGGCTCTGCAGCTCCCTGATGGCTCCAGGCAGGGATTGGACTCTGCTCCCATAAAACAGCGACAGTGGTGCCTAAAATGAAAGAAAAGAACTTTCTGGGCAGTATTAGTATGGATAAAATAGAGAGCAGGTCTTTAATTAACAGCATCTTCAGGTGCAATGAATACAGAAGTGCACAACAACACAGAATGAGGCTCCTACTAATTCATAACACTAATTAATTACCATGTCTAATGAGGACATCCAACCTGGGAAGTGTCCATGCCCAGCACCTCCCCCTTGGCACACACCCCAAAACTGAGGCAGAGGACTCAAGATCCCCCCCTGCTCTTCACCATCCTCACCCTCACACCACATTCCCTCTTTGGAGCTTCTGGCCCTTCTGCTTTGACTACAGTATCTTATTAGCTCCTTCTAAATATGTGTCCCAAACAAGAAATCCTTGCTAAAATCTTTTTCCCTCGAAAAGGACATTAAACAAAATCTCAATAATTCCAAGAATTTGATATAAAGGGTGAGAAAGGGCTTCAGTAAGTGTTGACTGCTCTTCTGAAGGGTTAGATCTACACAGATATAATAAAAATCTATGTCACAAAGCTTTAAAATCTTAAGGCACCAACAGGACAGGGGGGAACAGCCTCAAGGTGTGCCAGGGGAGGTTCAGGTTGGTCATCAGGAGGAATTTCTTCATGGAAAGGGTTGTCCAGCCCTGGCACAGCTGCCCAGGGCAGGGTGGAGTCCCCACCCTTGAGGGGGTTTAAAAGCCACGTGGATGTGGCACTTGGGGACAGGGGTCAGTGGTGGCCTTGGCAGTGCTGGGGGATGGTTGGGCATGAAGGTCTTGAGGGTTTGGCCAAGGCAAACACTTTTAGGACTCCAGCAATGCCCTCTTTGCAGCTGAGGTGGCTCAGACAGAAAGCTCAAGGCTGGGACAGCAGCTCAGCATTAACAACAGGTCTCATTTTTAACAAGGAGCTTCCAATTAACAATCTGATGCACCTCTGGAAAAATACCCTGGAAGAGCTTTTACAGTGGTGGATCCTCAGGGTTTTCTAAACAGAAAAGCTCTTTCCATCATTCCTGAGCCAGAATCATCCAGAGAAGAGAAATCTAAACCCAACCAAGCCATCTGTGCTGAGTTTTCCCTGTGAATCCAATGTCCAGTGTGCTCCAAGTGACCCCGGGAAGCTGCTGTGCTGTGACTTTGCTGATGGAAGAGAAAAAAAAAAGGCATTTAGGGCTGACAGTGAAGCTTTTTCATCTCTTCTAAAGCTTCCTGCAGGGTAAAATTTCCTGGTGCCACTCTTACAAAGAGTCCTGCAACCCTTCCCCGTTAGGCAATGCACTGAGAATGTTTAAAAGGAGACACTTTGAGCCTCTCACTTGTCTCACTCAGCATTTTGGGGGATTCTCTTGGAGACTTTTCATTGCTGGGTGTAAAAACTCCCCTGGCTGGAAAAGGCTCTGCTTCAAATCTGTGCCCAAGAGCCAAATCAGCAGAGTAAGTTTTTCTGGGTACACTCTAAACAGGCACTGCTTCATTCTGGGGTTTGGAGCAACTTTTAGGGAATCTCCTGTGCTCGAGGTGGTCTCTGTGCTCAGGACATTTGCCCTGGTCCCTTGGCCTGGCACCAGTTTTGCCTCTGCAGGTGATGTGGTTTAAAAGTCTTGGTTTTCTAGGATATCTCATTTTTCCCCCCATTAAAATGATGCCACCAGACTGGTTAAATGATGCCACCAGACTGGTTCACCTGGAAGGCCCTGACAGGAACTCTGAGACCACCTTCCAGATTCACAGGGTGTTTTGTTTATCAGCAAAAGAAGAGCAGTTGGTTCTTGTGCCCAGGTTGGTGACCAGCCAGGAGTCCAAATGCCCCACAGGATCAGGGAATCCCAGAATGGGTTGGGTTGGAAGGGACCTTGAAGATCATCCCATCCCACCCCTGACATGGGCAGGGACACCTTCCACCAGCCCAGGGTGCACCAAGCCCTGTCCAGCCTGGCCTTGGACACTCCCAGGGATCCAGGGGCAGCCACAGCTTCTCTGGGAATTCCATTCCAGCCTCTTCCCACCCTCACAGGGGGAAATTCCTTCCCAATATCCCCTCTAGCCCTGCCTTCTGGCAGTTTGAAGCCATTCCCCTTGTCCTGTCCCTCCAGACCCTTGGAATCTCTCTCCATGTTTCTTGTCAGTCCCTTCAGGTCCTGGAAGGTCACAATGAGGTCACCCCAAAGCTTCTCCTCTGCAGGCTGAACCATCCCAGCTCTCCCAGCAGAGCTGCTCCATCCTCTGCCCATCCTGGTGCCTCCTCTGGGCTCTCTCCAGCAGCTCCCTGTCCCTCCTGGAGCAGCTCTGCAGGTGGGTAATGGCAAACTGAGCTCTCCAAGCATCCCCAGAAGGTTTAGCAGAGAGGAAAACAAAAGGGAAATGCTGCTAAAACCATCCCTTGTTGTTCCAGCCACGTGGGAAGGGCTGGGGGAGCCGTGGTGGGGTTGATGTGCCCCCTCTCACCCCTCGGGGTCCCTTTGTGGCTTAAACCAGCTGTAGGAAATGTCAAGGACAAGTGAACAAACAGTGTGTGTTTGAAGAGCGTGGCTGAACAAACAGCTGCTCTGGGGGCAGCCCCTGGAGAAGGGCTCTGTCAACAGCAGGGATGCTCCAGGATGGGGCTGTGGGCATTGGGGCTGTGCTATCAGCACCTGGCAGGGTGTGGGTTCTGCCTTGTGGAGGTTTGGGTTGGGTCCCTGCCAAACCCAGCTGCTGGCCACACAGATTCCCAAGAGAGAAGGAAAGAAACCCAAAGACAATTGTAGCAAAGATATAGAGATATATAGATATATTCACATATATTACAATTATATACAATCAAACACTATGAACCTACAGAATAAGAACCCCCAAACAACTCCAAAAGGGAAAAGGGGGGAAAGGGAAATGGGACACAAATGGGTAAAACCAAACCAAACAGATACACACACTCGTAAACTCAGGGAAAAGCTCAATAAGTAACTAATACAATAAATTCTCACCAAAAACTCCCCTTAAAAGAAGCAGGTCCTTCCCCTCCACACAGCTGGGACAACAATTCCTCAGAGAGGCTCACAGAGATAAGAGCTGAGCCAACACAGAGACCTGCTGTCCTCCAAGCCCACAAGAGGGAAGGAGGAAAGAGGGAGGAAACCTTCCTCCTGTCTCTACATACCCCTGGTGATGGGAAGGAATGGGGTGGAATATTTCCTTAGTCATGATCTTGTCACCAAACCCAAGAACCCCAAAGCCCCACGTGGCTGCACTAGAGGGGAATGCAGAAGAGGCAGAGTGGGTGCAGGACACTCAGACACGTGGCACAGGGTGAGGAGCAGCTCGTGGGGGGCTTGTCTGTGGCAGGTCACACGTGGGGACTGTCCTTGGCCCACGGAATCTCTGTGTGCCCTCCAGGAAAGGCACCCCTGAGCTTTCCTGGCCAGTTGTAAACGTGTCTTTGAGACCCTTGGAGAGACATCCCTGATTTCTGCAGCTTTTCTGCAGGGAAAGAAAGAAAGAAAGGGACATTTCCTTTCCCAAACCTGTCTGTAGGCTGGCCATTCAGCTACCCCTGCCTGATCTCCAGGAGATGCTCTGACAGCTAATTAACTCATTAATTAGAGCAAAGGCACCATCAGGGATTCAGTGATGCTGGTGGAAAGCAACCAGGAGGGCAAACAGTGGAGCTGCTGGGCAGTTCTGCAGGTGGAATTGCCTTTCAGGGCAGGGGACTTTGGCCATTGATGTGACCAGAGCCAGGATTCCACCCATGCAAGGACCCAGGGGGAGCTCTTGAAGAACCCGGGGAGGGCAGGGGATGCCAAACCCCTGGAGAAAAGAGTGCCAGGATGCAAAGGCAGGGAGGCTGGGTGAAGGTGGGCTCTGCTGGTCATCACCCAACCCTTTTCCTGGGGTGTTGTGGATGTTCTTCAGGAAAGGGTCACGGTGTGCCCTCCGTGTGACACGGCTGAGAAAGGGGAGCTGGCACATCCTCCTCCTCTTCTGTCTTGGGATCCAAACGGGTTTGAAAGCTGAAGGTCTTATTTTTAGGATGTGACAATACACAGCTCTTTATTGGCCCACAAAACAAAGGTATAAATAGATGGATGGGGGTTGTGCAGATGTATGGGAATAATTCCTGGCAAAACCTGTGCTTATATCCCTCAAATGCTACATCTTAAGGCAGTTCACTCTTTCTCTTATTTCTCATTACACGTTTTGCTGCACTTAATCTTTATATATATATATATATATATGAGATCATTCTCAAATATTGCAGTTTGGAAATGGTTTTCCTGGTGCTGCTTTTTTTTTTTTCTCTTTTCTTTCCTTACAGCTTCTCGAGTGTCATAAATATTATTTCTATAGTTGCACATCAAAGGGATGAGGAGAATTAACCCTTCCTGTGTCCTGGGTGCTTTTGCTGCTGTTGTGCTGTGCCCTTTGTGATGCAAAGCACATCTGAGGGGTGTTTTCCTCTCGACCTGGCTCTTTTTCTGTTCACACACACACGTCTCAGAGCTGAAACTTGCAGCAGGTTTTGGAGGCAGCCAAGAAGGAACTTTAATGGCTCTGCTGGAAGTGGTTCAAAAACCACTCCCCCCAACTGCATTGGACACTGTGCATGGCCCCAAAAAGCCATTTCCAGGGAGGGATAAGGGGAGAGAGGACAACTGGAATGCTCAAGGTCTGCACCAGGAATGCCTTTGGAAGGTGACATTAAAACCTGGAAGGGTAACTTTTGGCTGCACCAAAAAAATTGTATTTCAATCCTAATTTTCCTGGGCTGGTTCCTTTCTGTGTTAGTTTGGGCTCAGCTGCTCTGTGGCTCCCTAAATGCTCTGGGACCCAGCCATGAGGTCAGATATTCCCCAAAGTGTCAGAATGATTTCCCTTCTGCTCAAAAAGAGCAATAATTGAAAAAAAATATTTCAAACCCCAGCCAAACAGGCCCTGGGTGCCCCTTGGTGATGCTTTTCTGTCCCACTGACCCACCTGGGCTCCCTGTTCCTCCTGCCAGGGTCTCCTGTGCTTCTCCAGCAAAGGAATTGTCCTGCTGCCTCAGCAAATGATTGTTGCCCATCTGAGATGGTTTCTACATTTGGGTCCTTTTCCTATTCTAATAAATCCAGCTTTGTTCAAATCACCTCCCCAGGCTACCAGGAATCTTTATTTATGACTCTTTATTTATGACCCAAATGCAGCAGACAAACGTTCCACCAGGACATACCAAAATCACAGCCCATTCCCTACAGGAATAGTCCAGTTCCTGCTCAAATCTGAATTCTTAAACATTATTTCAGCCAACTTCTTTTCAGGACCACCTTAACTTTAAGCTCTTGAATGGTTTGATTTGGGGATATTTTTTATTCCTCTTCAAGTGGATTGTTCTCACCTTTGTTCAACCCTTTAATCGACTGCACCCAAACTCTTCCAGGACACAACCCCTGAAGTTCTTGCTCCAGAAGAGGACAAGGTCACTTCTGCCCCCCAGGTCACACTCTTGGGCAGGTTATTAAGCAGGAGAAGTCGGGAACACTTAAGGAGTCAATCATTAACTGGATGTCTGAATGGCAGTGACTGCTGGGGGTAGGACAGCCCAAGGGCTGGGACAGAGGAGCTTCAGCAGGGCATTAATGTCCCAGGGGGGGTGTAATTCCAGCTCTGGATGGGAGCACTCATCCTGACCAGCCCAAGGGGACCTCTGGTGGTCCCCCTGCCCCTGCTCTGCAGCCCAGGAACCCTCAGGATTTCCTAAGAGCAGCAGTTTAGAAAGTCCCTGCTTGACTTTGCCTTTCCCTTTGTTCCAAACTCCACCTTGGAGCTGGGCTGTTATCATGGGTCAGTGCAGGCAGCATTCCCAGGACAGCTCTCCTTTCTTCTCCTTTCCCCTGGAAAAATCAGCATTACAAGCCAAACCATTCCAGGATTCCAGAACTTGAGGACTGGGGAATCCATGGGAAAAACAGCCTGGGGTGGTTTTTTTCCCAGCCTTGCTCCTGAAACTCTGACTGGGACAAACTTCTTGGGGTGTTTCTGATCCATTTGAGCTCCAGATGAAAAAAATGATTGTTCTCTCCTCACACATTGCCTGGTCTTTATTCTGCAAGTGGCAAAGAGAAGAGACATTCCTTTCATTTTGCATCCAAGGAGGTTCCTTGGTGGAAGAGGAATTGTTCCCTTCCATTGCTTTCATCTCTGTGTCCCCCAAACTCCCTTTTACCGTGTTTCCTGCTCTGCCCAACTCTGCTGCCTCTGTGCTAGTGTTCCCCCCTGCCCTTTGCAGTGACTCTCAGTACTCAGGCCCTACTTGAAAGCTATTCCTGCTAAATGTGAGAGCCCAGAGTGCCCTTGGAGGAGCATTCCTGCACCCCTGGGAGAAGCATCCTGGTGCCACATGGGCTTTAAAATCAAGGCAAACTCTTTGTGTGTGCACTCAGTCTTTATAAACCTGCAGAGTGAGTGTGTCAGCTCAGCCTGCCAGAGCTCTGTACCCTCCTGGTCTCCTACCTGCATCCTCCAGGGTCATCCTTACCCCTACCTGCATCCTCCAGGCTCATCCTACCCCTACCTGCATCCTCCAGACTCATCCTTACCCCTACCTGCATCCTCCAGGCTCATCCTTACCCCTACCTGCATCCTCCAGGCTCATTCTTACCCCTACCTGCATCCCCCAGACTCATTCTTACCCCTGGAGACAAAACTGCCCACTGTGTTTCCATCAGGTGAAGAGGTAAATAAAGAACCCTTCCAAAAATGTTGGCTCCTCTGCTCTCTGTCATTGCCATGCTTGGGGCTCTGCTGCCTCCATTAGCTAGTGAGTTCTTTCCTAAAAGTCTTTCCTCTGGAAAGATTCAAGGCTGTCTCCCCAAACCTGCCCCCAAAATCTTAAACAGGAAGAATTATTCAACAGTACCACTCTATAAAAGCGAGGAACCCAAGCAAGAAGTTGACTGGAGTTCCTTGTGAGGGGCTCTTGCTGCTGAGTGGGCAAAGAGCACAGTGACCTTGTGCAGTGGGGAGGGAGCACAGAAACCCTCTGAACTGCAAAGTGCAGCAGGCACAAAGAGCAGCTGCACTTGCAGAGCCCCCTCCAGGGCAGCATTTGCCCTTTGTGCCCTCTGCCAGGCCAGCAGCCAACCTGGCTGGGGTGGGCTCAGTCCTTGGGCTGCTGCTGATCTCCTTGGGCAGAGGTATTTGTGCCAGGGGGCATCAAGGGCAGTGGGCACAGGCATTGCATGCCCAGGTTGCTGAGACCTGTTGCCATTGCTTGTGAGCTTTTAGAGGGTTTGGCCACCTTGGTTTTTTAATTTGCCATCTTTCTTTCTCCCCCCTCTGGCCAGAGGACTTGCCTTCAGTGCCTTCTGGACATGCACTGTCCTTGCTGTAGGTGCAGTGCCCATCCCTGTGTTGGAGACATGGGGTTTTCTGCTTCCCTTTGGTTTGGACCTGCTGGAAATGGCCCGTGGGTTGCTGGTGAATCCCTGCCTTTGGAGAACAGCAGCGAAGCAGCCCCTCCTGCTCTGCCTGACACACCAAATTTTGGTAAGGATTGAGTGTTCCCAAGAGCTGATTTCATTAGGCAGAGTGTCCTCACACTCTGTGCCCGCTCTCATTAGAGCAGTGATTTTGGAACTCTCTATAAGGACTTCAGGAATGTTCCCATGGTGATGCTGCTGCCCTGTGAGCAGGAAAGGCTGCCTGGACCTGTCTGCAGAGGCTGATGCTGGTGGTGGGCTCTCCAAACCCCCTCACCCCACAGCTGAGGAGGCAGCAGCTCCTTTGGCAGGGATGAACAACCTTAGCAATTCCATGAATGTATGATTGGATCCCAGCACAGGGCTGGGGGCTGTTCCCCTCCTCAGACCCCTGCCCAGCTCCCTCTGTGCTCCTCTGGGGGGTCAGATGAGTCTTCTGTAATGCTCATCTTTCCAAGGTGGTGGAAGTGCCTGTGCCATTGAGAGAACAAGAGGCCTCAGGTTGTGCCAGGGGAGGTTTAGATGAGCTGTTAAAGAAAATATTTCCATGGGAAGGGTTGTAAAACATTTGAATGGGCTGCCCAGGGCAGTGGTGGAGTCCCCACCCCTGGAAATGTTCAAAAACAAGTCCATGTGGCACTCAGGATGATGGTGGGGGGTTGATGGTTGGACTTGATGAGCTGAAAGTTCTTTCCCAGCCTTAGCAATTCCATGAGTCTGTGGTTTGCTCACATAACCAAACACTGCCTGTGCAGAGATGCAGAGCTGGCTGGGTGAAAGAAAAGCCCCTGCTTAGCCCAGCCCAGGATGGTGACAGTGACTGGGCAGAGGCTGAAATCCCAGTGGGATTGCACTGCCCAAGGACATCCAAAGCCCTGGCCTCTCTCAGCTGCTCAGGTCACTGTGCAGCCTCCTGCAGCTCCTGCTGCCTCTCCCCTTGGAGTCATCTGCTCTCTCATTGAGAAGACTGAGAGGAAGAAGTGTCAGGAGATGTGTGATCACTGCACACACCACCAGAACCTGCCACTGGCAGGGGCTGTGGAAGCTCCTGGAGAACCTAAAGCTGCCCAAAAGTGCTCTGTGCTTCCCTTGCTGTGCTTTGCTTGAGTAATCAGGACAATTCTCTGTTAGGCATCAAATGAAAGTAAATGATGAGAATAAAGATGTGCTGAGCTGCTTGACAAGGCTCGAGTGCAGGCTACAGGATCTGTGGGTGTCTGGCACAGCCCCAGCACTGCAGATATTTTAGCTCCTGCTTATTTTTGATTCTGTTCAAATATGACTTACCTTAAAACAACAACAACATAAAAATTAACTGCAAAGCATCTGCTGTTACACAACAGATAGTCATGATGGGAAAATGGCATGAGAAAGCTCCAGGCAGAAGCACCTCTAGAGCAGCCCTTCCACTTCTTCTCTCAGGATCCCTGCAAGATGAGCCAGTGCTCAGATCCTGGTCAGAGCTCCCAGGCACACACTGGGATTGCTGGGATGTCTGTGCAGGGCCACTTGGACTCCCTGATCCCTGTGAGTGCCTTCCAGCTCAGGATATTCTGGGATTCTGGGATTCAAAAACGATATTGCATATTTTTTGGTATCCTAAGAGATACAGGTACTTCAGGTGAACGTTTGGCTCACTCTGCTTCTGGCTAAAACAGCAGTGGAAGGGCCTTAGTGCTGTGACAGGGAGCCCTTCCCATCCCACCCATCCCAGGATATCCAGAGATTATCTGGAGATATTCCTGCATCCTTTCCCAGGAGCACACAGAGAGTCTGGTGGCAGCAGAAACAACCTGTACCCTCCAGGGTTCCTCAGGAAGGTGTAAGACCATCTGCAAACCTTGTTTCCCAGCTGCAGGGCCAGGCAGCACATCTGGCCCAGGGGAAGGAATGCCTTGGGGGTGTGGGCAGCTGCTGAGTGTCCATGCAGGGACATGGGTAAGGGGGGCAAGGGCTGGGACACTCAGTGCTTGCTGCCAGCTGGGAGCAGCAGAGGGGGGGAAACTCTTAAAAAGGAGATGCAGCCTCAAAGCATCACTTCCCCTTCTTTAAATTCAGCTGGAGGATGGCACTGTAGGGTCACTTGTCCTGAAGGTTCAGATTCCCAGGGCAGTGGGCACAGCCCCAAGGCTGCCAGAGCTCCAGGAGGGTTTGGGCAGGGGGGGATTGTTGGGGTGGCTGTGCCAGGGGTTGGGCTGGGTGGTCCTTGGGGGTCCTCTGTGGTTCCAGTGCCACATGCTGGGGTGCTGAGGTAGCCCAGGGACTGTCAGTGGGCAGTGTTGGGGGGTCAATCAGCCCCCCAGCAGCACAAGCAGCACGAGGAGGGGGTTTCAGGGTGACACCAGAGCAGGGCAAGGGCTGTGGGGAGGCTCTACCAGCCCCAGCAAGCCACAGCTTGGTCCTGTTCCTGCCTTTAAGACACACAACTCTGGATCAAAACTGGCTTTAGGTGTCCCCAGTGGGGTGGGAGCCCCAGCCCTGCCGAGCCTGGGGACAGGGAGCTGGCAGATGGCACTGCAGTGGTGGTGGCAGTGGATGCTGAGGAGAACTGTGCCAGTGATGAGCATTCTCACCAAAGGAAAGACCCACCTCCCTTCCATAATAAGGAAAACTGCTCAGTGTGGCCCACACATGTTTCAGAGGCAGCTGCTTCGCCCATTCAGCAGCCAAAATGTTCTCCCAGTCCACCCCTACTGAACGATGCCCGTGGTGGGAATTAAGAGGAGGTTCCATTTTGGCTCCCAGGCCCTCTGAAAAGTTTTTATTTATTTTATTTTATTTCTTTATTTTTTATTTATTTATTCTATTTATTTATTTTATTTATTTATTTAACTAAAACAGTTTTTATTCCCTTGGGAGAGAAAAAAGGTGCAGGTTTGTAATATGAGAGTGCTCTACATGGTGTATTTTCACAGCTGCCTTATCAGTTTCCTGAAATGCATCAGGGTGGAGCAAACAGTTTAGGAATGTCCTGGAAAAGGGAGCTGGAGCTCTGCTGTGGTCCATGGGAATGATGCCCTCTTGGGATGGTGCCTTGGAGATCCTCCTGGAGGTGGAGACAGTGCTTGGCAAAGCTTCTCCTCTCGAATGCAGCAGCTCTTGTGTCTGAGCTGGGTATGGAGACGTCCTCGTCCCAATTTTGGGGTGATGTGCAGAATAACCCCACAACCAGGTAGTTGTAGAGAAGGTACATTTATTCAGCGCTGGGTGCATGGGGGATTGGTCCACCAA
>JAWWEE010000073.1:1412497-1423267 GCA_035221455.1 Xenops minutus | reverse complement strand
ATTTGTGATGTCCCATTGAACAGGCTGGGGGATTTGTGATGTCACATTGAACAGGCTGTGGCATTTGTGATGTCACACTGTACAGGCTGTGGGATTTGCTGATGTCACATTGAACAGGCTGGGGGATTTGGGATGTCACATCTACAGGCTCTGGGATTTGTGATGTCCCATTGAACAGGCTCTGGGATTTGTGATGTCCCATTGAACAGGCTGGGGGATTTGTGATGTCACATTGAACAGGCTGTGGCATTTGTGATGTCACATTGAACAGGCTGTGGCATTTGTGATGTCACATTGAACAGGCTGGGGGATTTGGGATGTCACATTGAACAGGCTGTGGGATTTGCTGATGTCACATTGAACAGGCTGGGGGATTTGTGATGTCACATTGAACAGGCTGGGGGATTTGGGATGTCACATTGAACAGGCTGGGGGATTTGTGATGTCACATTGAACAGGCTGTGGGATTTGTGATGTCCCATTGAACAGGCTGGGGGATTTGTGATGTCACATTGAACAGGCTGTGGGATTTGTGATGTCACATTGAACAGGCTGTGGCATTTGTGATGTCACATGTGCTGGACAGAGACATGTGGCTCCTGTTTTCAGCCCCCTCACACTAATTGCCATGGGGGGTTTGGGGCAGTGGATTTGTTTAGGATTGGATTTGCCCAGGAATGCTGAAACCCTCGGGGTTTTCTCTGTTCAGACAGTGCAGTGATTGCTGTATTGGGGTGGGTTTGTTGTGTCACTGGTGTGTACTGGGGTGGGTTTGCTGTGTCACTGGTGTGTACTGGGGTGGGTTTGCTGTGTCACTGGTGTGTACTGGGGTGGGTTTGCTGTGTCACTGGGGTGTATTGGGGTGGGTTTGTTGTGCCACTGGTGTTAGAGGAGCACTGTGGGGTGGGGATGGGTGGAAGGGGAAGCAGGACCATTCCCAAGACCTGGTTGCAGCAGGAGAGGCTGCTCTGCTGGAGCTGTGACTGAGCCTTGAGATTCCTTAATGTCTTTGGAGCTGAAAGGATCAATAGCCACGAGTATTCACTGTGTTTGCCACAGAATCAGGCACTTGGGTTTCTGACCTGTTTCCAACATCCCAGCTGGACACTGATGAGACAGCATCTTTGGGAAATCAAAATAATGCAGAAGTCTTAATGTGCTTAACACTGAGATTTTTAAAAACAAACTAAAAAATCACAGAAGTTTTCCTCCCTCTCATGGCAAGATGCAAGAGAATATGGATTACTGCGTCAATATTTACTATATAATAATTCCTGTGTTATTCACCTCCCTCGTGGCACTTCTGGAGAGTGTCTGCTTTCTGTTCCTCACCACAACTCCTGCAGCAGCTCCTCGACCAGGCTGGTCTGCTGTGTGCTGATCTTTATTTTCAATTAACACAGGCAGCCGAGCTCCCCAGCAATGATTTCACAGCCCATCTGCTGCTGCTGACCTCTTTTAGCTGTTGCTCTGCAGGGTTTGTCAATAAGCCTGGTGTTTCACCACGCTCACAATCGTTGGAGCAACTGAATTCATTGAACTTCACAAGTGATACTGTCCCCAAACTACTGTCCACGTAGTAGGTCATGTCTATAAATAATAGATACTGCTAAAGCAAAGACTGACAACTGCCTAAAGCCATAATGAAATAATGGAGAGTGTGCTTGGAATGACAGTCCTGGTGTGCACACAGGGGTGGACTTCATCAAGACTCTCAATTTGGACTCTCAGAAGTTTGAAAAATGGAAGAATTAACGTTCCCTTAGCAACAGTTATTTCCCTTTTTTTTGCATGTGCATTAAGATAAGTCTCTAATGATGTGCTGTTGGTCCCTGGTAGCCTTGCTCCTCCACTGCAGGGAGCTGGGTGTGCTCAGCACTTTGATTTGTGGCAAAGAGAGTTAAAACTTAAATAGTTCAGTTGCTGATCTCTTAATGAGTGCTGTTCCCCTGCCTTTCACCATCCATGTCCATTCTGCAGCTGCCAGCCCTCTCCACTCCCTGGCATTGGTTTGTTTGTGGGTTTTTTATATTTTATTGCAAGTATTTTCATTTCCTCCTTGCTGCCTGCTAGGAGAAGGTGACACTCTGCCCTGGAGGATCCCTCCTGCCTGGATCTGCTGTGGGATACTCCGTGTTTCCTTCCCACTGTTCTTCCTTGGCTGTTCAGGGCAGGTGGGAGGGTTGGGGGTCCAAGGACACCCTGAGCCTGCCAGGCTGCCTTGCCTTGGTACAGCAAAGCCCTGGGTTGTACCCACACCCTCCCTGCTGGACATTTGGTGACAGGGAGAGGGACACCCTGGCTGGGGGAGATCCTAAAACACTCCTTGAGAGCCCCTGGGGCTGAGGACAAGCCTTGAACTCCCCCTTTGCTGCAGCCACCCCAAATGCCCACGTGGAGATTTAATCTCTGCCAAGTCATCCGCTTTATTTTTACCTTTCCCACCCTCCTGAATCTGTGCAGGGAGTTCATTTTCTCTCCCCCTTCACATGTCATGGAACTTGCTGAGGTCTCTCCCAGACTCTTGACTCCTCTGGAGCTGTTCCTCTTCTTCACCCTGCTGGCCCTGGCAGCACCTTGTCACTGGTTTGTGTCACATCATCGAGAGTTGGAGCATCTTGGGGAGCAGCTGCTGCCCAAACCCACCTTTCACCCTGTTATTCCTGGCCCAGATTGCACGTGGAAATGGAATAAACCACCATTCTGCAAGGGAAAATCATGTTCATCCTGGGAAAATCACAGACCAACAAGGACAAGTGTGTCCCATCTCGCTGTGCTACGAGGGCTTGGGTGATTTGCTCATCCCCTTCTCCTCAGGGTTTCTCTGCCTTGGCTCCTTTGCTTTGCTCAGGTCAGATAAGAGAGGTCAGAGATCTCTTGGTCCTGCTGTGGGAGGTTTGGAAAGGGGTTCCCTGTTGGACCCTGTGCCTGCCCAATGCCTGTTCTCAGGGCTGGGGTTGGCACACCCAGGTGATGGTACAGGAGGGCTGTTGTCTCTCCCAGTGATCAAAGAGATTCATTCCTAGGACCATCAGAGCTCCCACAGTGGGTTGGATTGGAAGGGACCTTAAAGACCATCCCATTCCAGCCCCCCTTCCAGGGATGGGGGAACTTTCAGGGATGGAGTTTGTCTTTTGCTGTTGATTCAGGTGGCTTTGGATAAACACAGGGTTTTACTCCAGACTTTGGCTTTTCTGGTCTCTTGAAACTTTCAATCCTTAGAATTTTGCATCTGGATTGACGTTTGGAGCTCAAAGGGATTTTGTTTTCTCCATGACTTAGAGGGGGCTCCTGGCTGGGGGCCTTTAGTGATGATGGTGGTGGTGGTGATGATGGTGGTGATGATGCTGATGGTGGTGATGATGATGATGATGTTGATGGTCTCTGTGTGCACAGCAGTGTCCAAACCATCACTGAGTGTTACCAGTGCAAATCCAGAGACAGGGATCTGTTAATCCTGTGACTGCACAGCCAATCCCAAGAGGGACTGTCCAGGCTAATAAGAGCCCCCATGGACACATCCCAGTTGTGGTGGTGTCTGCAGTGCCACGTCCTTCTGGCAGCCAGCATGGCAAAGGGAGAGGGGGAAGGGGCACCCCTGGCACCTCGTCAGGGTGGCAGCAGTTGGGATGAAATGGGAATCCTGGGTTACTGGAGCAGCATGACCCTCCCATGCAGCTGCTGTGTCAGCAGGGAGGGACACAGAGGGGACAGCAAATGGCCAGGGTGCTGAGCAATCCTGCAGGGAAACTCAGCCTGGGAGCCTTTGGCCAAGGGAACAAGAGACAAAAAAGCTCCCCTGGCCTGGGCTGAGGTCCCTCTTTGTTTTTTGGGGTGGGGGTAGACTGAAAGTGTTGGACCCAGATCAGAACTGTGCTGCAGTTCAGAACTTCCCTTCAAGGCAGACCTGACTCACATGGAATCAGAGTGGATAAAGTTAAATTACTTTATGGCAAAGCAGGACCCTCCACCAAATAACTCCTCTCGAGATATCCAGAGTTATAAATGTCTCTGCAGAGTGCAGCTGCTTTTATTATCAACAGAAGGTATCAATGCCAAACCTGAGTAGTGAGGTTTCAGACAGCTATTTAAGAATTCAGTTATTTCAAAACTAATGTTAAAGATTCTAAAAGCTTGCCCTTCCCCTGCCATGAGGAGGTGAGAACCACTGGGATCCATCCTGCACTTGAAACCCCTGGGATTGCAGTTTCCCAGGGGCAGAGCTGGGTTCCTCTGTGCTCTCCACTGCCAGAAACTCCATCTCTATTGGTGGGGGAATCTATTGTTCCTAATCTGCTCAGTTGATCAATGAAGAGCAGCCTGTAATTAATTGTGTAATATTGTACCCGGCGTCCCACTCTGATTTATCCACATGGATTTGGGATTTGTTAACTGGGGCTGCTTTCCTGAGCTGTTTCAAGAGGCTTTGTTCTTCCCAGTTTTTAGCTGATAAATGATTCTAAATGGACACAGTTTCCATTTTTTTTTCCTCCTAGATCTCTTGAGTCCAAAAATTCTGATATTTTGAGCTAATGCTCCAAAGTGGAGGAGCTCCCTGAAGATGCACCATTTTCCTTGAAGATGCACAATTTGCTCCCTATTTCATTCAACTATCCAGGGGGGTCAGTAGGAGCAATTGGAACCCTCCTGCTCTCCTGAGGACCTGCCAGATTCCTGTGCAGTGAGCTGGGGAGGAGCTGGAAGGAGCAGCAGAGCTGGGCAGTGGTCTCAGTCTGCCCCAGGGACCTTTTGCCCTGCCCTCCCTCCCTCTTGGGTGATGGGACTCAAGGACAAGTTGCATCTGCCTGAGCTGTCCACTGTGATGTTCTACCTGTGCTGTTTTGGTTCTCGTGCAGATGGAGGGAACGAGGAGCCACCAGAGCGAAGACAGGCAAGTGTAGACTCCCGGCAGAGCCGAGCTGGCCAAGGTAAACCTGAGTCTTCTTCTGCTGAGGGACTCTTCTCCTTCCCCTCCTTCATGTCGTGTGTCCTGTGTCACCTGAGGGACTCTGTACCCATCCTTACTGCCCTCCAGGTTCCCAAAATAAGGACTCAGCCCTTCATCCTGAGTCCTGGCTCGGGTGGACCTGCAGGGTCACACGTGGGTGTTGCTGGAGATGGTTGGGCTGGGATTCTCCAGCACGTGCCAGCCCAAAGCAACCCTTGCTTTCCAAATTCCCACTTGGCCCTGATGGCAAAGTGGGAACCTGGCAGGTCATCCAGGAGCAGGTTCTCCCTCTGCAGACCCTCTGAGGGGATGGAGGAGAACCTGGCAGGTCATCCAGGAGCAGGTTCTCCCTCTGCAGACCCTCTGAGGGGATGGAGAAGGATCTGTGTGTGTGTCAGCCCTGTGTTACATCCTCACCTTTGGTTCATTACTGAGGAAGGCAGTGCTAAAAAGAGGGTTTGTGTTATTCAAATAGCAATCCTACAGACTCTTTGTTGGGTTTCCAGTGCCCAGAGTGGGTTTGGTGGTTACCAGCACACAGAGCTGTGCAGGGGGGGTTTCTGTCTCAGGCAGCACCAGCTCTTACACAGATCTCTGCTGCTTCAGAAGCAGCTTTACATGGTTTGGTGTGTTTTCCCATTTGTGAGGGCCCTGCAAAGGCTGGATTTTCACCCAGCTCTGGGGCTGAGCAGCATTTCTTGGAGGCAGGGCTCTACTGGTTGACTTCTTTCCTCTTTGGGATTGCAGCAATAATTCTCCTTTCATTTGGGCTCGAGCCTGTTGTTGGCATGGTGTCCTAATGAGTGGTGGTGGAGGCATTTTCTCCAGAGCACAGCTCTTTTTTGGCAATACCCCAGAGAAACGACTGTGAGTGGTTGAAGCTGTGATTGGGATGGGGAGTCCAAAGCCCCAAGCCCTGGGAAGTGTCAGCTGCCCTGCTCACTTTGCTTTGAAAGTTGTTGTTTTCCCTGTCCTGCTTTTAACATAAAGCCAGGGAGGGGCCAGGGAATCTGGAGCTGCACATTCCCCATGGCCACTTGAGGCCAAGTTGCTGTGTTTGGAGGTGCAGAATGAACCAGATGTTCTGAGCTCAGATAAAGGTGCTGTTGTGTCACTGCTGGAGGCTGAGCCTTGCTCTGCTGTGGCTCCCTGGGTTGCCCTTCCCTGGGTTGTCCTGGTTGTCTTTCCCTGGGTTGTCTTTCCCTGGGTTGTCTTTCCCTGGGTTGCTCTTCCCTGGGTTGCTCTTCCCTGGGTTGCTCTTCCCTGGGTTGCTCTTCCCTGGGTTGCTCTTCCCTGGGCTGCCCTTCCCTGGGCTGCCCTTCCCTGGGCTGTCTTTCCCTGGGCTGTCTTTCCCTGGGCTGTCTTTCCCTGGGCTGTCCTTCCCTGGGCTGTCTTTCCTTGGGTTGTCTTTCCCTGGGCTGCCCTTTCCAGTGCTTTCCTGTTATGGGATAGAGCTGCCTGCTGGCTGCCCAGTGCTCCTCACACTCTCTGCTCTCCCAGGTTCCCTTCCAGCCTGGCAGTTCAGGATCTTCAGGATCCTCTGCTGAGCCAAAGGGCTGGCTTTGAGCAGAGGACATGGGGATTTTCTGCAGATCCTTGTCTAAGTATCCCCAGCCTGTTCAGTCATTCAAGGAAGTGCAGCAATGAGCAAGAAGTTTCACCATGAGAGAGAATAGGGGTGGGGAAGGTGAAAAAAGCTCCCAACTTCTTGGAGAAAGAAGCTTTTGAGCAAAATCCCTTTGGATCCGTGGATGCAGCTGTAGGTGGAGACCTTCTGCAGTGAGGAAGGAGTCTCTTTGCTCCATAGAATGTTCCCTTTACCTTTGCCCTGCTCTGTGCCCATCACTTGCAATCTCCCTGCAGATATTTTTCCTGCTGGTGGGTCCAGGGGGTTTGTTATCCTTGGAGAAATCATCCAGCTGAGATGGAGCAGGTGTCTTCTTGCTGGTTCACCTTCCACACTGCCACTTGTGATGCTCAAATGTCTCGGTGTCTGCAAAGCTTCCTTGGCAGGACAAGAGGAAAGGGCCCCAGGGGAGGTGTAGGAGGTTTAGGGTGGATATTAAGGAAATGTTTCTCATGGAAAAGGGTTGTCCAGCCCTGGAACAGCTGCCCAGGGAAGTGGTGGGATCCCCATCCCTGGAGGTGTTCAAAAAACCTGTGGATGTGGCTCTTGACATGGTTTTGTGGTGAACACGGTGATGGTTGGACTTGAGTGTCTTCAAGGTCTTTTCCAACTGGAACAATTCCATGATTATCTTGTAAAACTCCAAGAAAGAGTTAATTAGTCCCACCATGCACTTTGCAGGAACGTTCTATTGAAGCACATTCTGTAGGCAAGGTCCACTTTGGCCAGGAGTGATCCCTAATTCCAATATTCTTTTGGACCAAAAGAGATTCCAGACTGTTGCAGTGACCTTGTTTGTGTGTTTGTTTACTCCTCCAGGGGGGAGAGAGCAATTCTGACATCTGTGGAAGCTCCTGGGGGGAGTTTTGTGAGTTTGCTGTTTTGTTTTAAAGCATTTGAATTCGAAGAGGGAAGGTGCTGCTGAAAACCTTGCCAAGTGATAATTCCTTTCTTTCTCTATCAAATACTGCACTCGATTTTCAGACTGATCCAGGACACTGGGACCTCACACTGTAATAACCACACAAGGACTTGTAGGTCTTTCCCAAGCTGCCCATGGTTTATTGTTCCCCAAAATCGAACCTGAGGCAATTTAAACTATTTTTAAGAATCAAAATCAGTGGTGGCAATTTTTTTTTTCCATGCCTGGTGCCAAATGTCTTATAAAAACCCACGGTGGATGTTTCTGGCAGTGAAGGTGGGTTGGAGCCCCCAGAGAGGCTGGTGGGGTCAATAACAGGTTCAGCTCGTGGCATCTGGAGAGGGTTCACAGGGTGGGACTTGTGTCTGGAGCTCTCACAGCTCTCTCTGTGTGTGTGAAGGGGGTTAGGGCTTGTCTGGGTTTCCTCTTAAGGATGGTCCAAACCCACTGGGAGATGTTCCTGAGCGTTGGCATCAGGAAGGGATGGATTTCAGCCTCCTGGAACCCTCCAGGAACCAGGCCAAGAGTTTTGGCAGTGGGTTTTTCCAGCATCTCTTGGATTGTTCACCTTGTCCTTTGGATGTTGGGAATACAATGAGTCTGTCATCTCCTGGAGTGCCAGGTGCTTGAGGCATTGTCCTATTGTCTCCTCCCCACTCCTGTCTGTGTCCTCTTCTGGCCAGCACTTGCATTTTCTCCTGTAAACTTATCCTCACAAACCATGGAGAACAGCCCAGATATCCAGTGGAAATCCAGTGTTTATGGAGGGAAACCAGCAGGCACTAAAAGCCCAAATGCATCTGGAAATGCTGTCACATTATCAGTGATGAAATATTGATGGGAACAGCCCCAGGTTGGTTTGCAGATGAATTATCAGTGGACTGGGTTGGGTTGTTCATCTTCCTGAGGAGGGGTGGAGATCCAGGTGTCCTTGACCCTGAGCTTTCTGTAGCTGCAGCTGATGGAGGAACTGATTCTTGCTGATCTGGAGCACCTGCCCCTCGTTTGTCATTCATATTGATTGCACCAATTAGCAATATGTGCTTTTATTGTTCTGGCTCCACTTGTTTTCGTGTTCTTTTGTGTCTTACATGTGGATCTTCAGTGATGTGACCCCCACAGGGGCTCTGTGTGTCTCTGGGGAGATTTGGAGCTGGTGGTTGTTTTTGGAGCCTTTTGTCCTTCCGTTTTATTTGGGGTTTGGGTTTTATTTTTCGGATAAAAGTCCTCATATTTAACTGGAATTCAACTGGGAGGTTTTTTATTAGAAACCCACCATCCAAAACCCATCAGTGACAGGACAAATCACTGTATCAAAACCCTGTGATGCTCAGACTCTGAGACACAAATTAACAATATTATAAGCAATTCTTCCTGGTTCTCCTGCTCACCACGCAGAGATGCTGCTCCAAAGCACAATTCCTTTAAGACAATCATCAATACTACCCAAGACCAACATGAGCAACCATAGCCATACCTTGGCATACCAAAGCAGGCTTCTCTCCTTTGCTTCCTGACCACTTCATTTGTGTTTCTCCTCCCCCCCAGGCACCTCCACAGAGAACGACTGTGCTTTTGAACCCGACTACGCCATCGCTCCTCTCGCAGTGACCGAAGGTATGCAGCACATTCGGATTATGGAGGGCATGTCCCGCTCCCTTCCATCCTCCCCCTTACTCACACATCAGTCTATCAGTGCTCGGCTCCAGCCTGTGAAGAAGTTAACTGGTAAGGACTTTAATCAACTTCACTGGCGCTTTTTTAAGGTCTGTCGGTGCAAAAAAATTAAAAAATCTATAAGAAAAGGCTTGGAAAGGGTTTCTGTAGCCAAGTCATTGGCTGGGTTGGTGAAGCCAGGGATGGATTGGGTTTTGTGCTGGCAGAGAAATCTTTCTGTTCTGGAAAAGATCTCTCTGGTTTACAAATATTCTCGGGGTTTTTGAGAAGTGTCTGGCCCAGTGGGGTTTGAGTTCCACCTTGGGCTGGGGTTTGGGCACAGTGGAAGCATTAACAGGCATTATAAGGAACTCTGTGCTTAAATGTTGAATGCTGAGAGAATGTCAGAGAAATCATGACCTTCCACAGCAAAGTGATTTTTGCATATTTTTAAACTGTTCTCTTTATCTAGTTTGCTGGGGGTGTGACTTGAACACCTCGAGATGGTGAAATAGTTGGATTTTCCAAAGCACTTTGGAGTCCAACATCCTTATAAAAGCCTGAAACAAAGGTGTTTCTACGGGTAACAGTTGGAAAAAGTTGTGTCTTGCCTAAAATCTGACCTCACTCCATGCCCACCTTAAGGCAAACCAGCCAGTGTCCTGTGCTGGTGCTGAGGGAACCTCCAGGCAGCATTTTGAGTGGGTCCAACCTGACCCAAAAGGGATCTCTGACACACCTGGTGCCTTTGGTTCCTCCTGGTGAAAGGAGGGATTGGGAACAAGAGGGAGACACTGAGCTGTGCCAGAGTCACAATTCCAGCACTGGGCAGGGCTGCTCTTTGCAGCATCCCAGGAGTTCCCCTAAAGAGCTGCAATTCCAGCAGTGCCTTTTGCAGGTGGTAATTCCAGGGAAGGGGTGGGGGATTCCTGGTTGGGCCCAGGCCAGGATGGTGCCAGGGAAATGCTGGTCATTCTTACTGCCCAGAGAGGAAAAGTGTAGGCTGCCAGTTCTGTTCAGAGGTCCTTTTTGGGGTCACACACAACACTCCTTGGGAAATGGCATGGGAAGGTGACTACATCTGTCTTCTGCTTGCACACATTCCCTTTTCCATCTGGTTGGAATATCCTGTTCCAGCTGGAGCCAGTCCCATGTACCAGGCAAAGCCCTGCTCATGCTTTGCACGTCCGTGGCTCCATGACTCCTGGTACACTTCGAATTCAGGGGGTGTTTGCCTGCGTTGGTGGAGCAGATTTTTAAAATTATTAGGTTAATTTACTGTTGATGTTGTCAAAGGAAGGTGTTTATTTTGCACCCTCCTGCAGTCATGAGAGGAATTTGGTTGCTTTCATAAGGTGACGTGGAAAGGAGCTGGGAAAGCAGCACTTCTGCTCTTAGTTATTCCGAGTATTTATCCTGGTTCCTCAGCTATTCCTTATTGTCTGTCTCTTATTTCCTACAAAGCTGAGAGGTTCAGGAAGCAAAAATATCCCTTAGCAGCAGGAAGAATCATGGAATCTCCTGAGCTGGATGGGATTGATCCAACCCCTGGCCCTGCACAGACACCCCAACAATCCCACCCTGTGCCCCAGAGCATCATCCAAACCCTCCTGGAGC
>JAWWEE010000073.1:1362419-1372548 GCA_035221455.1 Xenops minutus | reverse complement strand
CCCTTTAGGCACTGCAAGGGGCTCTCAGGTGTCCCTGGATCCTTCTCTTCTCCAGGTGACCCCCCCAGCTCTCCCAGTCTGGCTCCAGAGCAGAGGGGCTCTCTTGGAGCATCTCCATGAGCTCCTCTGGACTTGCTCCAGCAGCTCCACACCCACCCTGTGCTGGGAGCCCAGAGCTGGAGGCAGAGCTCTGTTTACATAATAGGTATCATTTAGGTAATATACCTGCATTTGCTAATTAGGGGGATTGTTCTTCATTAGTCAAGTTAAAACTGCAGTGACCAAGGTGAACTGGACCCCTCCATCTTCCATTCCTACTGTACAGTATTTGGTGAAAATGAGGATGTATGAGGTTGATAACTTTACTTTTTACAATTCATTTACTTTTGGATCTTATTTATGTGGTGCATGAAGAAGCTGTGGGCAGGAGTTGCCTTAAATTGGCACAAATATCCCTGACTTCCTGTAGGTGCTCTAGCAGGTTTTTCACTTGGCTAATCTGGAGGTTGTAAATGTAAAGAATCTGGAGAAAATAACACAAAAAGAATGATTTCTGTTTAATAACTGCAAGGGCACAGTGGGAGAACATCCATGTCTCTGTGACACCAGGCCTTGCTTCGTGGCCCTTGCCATGTTGAGTTCAGAAGTGAAGAAGATTTTACTTTGCCCACACTTTATGCAGCGTTTAAAACAAGAAGAAGAAAGGCAGGTGGATAATTTCAGGAGGTTTGTCACGCTAGTGATTAATATTTTGCTTGGCTGATGAGGAAATCTGGGCTCAGTTCAGCTCCTGGATGCCACAGCAACCCTCGCAGCGTGATCTTAAAATGCAAATGGGTGAGCTATTCTGAGCTGCTGCCAAAGTAGGTTAATGAATCCTGGGCAGAGTCACTGCAGGATCCCACACCCACTGGTGGGCTCAGCCTGTGCCCCAGCAGAGCTGCCCCTTCTCCTGAGCCAGGCTGGGCTGGAGCATCTTGGTGAGTACATGTGGATGGTGGAGCCCAGCTGGGCTGGCAGTGGGGTCTGAGACCTGAGCACAGCCTCAGGTGGAGCAGAACTGGCCAAAAAAGGTGTGTCCTCTGCTTGTCCAGCTGTGCTAGCAAGGTCTGGGCTGGAGGTGCCACCTGAAGGCAGGGAAACCACAGAGTGCTGCAGTTTGGTTCTCTCTGGGAAAGCCAGAGGGGCTGTGGGTGGTCTTTGTGCCCCACCTGGGAGTCAGAGGAGCATCAGCACCATCAAATTCCTGTCACAGTGTGGTGGTGGATCCCTTTGCTCTGATTCCCAACCCTGTAGGTCTGTAGGAATTAATGTGTAAATGTGATAGGGTTTTTTGTCACCTCTCACAAGGAAGAGTCTCTCTCTGAGGTTCTTCTGCCAGGAGCTTTGATTTTCCCGTGGAAACTTTGGAAATAATAGAAGGTGGCTTATCCCAAGGCTGTGTTGATGTATCCCAGGTGGAAAAGTGGTGGAAAAATGAGCTTGAGTGGAGTAGGGGAAGCCACTTTTCAGCAAGCAAGGCTTTCCTCTGCCAGTGTTTGCACTCAAAGCAAGACAAGAGCCTCTTTCCCCCTTTGTTCCCCCCATGGTTTCCCCAAAACCCACGAAGGGATTTGGGCTGGAGCAGCTCCACGTGGTCCCTGCAAGGTGTGAATCTGTTGGAGATTTCCTTGCCAAAACTGCTGGGCACTTGGTGCCAATTGTCTGTGTAGGAAAAGAGGAACTATTTCTGGAGGTACTTTGTGTTTCCTGAGTCATGGTCCCTCCTGTTTCTCCCAAATCAGGGCTTTAAACTATGAGCCATTAGCTCCAAGAAGGTGCATTTTGATAAGAGGGTTTCTTACTCATCTTGATAAAAGCTGTGGGTTTGGGGACAATGTCTTGGTCTTTGCCACCTGTCAGTCCTGAGCTGCCATGAGCATCACTTCCCAGTCTCCCAGTGCTGAATCACCCCCAAATTTCATGCTTTAAAACCACTGAGGCTGTAACCTGTCCCAGAAGGTGAATGTGCTATTTGCAAAAATGTTTGAGAGCTGTCAAAGGACAGAAAGCAGGAGGTCCATCCTTACATCAGTAGCCAGAATTCCCTCTCTCCCTCTCTCTGTGATTTTGCTTAGTGTGAAATGTCTTTATTATCATGGAATACCCTGACTTGGAAGGGGCCTCCTGACTCTGAGTGGGACAACTCCAAGGGGGCCACCTCAAAAGGTTTTGTACATGCTGAACTCACTTTACATGTTTCTAGTGCTTGACACAGCATTAATTAGTCAAAGTTTGTTCAGAATGTGGCTCTTTGGACCCCAAATTAACTGCATTAAGAGCTTAAGTGTCCACCAAGGTGGAGGGAATTTGGATGTTGTAATCTGGATGTAAAGACCAAGGTTCAGGCTGTGAGGTTTTCTCTGATGGCTTGTCCTCTTGGAGTTATTCCTGTCCATTTCTATGTCACCTCTTACATAATTTCAATTATTACAGAACTGTGTCCTGTCTCTGATCTGCACAGCACAGGGACTATTTCTTGGCTTTAATAAATGCATCACTTGGGTTAGAACGGACTTACTTTGAAATTTTTGATCCTGTACAGTAAAGGGAAGCTCAGTTGGAAAAAACCCACATTACAAGGTGCAGATCTTCACATTCAGATATTCCTCATTTGTAAAAGAAAACCAGGGAGGAGTTGAGCCAAGAGGAGAGGCAGGAGCAAGAGAGCCCTGTCTCCTGGATCCACGGAATCCTCTCCATGTAAAACAGCCTGGCTGGTGAAAATCCTGACCTGACTGCAACCCCTGAACAGCTTCCAGGAGGCTTTTGGCTCTCACCATGTAAAAGCAGCCAACTGTTAATGCTGAAAAAAATCTGCTACTGAGAAAGAAAACTGGTCAGAGGATCCCTGTGCTGCTCCTGGAACTTGGCACCTCCAGGGCTGGAATGAGCAGGAGTTGGGAAAACCTGCAGCAGTTTTGACAGTGCTGGGGAATAAACCAGCCTGACACTAAGTGGTGCTTCTTCCTCTCACTCTTCTTTTTTTTTGCTGTTTTTCCCTCTGATTCCCCAGCTTTTATCACGAGGCTGCTTTCGAGAGATTTATGTGCCCATGGGTTAAAAATAGGTTTGTTAATAAATTCACCTAAGTGCCTGCTAAGCAGAATAGATGCTGCTGACAAGAAAACAAGATGGATTTGTTTGCAACTTTAACTGCTTGGAGAGAGGAACAAAGAGCAGCTCAAAAGGCACATCAAGATAAATTTAACTCAGGTTAAATATTTTTGTGATCTTACAGTTAAAGCATTTGAATTCTGACATTCTCATCAGTATTATGAAATGCTCTGTTAATAATGAATAGGATTTCTGAGAATTACAGATCCTTTTTTAAATCTAGCCTGCTTCCATTTGGGCTTATTCCCCAAAGAGGAGCTGCCTGAAAAATGTCTCATCTTGATGACTAGTGAGCTTTTATTCACTGATGCACCTGCACATTGCAGTGGTGGTTCAGGAGGTGGAAAGGGGGGGGATTTATCAGGTGTCTCATCAGCTCTTGAGCAAAACCTGGGGGGTCACAGAATCCCAAGCCCACAGAGTGCCAAAGGACACCGTGTCTGAATCCCAACTCTTTCTCCATGTTATTGAAAGGAGAGATCAAGCAGAAAGCAAAAGCAGGAACCCACTGAAACAGCAGTTCTGCTTCCCCCATTAAACCACTGGGGCATCAAGGGTTGGGTTTGACCCCAACCCCTGGCCCAGAAATGCTGCTTTTCCTCTGCAGGGTTGTGTTTTTGGGGCTGGATTGAACATGTTCTGTCACAGCCTCCTGTGTCCTGGTGCCCTGGGCATCATCTGTAGAGTCTTGGCCTTGAAGGATGTGCCTCTCAGCAGATGGCTTAAGGCACAAATTCCCAAATTCCTGCTCTTTGATGCATTTGAGGTCATCAGTTTCCCTTTTGGTCCATTCAGAGGTTGTGTTTTTTGGAGCTTTTAGTCAGTAGGGTGTCCTTGGGTTTGAAAGGTGTAGAATAAGGGAGTGATTGGAGTTGGAAGGGACCTTTTAAGCTGATTCCACTGTCCCCAAGTGCTACAGCCACACATTCTGGACACTTTCCAGGGCTGCTGCTTCCATCACTGCCCCAGTGAAGAAATTCCCCCTGATACCAAACCCTGGTGCAACTTGAGGCCATTTCCTCTCATCAGATTAGAGTGGAATGGAGAGGAATAGAATAAGAAAATAAGAATAAGGATTTAAGAGTAAGGATAAGGTTAAGAGTAAGAATAAGGTTAAGAATAAGAATAAGGTTAAGAATAAGAATGAGAATAAGAATAAGATATTTTTAGTGGGAAGGGACCTGCAATGATCACCTGGCCCGACTCCCTGACCCTTTCTTTGCCACTTCCATTATATTTGGCAGCTTGTCATTCCAGCTTTTCCCTGCTGAATATCCCAGTTGCAGACACTGTGAATTTTCTGAAATGAACTGTTTCTTTCTCAGGTTTCCATTGTGAAGGGGCAGTGCCTGAGCAGCTCAGGGGTCACATTGAGGATAAACTCCATCCCCCTGAGACATGCTCCCTGTGTCGGGTCACGTTGCTGGCTCAGAACTAACCCAAAGCCTTTGCCTTTTAACTAAAATCAGAATAATTTTGATTTAAAATAGCTCTAGAAGGGATTGAACCCACAGAGCCATCACTCCAGCCTGTGCAGCAGCACTTAGATGATCCAGGGCTGTTCAGCAGGTAAATTAATCCACAGGGAGCAATCCTAAATACCTGACTCAATGACGAGTTTGCACATAAACAGCGTTAGCAGAAACCAGTGAAAATCATGTTTCAAATGAACACAAATTGGCAATTAGTAAAGGGGCCAGCAGGACTTATTAGCTCTTCTTTTTTCTTTTATGTTTTTTTTTGTTGCCTCATTTAGAGAAAACTTATTTTGACACATAGTTATTTTGTTTTTCCTCGATTTGATGTGTTGGAAGATGACTGATGGCAGCTGCTGATTTGTTTCTACGAAGATTAATTAGACACATACTGAGATAGGCTTTTAAAATTAATGGATTTTAATGGATCAATGGATGAGGGTTTTTTCCTGTGAATAGACAGCATAGTCTGCTTCACCCTGCAGACCCAGACTTTGAAATGGAGACTTTTCTAGAAAACCATTTCACTCTTAAACAATTTGAGGGAGCAGGAGATGTCTGTGAACATCTGTTTTAATGTGATTTTCTTACCCTGAATGGTAAATGTGTTTACCTGACAGCAAACCTATGTTTAAATGCCAACAAACAAATACCACTTCTTAGCAGTTGATTGTGTTGGTTCTAAACTGCAAAATATGTTGCAAACAACGAAATTTTGGAACATTTGGTGGCATGAAAAGATATTGTTCCCCATGCGTAGACAAGAAATTAAATACTGAGACATAAAGCCACAGAAACAGAGGTGAAGTTTGAACTGGGTGGAGTTTGTTGGGATGGATAAAGAACAGGCACAGCAACAGTCACAGGTCCTAATTTTTTTTTAATGATGATTTTGAGATTATAAATTCTAATTGCTATCATAATGTCATTTAATGTGTAGAATGAAGCCAGGTAAGTCCCTGGTGTTGGAAGTTCATGGTTTTGCATTGGGATAGAGCCCAGCTGGGCACTGTGAGAGTGACACCCTGGCACAGGGTGCCCAGAGAATGGATGTCCCACCCCTGGAAGTGTCCAAGGCCACCCTGGGCTAGAGGAAGGGCTTGGGACTGGATGGGCTTTAAGGTCCCTTCCCCCCCAAACCATCCTGGCATTCTCTGTCACACAAGTGGTTTGTGGGCATTTGGACCTTCTGTCAGTGACTGAGGGATGTGACTGTGACCTTGAGTGAATGTGTGGAGACTAAAGGGGAAAGGAAAGGAGTTGCAGCCCATGGGAAATGCCTCGGGATCCAGGAGAGAAAACACCAGCAGGGAGAAGGTGGTGCTGGTGTGGATCAATAGTGGTGTCACTGCCCAGTGGGAAAGTCAATACAGCAAGGCTCCTCGTCTGTAAAATGAAATAATAGGAGGGGAGATGAGTGGATTACAGTTAAAGCTTCATAAAAACCTGCTGTCAGTCCAGCAGGATGAGGGGTTCAGCTTCTCAACCCACCTAATCCACGCAGCTTGTTGTTCAGGAGCTTCTCAGTGTCACACCCTGCCAGGTTATGAACCTGTACAAACCCTCCCTGCAAGGGTGGCCACTGCAGTGCCACTGAAGAGCCCTGGCTGATGAGAATAAGATATTTTTAGTGGGAAGGGACCTGCAATGATCACCTGGCCCTTTCTTTGCCACTTCCATTATATTTGGCAGCTTGTCATTCCAGCTTTTCCCTGCTGGATATCCCAGATGCAGACACAGTGCCTGCAGACACAGTCTGGCTGATGTTCCTCCCTGAACAGCCCCTGCCCTTGCTGGAACAGTGCACTGGGATACAACAATGCACTGGGTTTTTAATGCTCTCTGTCATTACAAATGGCTTTTAACAGGATGAGCCCCAACCTTAGAGCTGAGATGCTCTTTTTGAAGCCGTAAGCAGCAGCAGCAGCATCATCCTTACCCTGCTGTCCATAATCTCTGATTCCTGGGAATGTGGGGAGGGTGCTGGGGCTCAGAGCTGGCTCAGAGTGTCTGTGCAGCCCCCCCTGCCTCCCTCTCTGCTCAGTTCCCTTCTCCTCTCTCCCTTCCAGCCACTCTGACCAGTTACTCGGAGAATGTGGAGCGCACGAAGTACGGAGGGGAGAGCAGCAAAGAGCTTGGCTCTGGAGGCAACCTGAAACCCTGGCAGTGCCACAAGGCCAGCATGGACTCGTGCCTGTACCGTGTGGATGAGAACATGACAGCCTCCACCTACAGCCTCAACAAAATCCCCGAGAGGAGCCTGGACACCGTGCTCTCCCAGTCGGTGCAGTCCATTCCTCTCTACCTTATGCCACGGCCAAACTCAGTGGCAGGTAAGGAATCCCTCTTTGTGCCTTTGGGGGTGTCCTCAAACCTTCCTGTGTGCTCCTCGTCCAAGGGGGAACCTCCTTGCTGGAGTTGCCATGGTGAAGGGTGACAAAAGTTGGCTGTTGGTGGAACTTATTGCTTCTAAATGGAAAATTCCCCTGGGGAAAACTGGTTCTGGTGGTGCTTAGTGGTTGTTCCAGCAGTTCGTGGTGCCTCTCTTAGGGAGGGACCCCTGAGAGACCCTCTCCCTCTCTGTACAAGTGTTAGATTATTAGGGAATATGTTTGAAAGGAAAAAGCAGAGTCTTTGATGTCATTCCAATGCAAATATCTCAGGTTTAAAGTGCCAAGACATCACTGCCATTTCAAGGGATTCACTGGAAGTAACACCAAGTGTCTGATCTTCTCTGAAGCTCTGCAGGGCTCTGGGGTTCAGAGCCTGCTGAGGCTCTGCCTGCAGAAGGTTTACCTGGGTCCCATCCCTCCTGCTGGCCTTTGCCCTGATCATGCCAGCCCGTGGGTGTCCTCACACCCCACAGCCCCTGGGGCTTGCTGAGGACCAACATTTGTTGCCTTGGCATCAACATTATTTGAATTTCAATTCGTGCCTGCTGTCCGAGACAGTCCCAAATGCTGCTGTGCCATCCCTGAGTGATGCCTTTTGCCAGCCTGCTGAGTGTGCCCCTGCAGTTGGCAACAGCAGGGCAGAGACAGGAGATGGGATTAAAAATATGAAAGCTTTGCTGCAAAGCTGCTTGCCTGGCTTTATTCCCCTTTCCTTTCCTTGCTGGGGGACTTCTCTGGGGTAAATGCCCTGTTATCTGTGTACAAACACAGGGAGAAATCCAGAGTTGGAATTCCAGGTCCCTGGGGCTTGTGCCACTGGCTGGCAGTGGGAATGCAGCTCCCCAGAGCCCAGGGATGGTGCTGGGTGATATCCCAGGGTATTCACTGTCTGTCCAAGCAGCACCCCGTGGGGAACAGGCTGCGTTGCATAACTGGATTAGGCTCCCTTTTTAATCCCACTTTAGCCAGTCACAGACCTAAAAGCCACAGAGAAATGAGATTTAGAGATGCTGATGTACAAACCCCCCAGCATGGAGGTGCAGCATGGGCTGAAAACCTGGATTTCAGGGCTGGGAAAAACCTGGAAAACTCTGCTTATATAGCCTGATTCCTTTAGATTAATTTCTTATAAATGACACCACGTAAACACCTTCCAAAGCAAGCAGAGTAGGCTGGGAACTATAAATTTAAATACACGTGTGTTGGTTTAATTCACTTTAGGAGTTGTTGCCTTGCTTGGTGCATCTAGAGGCAAATACTGTGCCCAGCGAGGCTCAGGAACAGTTTTTCCTTCTGGATTTCTCTTTTTAGTGGAGTTTTCACTGCTTTCTATGTTTATGATGCTTTCTGTGTCAGCTTACACAGGTCATGTCCCAGGATAAGTCATGGTAGTAACTGTGCATAAGAATTCAAGATTTTTCCTTAACCTTTTATCATGAAATACTCCCACATTGGCTCCTATTAGTTTATGGCCTCAGAAAATGATGGGGTTTAGGTAATGGATTTTTATGGGAGTTTTTCCCCAGATTTTGCCCATTTTGTGCTTGAATGATGGGAAAGGGCAAACAGGTTTTCAGGGTTGATTTAAACCTATGTGCAAATGTGCCACTGCCCAAAGAGTTAATGCTGAGCTGCCAGTTCCATGTCCTTGCTCCAGTGCCACACATGGGGTAAGCACTTGATAAACCAGATTAGCTGACTAATCCAGCTGAAAAGGAACCCTCCAGAAAAGAGGGGTATTCATTTGGAGCCTCAAGGTCAGCGTGGCTGGCAGTGGGGCAGAAAGCTGCCTTTCTTTTAGTGCTGTTCTCTGCTATCCCACATTTTAAGGTAATCATGGAATCCCAGCTTTACTAAAACAGGCTCTTCTTGTCCTATTTTCCTTGTCTTAATTTTCCTTGTCCTATTCTTTTTTCAAATGCAGTTGAATTTGTGTACAAACAGTCTGTTCTTGGGAGCCAAAGTGTGACAGCACTTACACCTTGTGGCTTTTTGGTTTTTGTTCCTTTTCATTCTTGTTTTTCCTTCAAGATTCTCCCAGAACATCTTCCAAAACAGCACAAAGCTGTTCTTTCTCATAGCAGCTTACAAAGAGCAGTCAGTGACTGTGACATGTCCCTGCTGTCACTGAGCAGGTTACAACTGGGAGTAGTTCTTACAACATGTATTATTCCCTGGCAGGGTGGGCAGCCCTGGCACAGGGTGCCCAGAGAAGCTGTGGATGCCCCACTGAAGTGTCCCAAGCCAGGTTGGACAGGGCTTGGAGCACCCTGGGCTGATGGAAGGTGTCCCTGCCCATGGCAGGGGTGGCACTGGGTGGGCTTTCATGTCCCTTCCCATCCAAACCATCCTGGGATTCTGAGACTAATTTCATCTTGCACTCAGTCACATCATGTATCCTCAGAAACAGCTAAAATCACTTTTTTGGGGGGGTAGAAAAGCCCCAGCAGAGAACAGCACTCCTGGAGCTGTTTGATTTGGCAGAGCACATCTAGGGTTGGTAAATCCCTGAGTTTCAGGGGTTACCATATAGGTGGGCATTTAAAACCCAGGTGTGGGAGCACATCTGCTGAGCAGGGCTGAGTGACCACCCAGGGCACAGGCATTATTAGGCAATTAACTAATTCCTCATCTGCTGTTTGCCTGGGCACTGCCTTGCAATGGGGAGGGGAGCTGAGACCCCTGGAGTTGGAGTTGGGCTTTCAGCCTTTGGAGGGACACAAATTTCCTAGGGAGGGTTTGTGGACACAGAGAATGTCCCACTCTGTTGTCATCACCTGTGAAATGAGCTGTGAAATCCTGTGTTGTTCAGACCACATGCATGGTTTATAAGGTCTGTTTAAATATTAATAGGGAATTAAAATGCCCTTATATAATACTAGCTTGGCTCTTTTTCCTCTTGGAGAATATAAAGCAGCAAGCAAATACATTATTAGTTACAAACTTGAAATTCTTCATCCATTACTACAGCATATTCATGGAATCACAGGATCCCAGAATGGTTTGGGCTGGAAGGGACCTCAAAGCTCACCCAGTGCCACCCCTGCCATGGGCAGGGACACCTTCCACCAGCCCAGGGTGCTCCAAGCCCCATCCAACCTGGCC
>JAWWEE010000073.1:1322086-1337258 GCA_035221455.1 Xenops minutus | reverse complement strand
GAACCATTCCCTTCCCAGCCCTTCCCCACCCTCCCAGGGAAGAATTCCATCCCAGCCTTTCCCCATTCTCCCAGGGAAGAATTCCATCCCAGTATTCCCCTACTGGCAAAGGGAAGCCATTCCCCCTGTGCTGTCACTCCATCCCTTGTCCAAAGTCCCTCTCCAGCTCTCCTGGAGCCCCTTTAGGTGCTGGAGGGCTCTTCTGAGGTCACCCTGGAGCCCAGTGGTCCCTCCCATCATGACCCATTCTGGGTGAGTCTGTGATGGTGCTTGTTGGGACACAAGGGGTTAACCACCTCCCTTCTGTGCAGGTCTGTAGAGGAAACATTTGGTGTTCCCTCCTCTTACCTCCTACCATCTCCCAAACCTGCCCTCACAGTTCCAAAGGGGAAAACAAGCAACAATTTCCATGCACAGTGCTGGTTGCAGCAGCATGTTTGGATTTATTCGTGTAGGGGGGATTTTTTTCCTTTCTCTGCCACTGCTGGGTAGGTTTTGGAGAATCTGAAGCTTTCACCAAAGGACTGATACCAGCAAAGTCAATAGACACCCTGTGTGATGCCTCTGGGGAGCTGGTGACAAGCCTTATCCTGATTACAGAGCTTTTTCTAACGCAGCATTGATTTTTGTCTTCTTTTCTTTCTTCCCTCTGCAAGTTATAAGTAATTCATTGTGACAATCCCTAAATTCGAGATCTTTTCTCGTTGCCATGATAACTGCCAGAGCATTTGCAGAGTTCAGGACTCTCTTGTCCTGCAGAAATGATGTTTATCACCGTGGCTTTGCTGCATCTTGGCTGCAAAAATACTCCAGATCATTTTGTGTCGTTTTATTACCGCCCCACACTCCCCAGGGGAGGATCCAGCAAGAAGTAGGTGCACCTTCTACCACATCCAAAACCCTGATGTTCAAATCAGCTCCTCAAAACCGTGTCCAAGCTCTTGAGCAGCAGCATCTGGGTCCAACCACCTGGTTCCAGCAGGCACAAGGCACATGTGGAGCAGTTGGCTTTCCTGGCATGGAGAAATGTCACTGTGGGAGGAGCGTGGCTGCTCTTTCCTCCCAACACTCCTGGCAAAAAGAAAAACACACATTTAGGAATGGTTGCTCTCAAGGAGAATAGTTCCTACTTATTACAGTAGCTCCTTGGGAGGCACTTGAATTGCAAAGCATTTCAGAGGATGCTTATTTTTCTTGCCAAGCAGGTTGGTCCCCATCTAGTCCTAAATTCTGAAGAATTTTATATAAATCCCCTTTTTTTCCCTTTCCTCTTGGGCTCTGCACTCAACAGCTCCAACAGAGCAGGTGACCAGCACTCCCATCCTTCAGCCTTGCTGGTCAGGAGCGCTGGCAAGCTCATTTGCACCAAGTCTTCTCCAGCAAAATTAACAGTGTCTGGCAATTGGGTTTAAGATATATAACATTTAAGACTCTGTAAATACATCAGCAGGTCTTTTACAAGGTGCTGTTGAAGCTTTTATGCTACTGGGACGAAATTATTGCGTACCTGTTAATGGCGAGCGCCTCCAAGAAAGATTCATGTTTCTCAAATATATATATATATTTTTAATGACAAGGAAGCTGAATAATATATAGGAGAACAAAGTTCTGATTCTTCCCCTGGTCTCTGCTTTCTCCTCTCTCCCTTGGGCTTTATGGGGAATATGAGATGTGGGTATAAAAGTCAGGCATTGCATTCACTCCAGGATTTCAGAGAGGCATAAAGTGTATTTCCAAGTGTACCCAAAAACCTCACTGAGGAGTTAACTTTAAAAGCACCTCTGGTCATTTTAATGCAAAATAGCTGTTTTTTCACATGGATATTTAGAATGTATTAGGAAATCAATGCCATTTGTTGGCATAAGACAAAGACAAGGTGCTTGGCAGCACCAAACATGAGGTGTTTGCTGCGTGTTCTCCCTGGAAGACCACAGGGACCACGGGCTGGGCCTTCACAGAAAATTTCCTCCTGCAATTCAAAGTCCAAGAGAAAAACTCACCTGCTGTTGGGAATTTGTGACTCTCTAGGATTTCTCTGTAGAACGTCACAGATCAGAACCTGCAGCATGTGTGAGCAGCACAGGCCAACAATAAACTCAGATGTCCCATTTGCCACCTGGTTTTGAGTTCATTAGACAAGATGACCTTTGAGAAGGTACCACTTGAGCTTCAGATACAAGTCCAAAAGTATCTTTATCATTACTTGTAAAGTCATAATCAGCTCTCAGCATCAGAAACACTGACTGCATTGTTTGCATCATTGGGTTACTGCATTCTCCTGGGTTATTACATTCTCCAGCAGCCACAAAATCCTGTTTAAATCATCCATGATAGGCTTTTTGTAGGATTCTCAAGGCCAGGTTGGACAGGGCTTGGAGCAACCTGCTCTAGTGGAAGGTGTCCCTGCCCACGGCAGGGGGGTGGAATGAGGTGACCTGTAAAGGTCCCTTCCAATATGCAATTAATGTGTCATTAAAAAGGTGCTGCTGCTGTGATTTTTTTCTTCTCCAGCAATAGCTGATGGTGCTTTCGAACACTGTAGTGGCTTTGCAGTGCATTAGGGTTTGCAGGACATTGCATTTGCATGTCTGTAGCTTTTCTAATAAATGCTTTTGCCCTTTCTCTCAGAGAGGAAGATCCCTGACGAAGATTTCATTATATTAATTGATGGTTTAAACGAGGCTGAATTCCACAAGCCGGATTATGGAGACACCATAGTATCCTTCCTGAGCAAAATGATTGGAAAATTCCCTTCCTGGCTGAAGCTGGTAGTGACAGTCAGGACAAGTCTACAGGTATGTTGAGACCCAAAATGCTGATAAACTGTGTCACTGTCATGGTGGGCTGATATAAAGATGGATGTCTGGATTTGCTCAAGGCCCTTTATTTCAGGTTACCTTTTTCTGGCTTTTTAATTCTTGGCTTCACATCCACATCCCCAGGCTCGCTCTGCAGCTTTGGATGGATCTGATCCAGCATCGCTTTTTCACATCAATAAATGTTCATCAGCAAATGGGTGAGATCATTCTGTGGCACAGCTCACATGCCAACAGCTCTGACTCCCTGAACCATTAGGAGGGCAGGGCTGATGTCTGTCAGCCTGTGCAGCTCGAGAAATCCTCTGCTCTGTGTGCAAGAGCAGAGCAATTCAGATTTCCTGCCCCTCCTATCTGACCCAGAGCGTGACCGTTTCAGTCTGGAGGAGCCAATGTCAGGCCAAGACATTATTCAGCTCAAAAACACCTGTCCTGAGCAGGTGCTGAAGCTCTCAGCTCAGTCTTGTTTGGGTTATTTTTAAGGGGTTTTATTTTAGTTTGCAGCTGGGCAGGTTTTTACCTTTGGCATGCCCTTAGCTGTTCCTCATGACTCTGGCAGGAGGATCAAGCTAAGCTTGATTTGCTGGCTCCTCTGCTCCTGTGAACAGGGAGAGGTGGGAAGCAAACACAGTGACCCTGCTGGGGACATTCCCACTGAGCAGAGAGCCAGAGTCAGCAGGTTGGGACACACATTTGGGAGCCAGCTCAGAGCTGCTCTGGGCAGAAAGGGTGGCTGCAGCTCTCTGGTTCTCATTTTTGCATTATTAGCCATTTCTTCATCAGCACAGAGCTGTGGAGTTCAGTTTTAATGAGATTTGCTGATGTTTACTGAGATCCACAGGTTGATTGCCTGGCAGGGAGCTGAGTCTGGTTCCAGCCCCAGCAGGGCAGCTAGACCCTGCTCTGTGTCCTTGTCACTGGAAGTGGCAGCTGCTCCCCAGGCCCCAGAAAGCACAGGATATCTGATGGATTATCTGCTCCCCAAGATCCAGGAGAGCACAGGATATCTGATGAATTATCTGCTCCCCAAGATCCAGGAGAGCACAGGATGTCTGATGGATTATCTGCTCCCCAAGATCCAGGAGAGCACAGGATATCTGATGGATTATCTGCTCCCCAGGCCCCAGAGAGCACAGGATGTCTGATGGACTGTCTGCTCCCCAAAATCCAGGAGAGCACAGGCTCTCTGCTGTTCAGTGCTGGAGTCCATTTTTTGCTCCGTGATGGAGTAGATTAAATATCATTTGGAAGAAATCTTTTCATAATTGTGAGCAAATTGCATCCTGATGGCTTGAATTTCTCATTTAATTAGTGCTCTTGCAGCCCTATGTCCTTCACTGCAGCTTTACCCTGCGCTGGGCTCTCCCTCTTTATCTTATGGCTTCTGCAGAGCCTGCCTTGCCCAGGGCTGTTGCATCATTTCTCTCCTCATTGAGAGCCCAGGAGAGGCTTTGGAAAGACCTTTGAGAAGCTTAATTTTGGTTAATTTGGATAAGTATCATCAGCGAGTTCAGCTGATGACCATTCCCTGGGCACAGCATCCCACAGCAGGCAGACACAGGGCAATACTCAGATCTGTCCTGGTGTTTCCACACCCCTGTGGAGGGGGGGTACAGGAGGTTCTTGGGCTCAGCTGCAGCAAGTTTCTGCCACCAGGCTGTCCCTTCCCTCTGCCTTCTTCCCTTCCCCACTCTTCCCATCTGGAGGTGGGAATAGCAGGGGCACTGCCCAGTGTGAATTTGCCAGCCCTTTCCACGGCTGTGGTGTCAGGAAATATCCTTCATTTTCATTTCAGGCATGTTTCACACTCAACCTGCTCGATTATAGAGGAGCCTGAGGTCCTGAGGGCACAAAGTGCCACCCGTGTGCTTGCCCTGATGGAAGGTCTTAGAGGAGTCCCAGAGGGGCCATTGGGATAGAAATTAAGTATGCTTGATGAAGAAGAAACACTTGCCAGCATGAGTGTCTTTTTTTTCTTTCTTTCTTTCTTTGTAGGAAATAATTAAGCTGTTGCCCTTCCACAGAATATTTTTGGATAGACTGGAAGAGAACGAAGCCATCGACCAGGACCTGCAGGCGTACATCCTGCATCGCATCCACAGCAGCTCCGAGATCCAGAACAACATCTCTCTCAACGGCAAGATGGACAACACCACCTTTGGCAAGCTCAGCTCTCACCTCAAGACCTTGAGCCAGGGCTCCTACCTGTACCTGAAACTCACTTTTGATCTCATAGAGAAAGGATACCTGGTGCTCAAAAGCTCCAGCTACAAGGTGGTGCCCGTGTCCCTGTCCGAGGTGTACCTGCTGCAGTGCAATATGAAGTTCCCAACACAGTCTTCCTTTGACCGGGTCATGCCTCTCTTGAATGTGGCAGTGGCTTCTCTGCACCCATTAACAGATGAACATATTTTTCAGGCCATTAATGCAGGTAACATTGAGGGCACTTTGGAGTGGGAGGACTTTCAGCAGAGGATGGAGAACCTTTCTATGTTTCTTATCAAACGTAGAGATATGACGCGAATGTTTGTTCATCCCTCTTTCCGAGAATGGCTTATTTGGAGAGAAGAAGGTGAAAAGACCAAGTTTCTTTGTGATCCTAGGTAAGCAAACACTCTGAGAAATCAGAGCTTACAGAGGTGTTGGTCACACTGTCCCCTGAGTTGTTCCATTTGACGAGTTTGCACATGGCTGTGGTTACCTGCCTTAGGTGTGTGTGCACTGTGGTTCTCAACATCTCTGAGGATCACCTGAGATTTCTGTGTTGTTCATGGAAAGAAATGAGCCCCCCCGGGCACACAGCTCATCTGGTAGACCCAACAGTCATCTCTTCAAAGGGAGATGAGCTGCTCCTCAGCAGACCCCCTCAGGTGGCTCTGGGGGCAGGTTACTCCTGCCAGCTCAGTCTGGAGAAGGGGAATTATCCTCCCTTTCTCCAAAGGTATCAAAGCCACGTGAAGTGGAGGCTAAGGAGGGGAAAGATGAGTATGTGGACACGTCTTTTGCAGTTGGCTTCCTTTTCACCTTGTGTTCCTCCCTACTAAATGTCTGTTTGAAAACAAACTAAGGAGCAGAACTGGGCTGTGGTGATTTGGTGCATCTGTAACCTCTGTGCTGACAGCAGCTGAGCTCCTGGCTTAGCTCACAGGGGACAGGATTGAATCACAGTTAGATTTATGTTCTCTGAACCCAGTGATCAGCATTAACAACGTTCTCTTTGTTTCTGCTGAAGAGTGGAAGCAGATGCTCTGACTGTGACTCTTGGAGTTTGTCCCCATGAGCTTTGCTCCGTTTTGTCTGCCTATTTCTTAAAATCAGATTATAAAAATGAGGGAAACACTCAGATTCAAGGCTGTGTCAGTGCATCTCCCAGACCTGATGGTCATTCAGAAGATACCCTGATGGTATCTGCTGGAGCTGGTCAAGGCAGCTGTGGCTGAGAAATTCACCTCTTTAAATTCTGAGGTGAACAGGCTGCAGTAGGAAAACACTGAATAGCTCCTTGCAACGGGCATCTTCTTGGTTTGAGTAGGTTCTGACAATATTCCTGTCCAGTGAGCCCTTTCTAAAGCCTCTCACAGCAGCAGGTGCCTTTAGATCAGCCAGTGAGTCATTTCATATCCTTCCTCAGGGTCACAAAGTGCTTGTGATTCTGTCTGCAGTGTCTGTGCAGTGTTTACACCCGTGGGGCCCAGGGCTTTGTCCTTCCCAGTATCTCCCACCAGGTGTTGTGTGGCCTGGCTGTAAGAGGGCTTGTTATCAGGAGGGTGTTATCACTGATCCCACAGCACTTGCCATAATGATCCCTAAGGAGGGAAACTGGGAAAAAGCTCTGCTTTCCATTGTTACTGTGAGAATGGAATGAGGTGCAGGATCTTTGCTGGTGGGTGAGGCAGCCCACTGCTGTTGGGTGCTGTGGGTGGTCCCAGTGGGTATGGCCAGGTAGCACAGGGGCTGTGCTTCTCTGTGTCCTGGGAATCTCTTCATCCTCACAGTAGTGGGAAAGAATACCAAGCTCAGAAGGAAACTCCAGATGGGCTGCATTTCAGGTGGTTTTGCACCAAAACCAAGTGTCCAACCACGTGTGATTTTAGGATGAAAGCACAAATCCACCCATGTTCCCTCCACAAGTCAGCAGATAGTTCTCTGCTCAGCAGAGGTGGTTTTGCACTGAAACCAAGTATGCAGCCACATGTGAGTTCAGCACAAAGACATCAATCTGCCTGTTGTCACTCAGCCAGTCACCAGATGAATTCCTGCTCAGCCCTTGGTGCTGCCTTTCCTGAGCATCACAAACATGGCACACTGCCCTCGAGACCATTCCAGGGGCTTTCAGGCATCCTTTTTCATCCCATGTATGCCATTAATGTCAGAAATTAATGGTGAGTTTAAAGCTTATGAGGGCTCTGTCCAAGCAGGGGGATCCCTGCAGAGCTGACCCAACTCAGCTCCTTCCCTCTGGAATAAAGAACTTCCAGGGCACCAAGAGGAACCCACATGGACTGAAGGATTAATATCTCTGATGTCTAATGTGTGCTAATTGCATTATGCTCTGATGGTGGCTGATGAAACAGGCTACAATTCAGGGATTAACAGGGAGGGACCCCTGAGATTCAGCTGCATCTCCTCAAAATCCTGTCCAGCTGATCCTGAGATGTTGAGCTCAGAGTGTGGAAACCCTCGGCGACCATCAAGACAAGTGATGGCTTTTCCTTTTATTTCTCCACAAAGAAGCAGAGCTGGCCACTGACAGAGCTCACAGCAGTAGCCTGTGAAAATTTGCCTGTGTCTGGTTTGTTCACAGCCAGCTTGATTCCCTGGGAATTGAGGAGACGTGACAACTGTCCGGAGCATTCCCGGGCTCGGTCGTACCGTGGAGCTGTTTGACCTTGCCATGTCAACACGTGAAGGGTCAGGTTGCTGAGCTGATGTTTTTCCCCACGAGAAGAGCTTTGAAGTGAAATGTGGGCTTGTGAAGCTGCTTTTCATTGACTGGCCCTGACAGAGCATCCAGGTGTGAGGCCCCTAGGAAGGAAATGGGGATAATGGGCCTCGTGTGCGTGGTTTCAGTATGAGTGTCAGAAGATGGACAAGAGGGGAGGGCGAGGAGGAACCAGGACTCGCCACGCTTTTTGTGAGCTTTTGGGATAAACAGCACATCTCCATGCTCTGGGGCTTTGGCTGGCCCGTGGAGGTGCTGACCCTCCTCTCTGAGCCCTCCCCATGCCCTTTGCTGTGCAAAGCAAAGGCTAATTGGCTCCGAGGGGGAGTTGCCTGTGCCAGGCCCCCTTTGGCCCCTTTGTTGTTTAACACAGGGCACCAACAAGGTCTGTCAGGGCATTTATTTCATCAGCACTGCAGTAACAACCTCCCCAGCCTGCCAGGGCAGCACAGCCAGCCAAGCAGCTTCCTTGGCAAACAGCACCTTTTAGGGAAAGACCCAATCCTTTGTGAGTGGTGCCCAGAGAAAATGGGTCTTGTTGCACATTCCCTCTTGCACTTGTGTTTCTTAACCTAAATTCTGCTCTGATGCCGTGCATGTTTTCTGCCCAGATTTAATCAGAGGCTTCCATGCAATTATTTTCCCTGCTTTTACAACACCCATAAAATGTTTTATCCCTGTGCTGCTGCTGAAGGGACTGGGGGAGAGACAGAAGTGAAGGGAACTGCCCTGGCTGCAGTCAGATACGGACCCCAAAAGTGAAATTACTTTCTCCACATTTTAAATATCACCATCTGAGTTCCTTGTCTAGACTTGCTTTATAGTCAGAAGAGAGAAATCAGAATGATTCATGTCATCCTGAGCTAACAGGCTGCAGCAGGTCAGGGGAGGAGGGCCTGGGAAGCATCTCCAGCTGATTTATGGGGGCTCTCGGGGTGATGGGCTCCCCAGGAGATGTCTCCAGTGCAAAGCTGGATGAGATCAATCTCTCCAGGCTGCTCTTCCACCCATCTCACAGGGGCTTGAGGTGGACCCACAGGTTTTCTTTTCTTGTACAGGAATGCAAAGGAAGGGAAGATACTCTCTCAGTGCTGTTACCTGTGTATGGGTGTCTCAGTTTGTGTCTCACCCAACGCTGTGTGTGCTGCTGGTGGTGGCTGAGGGAACAGGCTCTTTGTGCTGCTTGGGGATGTCCCACCATCCATGGGATCCCAGCAAAGTGAAGCATTCTAGATCTTCACTTCAGGTGCTTCACCCCTGCCTTGGGGAAGCCAAGCCTTGCCTAATTTTAGGTGCCTGTGGAGGTGACCTGTGCCAGGCTGGGACTTGGAGGAGAAGGCAGGTGGCAGAGCTGGGGCCTTTGGTGTAGGTTTGTGCTTGTTTGCTCTTCCTTAGCACGGTGAAGGCTCTGCTCTGCTTCTGGCTCCTTGCACTCCCTCTGGGATTGACCATCTCCTGGGCACAGCAGCTCTTATTTTACCTTCCATAAGTGGAGGAGGGTCTCCAGGTGGAGAACTTCAGGAATGTCCTGCTACCCACATCTTCACTGCGTGGAGATGCCAGGCTGTTCTCGTGGATCCTACAAATTAGGTGTTATTCTGAAACCCCAAAAAGCTGTGTCTGGGTTTCCAGAAGAGCTGAATGCTCAGGTGTGGAGATGGCACTGGGCACCTCTCAAAACCAAGGTGCTGGTGCCTTGTTCTAGCCATGGCACCACTGGGCTCATCCAAGCTTGGAAATGCTGCATGAGGAACAAATCTCTGCCATAAATATTCCCCTCAGTGCACCAGGACTTTATCAGGCAGCTCCTGCTCAAGGGGTTCAGGAGAAAATACTGATAATCAGGGATATCACCACAAAAGCAATCAGGGACAAGTACTGGTGGCTCCATGGTCGAGGTCGAGGCCACCTCCTCACCTCTTCCCTCCTTTCCTACATTCCCCAACCCAAGGTGTCCCTGAAAACCCAAATCAGGGGCTGAACAAGCAGAAGGCTGCAGCTCTCCTCCACCACTCAGGTTGCCATGGCTCCTGCAGAGCTCTCTTTTAGCACAATACCCTGCAGGTATTTTGCATTTTCCTCTCTCTCCCTGGAACACTTTGCAAGCGGAGACTTTTCCTACACAAAATTACTGTTTTTATGTATTAGCCAGCAAAATGACAGAGTGAGGGAATTAGAGCAAAATCGAGGATTTTTGTTTCGTTTTGGTGGAATGATTTGATCTGATTGGCAAATAATAATCCCCGGTCTAAAGATAATTAATTTAAAAAGTTTGGAGGAAAATAAGTCGGTGAAAATGGTATTTTATAACAAGCAGCTTTAAATGGGGGGTTGGTCCTTACATTACAGCTTAAAAATTACCCCAAATTCAGTCCTCCATATGGAGCTCACTTGGGCATTATGGTGCATGGATGAGTCGATTTTCTTCCCCTTTTATACAACAAGATTCTGAAAAGCCCTTAAAACGCCCTCAGCTGAAATAACCAGGTTGTCCCATGTCAGCCCATGGCACGAGGTCAGGCTGTTCCTGCCCACCCTGCTGGCTGGTCTGCACTCGTGCAAGGCTCGTGCTCAGTTAATTACCAAATCACCACGGGGTCTGGTTATTTAAGATCATCCCCCAGCTCTAAGGTTGGCAGAATTTTGGAGCATGGTGGAAGTGGTGGCTGAGCTGTCATTTGGGGCACCCCTAGCATGACAGCACAACATTTGCTCCTCTAATTTGCCCCTCAAGCAGACCCCAGTGAGGGCCAGATTTCTTAATCACAAAGATGAATCCATCACCATGTCCTCCAGTTAACTGGAGGGGCAAACCCAATCTGTTCACCTCATGGAGTGCTGACTCTGAGAATACAACTTTTAGGCTTCCCATATGCCTTCCAGAATAAATTTTTCTGATTCCATGACTTGGAACCCAGTACATTTTGGAATGTAAAAAGAATGGGCAATAACTCAACAAAATGAATGTAGGAAACTTCTTTTGTGCAAGTATCCACATTACCAGCATCTCTGGATGTTAATCCTAGTCAGAGAATCAGACTGGTTTGGGTTGGAAGGGACCTTAAAGCCCATCCAGTGCCACCCCTGCCATGGGCAGGGACACCTTCCACCAGCTCAGGTGACTCCAAACCCTGTCCAAGCTGGCCTTGGACACTTCTCTGCCCAACCTGTGCCAGGGAAGGATTCCTTCCCAATATCCCATCTAACCCTGCTCTTCTCCAGGTTAAAGCCATTCCCCTTGTCCTGTCCCTCCATCCCTTGTCCAACATCCCTCTCTAGCTCTCCTGGAGCCCCTTTCTAATCTCATGCAGAAATCAGAGCTTAAAAATAAATTATTAAAGGCTCTGGCAGCAAGTTGGGCAGCTGTGACGGGGACTCAGCAGGGCACTGGAGTGACTTCGCTGCGGGTTCTGCCCTGAACTGTGGTCAGAGCTGCAGCTGCAGCATCAGCTGGGAGAGGAGAAGTGGGAGACAGATTATAAATGATGACAGATGAGATGGAGAGCAGCTGTGATCACTGCCACCATAAAGGACATCAGGAGAGCTGCTCATTTTAACTGGCTCATTAGACGTGCAACCTCCGCGTTGGGATGCAGAAGGGTTGGAATATATTTAATGTCTTGAGTTACTGTCCTCGTAAAGTCTGTTCTTCTGCACTGTAAACTTCTGTCTTCTGGGCCATTTTCACATCTCAGTGGAAGGAAACATTCATGGAGGTACTCTGAGAAGAGAGCAGCAGAGTTAATTGGGGATATTATTGGTGCTGATCAAAGAAAGAAATAGGACTTAATTTCTTCCTGTTCTTCCATTCCACACATCTCAAGACCCAATTTTCAGAGCAAACCCACCTTTCTGCAGTGCAGGAGACAGAAGTCCTGACTTTGTTCCATCTCCTTCTCACATGGTCATTGACTCCTGGTCAGAGCACTCCCAGTTCACATTCCCTGCTCTTCTCTGATCCCATAGATCTTAAATTGTGTCACACTGAATGAGAACAGGGAATGTATCACCGCTGGTCTTTTGAGATCTACTCTCTCTGTTAACTGTGGAGTCACTGGAGACTTCCCTGAAAGATGTTATTCATTTTACCCATCCAACATATTTATTAAATATGCCAGGAGTCTTTTCACACTGCTCTTGGACAAGGTTTCTTTTCTCTGAATATAAAGTAATCTGTTCCTGGCAACCAGCAGATTTCTGCAAAGCCTTGTGAACTGAGCACAGACATGGGAATTGCATCTTTACTCTCAGGATCTGCTTTTTTAAATCTCATTAAGTCAGGGCCTGTAAGCCTTTGCAACTGCTTTTTTTTTTCATCTCCTTTATCCTTCCTTTTTTGTTCTGTGTGTTTAAATCGTTGTAAGTGTCTTTTGTTACCTTAAATCTGAAAGGTGCCATCAGAGCTTTTCCTCTTTGCTGCTTCTGCTGGCAGTCCTGGCTCTGCTGCTGGGGTGTGGAGGTTCTCCAGGATCAGCTCCTGACATGGATGCAGCTCCATTATCCTGGATAAACTCCTGGCAAACTCTTGCCCTGTGATAAGCCAAGTATGTAACATCATCTGGTAAAATAGGGGCACAGTACCCAGGGGACTTTTGATGGACATTATTCCGTCTTGGAAAGCTTCTGGAATAACTTTCTACCTGGCTGTGGGTGCTGTTAATGCCCTGTCAGAGGGACAGGGAGCTTTCCAGCTCCTTCAAAATTAGGAGTCACTAAGCACAAATCAGGGAATCATTTAGGTTGGAAAAGCCTTCTGACATCATCAAGTCCAATCACTGCCAAGGCCACCACTAACCCACATCCCCACGTACCCCATCCACACCAGGTGGTGGTAACTGCTGGTTGTTGCTCTCCTGGCTGTTCCACACTCATCCCATCAGCCTCCTGTGCCCATCTGGGGCCAAGGATGAGGGGCCAGGCAGCTCTGCCTGCCTTGGGAGCTTGGATTTCTTGAGCACATCCCTGTGGATGGGAGTGGGATTGAACTTGTGTTGTGTTTTCTGGAGCTCAGTCACACCCTGGCAGTGAAGAACCATCCAGTGAGCCTGTTGATGTTATGAGCTGTCAGATACTTTGAAATCCTTCCTTGCCAAGATGGTGCTTAAATTGAAACTACTCTTAAGGTGCCATTAAGTGCTTCCATTTCTGCTTTTCCTGATATCCAGCCTAACCCTCCCCTGACACAGCTCCAGCCATTCCCTCAGGTCCTCTCACTGGTCTATCACTTGGGTACAAATCTGACTCGTGTCTCTTGATACATGGATTTATCCTTACCACCTGTACTATAAAAAATAGGCTTAGATAATCGTTTAGCCTGGGAATCTCATGTTTATTGCCCAGAGTGATGGATTTTTAGTGTACAGTTGAGGCCATGAGGTGTTCCTCAGGATTGGGAAGGGTGGTGAGTATGTCATGGTGAGGAAAGCAAGCTGGTTTGGGACACTTGTCCCACTCCTCAGCAAGTGTGTCTGCAGCTTCCCAAAGCAGCTGGAGTTGGTGGCACCACTGCTGTGTCCTCAGTCACTTGTGGTGTGTGAGCAGATCCTCCTCAGCTTCTCTCACTGCAGTGAGATCTGACCCAGGGGACAGGAAAGTTTTGCTTGGCTTTGGACTTGGCTGTCCCAGATAGCAAATGAAGCCAGGGTTTGATTTTGTAGGAAAGAATGTCACGTGCTCCAGAGCGTTCCCTGGTTTGTTGGAGTTTCCTTTTCAAATGTTAATTCCTTCTGAGTTAATTCACAGCACTCACATCAGAGGGAAACTGGGCTAGGACAGGCAGCAAATCAACTCTGGGGATTAACTGGTCCTTCCAGAGGAGCTCATGGACAGGACAGACATCTGGATATCCCTGTGCAAGGGAGGAGGCTCCAGGCTTTGTTGGAGCAGGCAGGAGTCTCTGCCCTGGAACAGAGTATGAATGCACATCTTTTGGAAGAACAGTGTCCAGTCTCTTTGCTTTTGGGATGGTTTCATGGGATTAGCTGGAAGAAGGGAGATGTGGGTGTAAATCAGGGCATTTGGGGGCTTCAGAAGTGAACAGGACTGATTCTCACTTGGGTTTTTTGCCTGCAATGCCTTCAAGGGTGTAATTTTGCACCCTTTAAATCTCTTTTATTTTATTAGTGACACCTTGTTCCTTTCCATCTGTGACACGAGGGGCAGGGACATTTTAGAGATGTGCTTGAGGTACCAACTCCCTGCATCACCCTGGTCTGTGCCCAGAGCTGTGAGTGCCTCACATTTGGGTGGGTGAGGGAGCAGATGAGCTTTGACTTCCCTCCCAACTCAAAGCATCCCATGGTTCTGTGATTCCCTTGTGCCCATATAAAGCCTTCACCTACATTTGCCTTCCTCACAGCTGCTGTAGGTGTGCACTGGGTCGTGCTGTGTAGGGGGTTGGATGAGTAAAGGTTCATCTTTATGTCTTACATAGAGAGATACACACATATAAATTTATCTCTCTATATATACATTTTAGATTTATATTTATATACACACCCCCCTGCCCATGCAGGCAGACAGCCCTTGCCCTTCCAGGAGCTGATACAGGCACTGAGAGCAGACAAAAGCTGCAGGAACTGAGCTGGCAGGGCTATTAATTTTTCACAACAAAGAAATCTTACATTAAAAATAGAAAAATCTCTGATGATAAACTCTGCAGCGCTGCAATTCAAAGCCAATCATTTCACTGAGCTCCTTGATGTAGAAATCATTACTGCCACTCTCTTGTATTATTAAAAAAAAAGCCCCAAAATAAAAAAGCCCGTGCTGTTGCAATCTGGTTTAGTTTCCAATTAACACTGACAGAACAAGTGACTGCAAGTGTTTATCACCCAGCCAAAGCCAAGGCCTGGGAAGCTCTGCAGAGGTAATGGATTACTCATGAATACTGTACTTTATTCTGGAATACTTCCTACATGCCTTATTCATCACACCAGAAGTCGTGTCTGTAATTAAATTTAGGTAAATACCCTTCCATCTGCAGCTGAGAAGCAGTTTAGGGGCTGAGTGTGGAACCTGGGCTGGTGTGTCAGGAGGGAGCTGAGCTTCATCTCGTGCTGAGAAGAAGCTTCTGGATCTTCAGTTCCTTCAGGATTAATGCAGTTCCAGCTCCATTCAGAGCCTTCTGAAAAGTTCTCAAAGAGTTTTCCAGCAGTGAGCAGACAGCTGGTGTTACCTGCTCGCAGGGGGTGAAGGGTCCCTGTGTGCAGCCACTCTGGAGCAGAAGGATGTGGTTCCTGATCCTCAGCAAGGGAAGGAGCTCATGGCTCTGGTTCTTGGGATTGTAGAACCTTAGAGTGGTTTGGCTTGGAAGGGACCTTAAAGATCATTTTGTTCCACCCCCTGCCCTGGGCAGGGACACCTTCCACCAGCCCAGGGTGCTCCAAGCCCCGTCCAACCTGGCCTTGGACAC
>JAWWEE010000073.1:1306848-1321986 GCA_035221455.1 Xenops minutus | reverse complement strand
AGGGGCAGCCACAGCTTCTCTGGGCACCCTGTGCCAGGGCCTGCCCACCCTCCCAGGGAAGGATTCCTTCCCAGTATCCCATCTATCCCTATTCTCTGCCAGTTTGAAGCCATTCCCATTGTCCTGTCACTCCATGCCCCTGTGCAAAGCCCCTCTCCAGTTCTCTTGTTGACCATCTGTGAGTTCTTGACCTTGCACCACCAACCTTTGTGTGGAGGTGGATGCCTTGGCCCTCCTCCAAACGGCAGTGAGTCTGATGATTTATTGCAATATATATATATATAAACAGCAATTACATCTTTTCATCATGTGGCTGAGTAAAACCCAGCAAGTTCTGCTCCCCTTGACTTCCAGCTGTCCCTGACACCACCCCAGCTCTTTCAGCCACTTGTTTCCTGGAGGTTACTCAGTGGCACCAGCAAATGCATCTGCCTTTCTCCTCCAAAAGGCTGCAACCTGAAGTTCTCTCATTCCAGAGAGCCAGAGGAAGTCAAGGCAAGGAGCTGTGCTTAAACTCAAGGTGCTACAACCACTTCCAAGGCCCTTCTGCTGTCCCAGCTTTCTGTTTTGGCCCTTCTGTCGGTGCTGTTTGGAGGATTCTCCCAGCTCAGACACGTGGGAGGGAAGTCACTGCCCAGCTGAGGTGTCAGAGCTGACTTGTGCTGGGCAGAGTCACCATCTGGAGAGGCTTCTCCTTCTCCACTGGTGGGATCCCAGCACAGGGTGTGGAGAGCAGCTTGCCAGGCAGAAAAAAGGGTTTTCTTCACTTTCTTTTCGTGCTCAAGTCCCCCTGAGAGTGAAGGTACTGCCAGTCAATGAAAACATCTCAGCCAACAGTTCCTTGAGCTGATGGTGCCTCTAGAAGTGAGGTTGGAATGAGGCACAACAGGATTGCCCAGGAGCTGATGACCTGTGGAAGGGACATGGGGCTCTTTCATCTCTCCCAACCTGGGGTCAAGCCCTGCCTTGTAAGGAAAAGGTGATTTGTTTCTCATCCAGCTCCTCCAGTGGGCACATCCACGTGTTGAGCATCCCAGGTTCCTCTCCTGGGATTCCACGTGTTCCTGCTCCCAAAGGAGGGCCTTGCCAGACACCTGGCCAGGGCACTGCAAGGGTTTGGCTCTTACTCTGTTTTGTTCCTTTTAGTTTCTTTTGAGATGGGAAATCATTCACCCTGTGTGTGGATGAGCTGGCAAATCCCCACTGTTGTGAAAGCTTCCATCTTGTGGAATATTTCCTTGCTGTTTGGCCATCCCAAGGATTTCTCTGCTTTCCCAGACAAGGATCAGCTAATAATGTTCCCTGTCCTTAAAAGCCCTTTTAAAGCCACGGTTGATCTCGTATTATATTTTCCTTGGCTGGAAGGGGTTCGGTTGCTTTTAGTGTAGTCACATTTTATGTAGTTCCAGAAATGAAATGGGTTAAAAGGGCTCCCTTGGGAGCATCCAGGGGCTTAAGGAAGACTCTCATTTTGTTGTGAAACCAAGGGAACAGCAGGCACAGATTGCTGAGCCGTGGTGGCTCCTGCCCTGCTTGCTGCATCTCCTGCAGGGGCAGGCATTTTGCTGATTTGCCCAGAAATTATATTAAAACTTCACTTTTTTGCACCCTGTGTGTCTGTGAAGAATCAGTTTCTTGCATCTTTGAGAAGGCTCAGCCATGCTGGACTTGCAGTGTTACAAGCTGGAAGTCTGTAAACGTTTAAAAATGTCAATAAAAGTGACCTTTAGGGCTGGAAGTTGTTGTCTGGTTTATTATATTTTGCCTTAAACAAGGCTTGGTGTGTAGCTCAGTTAATTTGTTTTGGTTGTCAGCCTGGTAGGGCATGGCCAGAAACATCTTTATTACTGGAGAACGTTTTTAGGAGTGTTCAGAGAATGTGTTTACAAGGAAATAAAGCTGCTTCTCTCTGCAGGACTCAGAGTGCAGGTGTCATTTAAAGGACATTTTTTTTCCAAAGTGTGGGTATTTTAAATGTGCTGTTTTCTGGAGACCCCTGGGTTGGTGACATGCTTTGCAAGTTTGGTTCTTGTCTGTAAAATGAGTATAAAATGACAATTGAGCTTTCATGGAATGGTCCCTCTGCTGTTTCCAGATGTACATCTGCTCTCAGAAAATATATTGGATTTTTTCTTTGCTGTCCTCCAATGTCTGGGGGGTTTGGAGCTCTCAGTTATTACAATGTGAGAATTCCTCCACCTCTATTTCCCCAAGCTGGACGAGATTAAAGGATTAACAGGAACAAAAACTGCCCTCAAAAGTTTCCTGGTGTCCCAAGAAATACTAACACGCTCTTCCTTCTGCTTTTTAGGAGTGGCCACACTCTCCTTGCCTTCTGGTTTTCCCGACAAGAAGGAAAATTGAATCGACAGCAAACTATTGAACTGGGACATCACATTCTCAAAGCACATATTTTTAAGGTAACAAAAATTCAAATGAAGACTTAACACCGAGCTCATCCCCAGCACTGGCAGTGCTCAGTCGTGTCTTGTCGTGGGGCTGGTGGAAGGGTGTGATTGCCTGAGGCTGCTGGAGCGTGGAGAAGTTTGGCAAATTGGCAATGCTATCTATGAAAGCCTGGAAATGAAACCCTCCTTCAGAGTGTAAATTCAGCAGATAGCCTCCTTCCCTAAAATTGCTCTCTAGCCTGAGAGGTTTTCTCCCCTGTCAGATGAGTTCTTGTAACAGCACGGAGAAAAAAAGTCTTTCAAAAGTGGTTTTGAAGAATTGGGGTTGTAAAAGGGAAAGGTGGTGATTGTTAAAATTGGCTGGTTGCTCCATGTTGTATTGAAGACCTGGGTAACTGAAAGGCAAACTGGGGGGTGAGCATCAAGATGACCCAGAAATTAAACATCATTTTTCCTGCTGGCCCAGGTGGAAGGTGGGAGTGAGAGGGTGGGTTTGTAAGGGCACAGGAAATACAGAATTTCTGACACTTCTTGGGGTCTGGGGGTGCTTAACACTGGTAACAACGAGGCTGCATTTCTGTGTTTTCATCTGGTCTGTGTAGGATTTTACAGACTAAAGAACATCAGCACTCCTGTTGGCATTCCTGGAGCAAACAGCTGGTTGTGCCTTGTGTTGGTCCTGTTGGATTTATTTCCTGTGCAATGAATTGCACCCCAGATTCCCCATCAGGTGCAGCAGCAAAGGCTCCTCCTTTGGGCTGGAGCAGAAGGGAAGACCCCCAGACTGGCACTTCACCCTCAGGGTATCATTTCACATTTTGGGTTACATTCCCAAGGCCCAATTCAGCCCTGAGGTTACTCTTCAGCTGCCACTTACACCTGTATCTGGTTCCAAACCTTCTTCCTTTCCCACTTCCACGGGGGAAACCAAAGGCAGGGATTCAGGCTCTGAGCAAAGGAAGATCTTCATTAAGTGCACAAGCTGCCTGGAGATTCCAGGTTTAAAATTGAGCAATATTTACAAGAGTAGGAAAAGCCAATTAGCAGATGAGAAATGTCAGCCCAGCCTTCTGTTCCTCCTCACTCCTTGGGTTCCCAGCACTGCAGGAGGACCAGTGGCACAAAACCACAACACAGTGTTGGATAGAAGTACCACAAAGTTTTGAAAGGGTTAGAATCAGCTGGATTGCAAACTGTAACTTAGTCTTCTGCTTTTCCTTGAATAGATTTATTTTTATCCCTTATTTTAACCAGTGTTTACTGGGGATTTGTGACTGTTTAGGGAGTGAAACAAGAGCTGCATTAGTTTCTGAAGGAGGCATTAGGCTGGAATATTGCAGACCACATTTAGGATCTTGAGCATTCCTTAAAGGAAATATTTCCAAGAGAACATGCAGAGACTCTTTGGCTCTTGTTACCCACTCTATTTGTTTCTAAGCAAACATTTTTTTTTTTTCCATTCAGGCTTTTCTTTCTGGCTGATCCTTTGCTGAGGCATTGCCAGTGTGGCCGTGGGGTTTCTGCCAAGCAGGGAGCGTGTCAGGTCATCAATTCAGGGTGTTTTTCCTCAAGTTCCCATATTATAGCAGCAGCTCTCTGCAGACACCAAGATCCTCATTTTGAAGTTATTTATGGAGCCCTGATGCCTTTGTAATTCCATTTTATTTACCCATCAGGAGGCCAGGAGAAGATTAGGACAGGGCTAAAGCTTTTTAGCCCTCTCAGAGCTGGGTATAGAGACAAATTTTGATAAAACAGAGCAGAAAATTTATTTATCCTTCCCCAACCCTTCCTAGTTTGAATCCACTGGTACCTTAACAAGGTGATGATGGAACACTTGGAATTTCCAGGTGTAAAAGACATTCAGTGATGCACAGGCATGAAGTGCTACTTTCACCTTCCCCTCTTCACTTGCTGGCTGAGATCTGCTGCTTTTCCCTTTTAAACACAAACATCCTCAAACAGTTTGGGGGTGGGGAAAGGAAAAAGTACAAATGTTTTAGTCTTTTAAATCAGCTACCAGTCTTAGCAGGAGCATATGGAAAGCCAGCTTGGAAAGCCTGGCATGGAATGAAAGGGCACGAAGAGAAAAGTGCAGTTGTGGCACAAGAAGACCCAACCTTCAGGCTGACGTATGTTTTGCAAATCAGCCAAAGAGGAGGCTTTAATGCCATCTTAAATTAGATAAAATGTTGATCATCCAGAAATGGGTGATGCTTTGAGCACCCTGGGCTAGTGGAAGGTGTCCCTGCCCATGGAATGAGATGAACTTGAAGGTCCCTTCCAACCCAAACCATTCTGGGGTTGGCATGAGGTGCCAATGGCCAAACAGCAGGGGAGGTGGTAAGTTAAAATTAAAAAATTAAGTTGAAAATTAAAAATATTGACAGCCCCATGTGAGACAGGACAGAGAAACCAGCCCTGTGGGAACACTGGGGGTGTTGTGGAGGTTGGCAGAGTCACTCAAATGGTCAGGCCTTGCCTTGGTCCTGTGCTGGATGCTGGTGTTGCATCAAGCTGAAATTTGCTGTTGCTGAAGGATTCAGCCTGCACAGCTCTGAAAAGGGAATTAGAAAAGGGAGGTATGAGCTGGAAAATGAGAAGCAGTAGTTTTGTTGCAGCAGCTGGGTGCTCATGGTGTTGAATGGATTTTTAATTTAAAGGCTAAATGTCACCTTTTGTGTGACATTGCACTAATATCTAAGTGTATATATCTATATATTGCAGTGCAAGAGTGAAGATTTTTATAGCATCTGTGATTTTCATCAGAGAGCTGTTCTTAAAATATCTACCCTTTCCCTTGGTCCTGATGGTGACTCAAGCACCTTATTTATGGGCTTGATAGTAGTATAACTATTTTTAAATGATTTTAACAGTTTATTATAAAGCTGCTTCCCATTTCCCAATTACACTGTCCTGGGTTCATGAACTTTCATCTCGACCTCGAATGTCCTGCCTTGTGTCATTTCAAAAGCTGCATTTACCAGTGGCTCAAATTCCTGAGCTCTCTTCTCCCCCTCTTAGCACAAGCAGATATTTTTCTCAGCTTAGCTGTCTGAATTTCAAGGAAACAAGCACATGGAGCTGTTATTTATAAGAGCTTGTCTAATCTCTTGCTTCTTTTGGTGATAAAAGCATTCCAAGTGACAAATGTGCTGATGGCTGGGGTGATGCTGCAGAGGATCCTCCTCGAGTCGGAATTCGAGGCCTGGGGCTGAGTCCAGCAGCAGGTTGGGGTGATGATGATGATGATTCCTGCCCATCTTCCTTAAGAGGAGGCAAATCCCACATTTTGCTGCTGCTTTGGTTCCTAGCCCTGAGTCCTGCAGCCTGGCTCTGGCATCCTGCTGCTGTGCAGGGACACGAGTGACCGCCCAGCGTGCGAGGAAGTGGAAATCAGGCTTTGCATCTCAACCCAGAATTAAGGATGGCTGTGCAGTTCCCATGGAAACAGCAGGGTTTAATGGGAATTCGATTCAAGCAGCAGCATTCAGGGTGTGCCCACATGACACACTGAGCACAGCAGCCAGCCAGGCTCCTTCCTGGGGTTCCAGTCCCATCCCTATCCTCTCCCATCCAGCTCTTCGCTCCCATCTCTTGGCCAGGGGGTAATGATGGCTCTTTGCACAGGAGGGAGAAACCTGCTTAACAGGTCTGTGCTCTGCCAGTCAGTGATGCTGCAAAATGTTTCCTGTTTTGGGGTCTTTCTGGAAAATTCCTGTGCATTATGTACAACCTGGTCACGGACACTGATGGGAAAGGTTGGAGATGAGATCAGGGAGTACCACCCCAAGCTGTAGTTGAGAGTTCCTTAGTTGGTCTTACTGGGAGCAGACAGTGTCTTTTATGTGAATAACAAGGAAATTTGTGCATCAGTCCTGCCAAAATAACGTGCAGTTTATTTAAAAAGCCAAAAAGCAGCAATCTGTGCTCCTTAGCACGACATTTGGTGAGGGTGTTGGATGGGTTCTGGTTGCTCACAGTTTAATCCTACCTTTCCTAGACCTTGGAAATGGCTACACAGCCTTTACAAGCTCTTTCCTACAAGCTTATTAATGGATTGCACAGGTCAGAGGTGGCAAATTGTTTCATTATCTTGTGTGGAGCTGTCACTGTCCTGAAGTGCCAGGGCCCAGGAGGGTCTGCCTGGTGTAATTGAGCAGATTTGTGAGCTTGGATCTAAGTTATCTTCTCTTTTTTTAGGGGCTGAGTAAAAAAGTTGGGGTATCTTCCTCCATCCTCCAAGGGCTTTGGATCTCCTACAGCACTGAAGGTCTTTCCATGGCTTTGGCATCCCTGAGAAATCTCTACACCCCGAACATAAAGGTACTGGAGGAGGAGGGGGACACCTGGGGTGGCATGAGAAGCTCCAGTGATGAGCAGTAACCACTCACAGAGTATCCCCTGGAGCTCCCTGTCCATGGCAGTGTCCTCAGTGTTGTCCTGAGCTGAGGAGAGGCCACCCATCCAGGTGGGATGTTCTACCATCTGGGGTGGTCCCTCAACTCTGCTGCTTTGATGAGGCATCTCCTTTTAATTGCAACGAGTGAACAGTGAGTTTGTGCCTGTGCAAAATGATGCTCTGGGGGTTTTTTCCTCATCAGAGATGGGAGATGAGACAACTTTTGTTGGAATTTGACATGAAGGGCTCTGGCTTAGACAGGCACAGCCTGGGAGGTGACCCCAAACCCAACAGCACATGTTTATATGCTAGTTCAGGCACACTTTCTGCCTTGGAAGGGTGAATGTGTTGGCTGAAGTGACCCCCATCTCCACAGCTGAAAGGATTTCACACAGGGATACAGGCTTGGAATTGTTGCTCATGTGGAAGGATGTTTGTCCCAGCTGCTTCCCATGTCCCTTCCTTGGTGCTCTCCACATCAGGTGGAGCCTTTCCCATGGTTGCAGAGTTCAGGGATGACCAGAGGCATCCCTGGGGAGGATCCCACGGGAAGGATGCAGAGCACAGTTCCCTCCAGCCATGTGTTTTCAGTCCCCACCCCAGGGTGAGCTGCAGTGGGGCTGCAGTGACTTTGTTCCCAAACAAAGGGAGGCTGCACCACCCCAACCCCTTCCCAACCACCCAGGGAAAGGTTAAACTGCTCCATCTACCTGAAGCAGGACCATGCATTGGGCACAGTAGTTTTCCTCAGTGTTTTATACCCTTTACCCTTTGCTTGGAGCTGTCCTGGTTTACACCCTCTTGTCGCCCCGGCAAGAAACCCCCCCAAATCTCACCCAACCGCTGTCCTTTCCATGCAGGTGAGCCGGCTGCTGATTTTGGGAGGTGCCAACGTGAATTACCGGACGGAGGTGCTGAACAATGCGCCCATCCTGTGTGTGCAGTCCCACCTGGGCTATGCTGAGATGGTGGCTTTGCTCCTGGAGTTTGGGGCCAACGTGGATGCGGCGTCAGAGAGTGGCCTCACCCCCCTGGGCTACGCGGCTGCTGCCGGCTTCCTGAGCATCGTGGTGCTGCTCTGCAAGAAAAGGGCCAAGGTAAAGCCACCACCCTCCTCCAAAAGCCACCACCCTCCTCCAAAAGCCACCACACTCCTCCAAAAGCCACCACACTCCTCCAAAAGCCACCACCCTCCTCCAAAAGCCACCACACTCCTCCAAAAGCCACCACCCTCCTCCAAAAGCCACCACACTCCTCCAAAAGCTGCCTCTGAGGAGGCAGGAGCTGCAGGCAGGACACAGAATGTCCTCCAGCAGGTGGGGAGCCTCTAGGGGTTGGCTTTTCTGCCTAAACACTGGCTTTAAAAACCCCATATTGGCACCAAAGCTGAGGAGCTCCTGAGAAGCAGGGGTGGTGTCTGGAGTTCAGGGGTGAGGTGGGAGCTGCCTGGTGGTGCTGCAGTGGTGACCTGGAGGATGTCCTGGAGGAATTGCTGAACCTCACCAGGTTAAAAGGGCAACAGTTTTCCAGCACAAAATGTTCTTTAAATATCTCCTTGAGACACATTTTCCAAAAGACTTCCATCAGACTTGTCCCAGAAAAATCCCCCTTGTTTGGCTTTGTGGTGAGTGTTTGGAGTTTTAATTGTATATAATGAGTCAAGCTGAAGTACTTTGTTGGAGAAGAAAATTGTGCTGATTTTTGAAGTGGAGCCTCCTGGAAACAATTTGTGGTTTCTCTATATGTTTAGTTTCAGTTCAAAAGGCAAAATATGGGTTTGTGTAGTCTTGGTATGAAAGGCAGGATGACTGAGGGACTGTTTAGATCTTGCTGGGTTGTGTTGTCTGTAATAATGAGACAACAGTATGAAGGAGAAAAGGAATTTTGCTTTTGTTGGGATATTTTGAGAGAAGTCCTGCCACTCATAGTTTGCCTTGAGTATCCTCACAGTACTGAGGAAATACCCCAAAAGCAGCTGGGTTTATTTTAATGATTGAGACGTTTGCAAAAAACTGCAACACTGAATGTTGTAGGAGTTGGGAAAGGAGAAATATTGATATGTTCTTACTGTGAATGAGTTATAATATGAGAAATATTTCTCATCTTTATTATATAACTGTAATTTGGTCATGAGGCCCTGGCACAGGGTGCCCAGAGAAACTGTGGCTGCCCCAGCCCTGGAAGTGTCCAAGGCCAGGTTGGACGGGGCTTGGAGCACCCTGGGCTAGTGGAAGGTGGTGAGAATGAATGGGCTTTAGGGTCTTTTCCAACCCAAACCAATGGAAACCAATTAGTGTTAGTAAAATATATTAAAATACTAATAATTTCTAATTTTTATGAGAAACAATCCTCTGCAAAGCACTTGAAGGGGTTAACCAGCAGGAGGATGATGACTGGTCTTCCTTTCCTGTGTTCCCCAAGTTCCTGGTGTTGAGACAGGACCTAGAAATCCCAGCTGATGTATTCAGGCATCAAGTGGAAACCATGCCCTGAGATACAACCCCAGAAGTTCTGCCAGGGCTGCCAAGCACTGTCTCTGTTTCCTCCTGGCTGTGCCTGCACTGGGGTCACGTTACTGTGTCTGACTGCAGGCTGAGCCTCTTCTGGGTCTCTCCCAAGAAATGGCATCTGGAAAACAGGCTGATTTTCCTTCTGTGGTTTTGGCCAAACAAGGTGGTGTCAGTGGGTATGATTTCAATCCACGAGAAAATTGTGTTGCTGGACTTCAGGACACAAAGAGAAAATACTTTTGCAGCCTCTAAGTCTGAAGGCAGATAAAGAAAAGTAATGATAAGTTCCCCAAAGCAAACACTTGTGGCCAAGAGGATGCCAGAGCCTGGGACATTGCTTGTGGAGTGGTTGTTTGCTGGTCATGGAAGGGACAGTTTACCAGAAGAATGCACATCTTGCCCTCTGAAACCAGGGCTGGAAACTTTGAAGAAGCAAAGACGTGGTTTGGTTTGATTGTGTTTTGTCCTCTCTCTTCGAGGTGGATCATCTGGACAAGAACGGTCAGTGTGCCCTGGTCCACGCCGCCCTCAGAGGGCACCTGGAGGTGGTGAAGTTCTTGATCCAGTGTGACTGGAGCATGGCTGGGCAGCAGCAGGGGGTGTTCAAGAAGAGCCACGCCATCCAGCAGGCCCTCATTGCCGCTGCCAGCATGGGCTACACCGAGGTAGGACCTGCCAACCACGGGCTGGCTCTTCCCTGGCCACAGTGTTGGCCAAAGAAGGTCGTGGAGGGGGAGTCGCCACCTCTGCCCTGCTCTTCCTCCCTGTCCCATCCCAGGGTTCACAGAGCCCTGTGGTCTAGGCTGGTTTCCAAGAGAGGAAGTGTAGCAAGGCTTTAAGTTCTTGGAATAAACTTTTGGAACAAACTTCTAAGCAAGGAGAAGGTGGATGAGCAGGGAATGTCAGACTGCACCTTTGGACCATGTGTTGGGGGAGAGGAGATCCAAGGAGCTTCCTCCTGCCATCCTGGTGAACATTTGGAATGGGGAAAATGGTATATGGAATAACTCAGGATGGAAAAGTCCTTTAAGATCAAGTCCAGGGCTGCCAAGCCAACCACTGCCACCAGCCCCAGCTGCCCATGGCAGCTCCTGTTCCTTCTCCTTCCCCTGAGGATGGGTTTCTCTTTGCTCAAATTCCTTTTCACAGCCTCAGCTCCTCCTGGAGATGCATCCCCTGCACATGCCAGGTCATCTCCAGACACTCTTACAGGGAACTCACCCTACTGGGGCTCATCACACGTGGTCGTATCGAGACGCTTGGGTGGGTTTTTTTGCTCGTGCAGGTTCAGGGTTGATCTCCTGACCACGAGCTCAGGGTGCCAGGCAGGGACTGTCCCCTCCCCTCTGTGTGTTCCCAGCAGCTCGTGCTGAGGTGTCAGCAGTTTCCATCCAGCTCAGCCGAGTTCGGGAGCTGACAGGTCGTTTTGTTTCAGATCGTCTCCTACCTGCTCGATCTGCCAGAAAAAGATGAAGAGGAGGTGGAGAGAGCACAGATCAACAGCTTTGACAGCCTCTGGGGAGAGACAGGTGACTCCTGTAGATGCTGTGGCTTCTCTGTGCATGTTTGTGGTTGTATTTACGGGCTCCCTGTCCCTGATGCATCCCTAATCCCAGGCACTGCTTTGACAGAGAGGGATCATTCTTCTGGGTGGATTACAGGTGATTTACAGGGGCCAGCATGGAGCTTAAGTAAAACAGAGAAGTTTGGGGTTGAAAATCCTGAGCTTCTGCAGCTCCTGGCTGTTTCCAGGTGTGTGAGGCACTCAGCATCCTGAGCAGGTCACTGTTTTCCCTGGAGCATGAGATGGACACACAGTTCTGCTCCTGCTCTCTTGGTATCAGGCACATTCATCCAAAGCATCTCCCTGTTTCTCTCTGCCCCTCCTCATTACAGGCAGCTCTATGGCTGTTAAATTATCTGCTGATTTTCTGAAAACTCCTCCTAATTTAGCACCTGGTAATTAAACAAACACCCTTTGGTGCAATCCTGCATGTCTGCAGGGATGAGTACAATACAGAATCCCTTCTTGCCTGACTTCTCCCAAATTAAAGGCAGCCCCCCACCCTTCTGCTCCATTCCTTGAGATGTTCTGCTCCACTAACATCTCCATTTCTTGAGACATTCCACCTTGGAGTTGTTTGCTTTTTAACTCCAGCGACCTCATAAATACCATCCTCTGTCATCTGTACTCCACTCACCCCTCCACTTGCATCACTGGTGATGTTCCTGTCAGGTTCAAACCCCAGGTGATGTTCCTGTCTGGGGAGCAGAGCATGGATGGTGGTTCTGTCAGCTTTGCTTAGGAATGACATGCTCCAAGGGGACAGAGGGTGGCTGGTGTGTGGCTCAGCCTTCAGAGGGGGCAGGGTTGTATTTTGAGCTGGTTTGTACCTGTACCTGTGAAAATGTGGCCTTATTAGAGCTGTGTGATGAATGGAGTGCCCTGAGCTCCAAAGGACGAAGCTTGGGGGATGAGGTGTCCTGGGAAGGAGCCCAAGGGGTGGCCAGGCTGTTGTGCCCAGGGGAATACAACTGAGCAGCAAGGGCATGGGGTTGTTATTAGGGGAAATAAGGACTGCAATTCCAAAGTGCTCCTGGGATGTCATGGGAGAAAAAAAGAAATTGGATGTGGAATCAGCCAAGTGAAATGACTTGAGGGTTGGTAACAGGGCAGAGCCTTTGTACCAGTGAGCTCACAGTGGTGACCAGTCCTGAGATGGATCATCCAAGTTGGTCTCTGGTGTTTGGGTCACAAGGACTGTCTTGTAAATGGGACCATGATCAGATGCTTGCAGAGTTTGATCTAAAGCCACTCACATGTCTCCCTGAGAAGTAACCTCGGGGGCAGCATCAGGCACTACAGATAAGACAAGCCCTTCCCAAACCTTTCCAGGTAGCTCTGGCATTCCCTGTGTCCATCTCTGTTGTCCCCCTTCCCATCCCTCTGCCCCCCAACAATGCCAAAAGCTGGACTAACCAGGCATCTGGGAGTTCTCTGTCAAAGAGGGGTTTCTGACTCACTGTGACAGTTAGGAATGTAGATTTGTGCCTTGCAAACCACACACAAATTGAAGAGCCATCTCAAAGGAATATCCATTTATCCCATTAAAATTGGGAAGGTGGGAAAAGGAGCAAAAATGAGGCAGCCACCAAACTGAGCAGACTTTGGTCTACATGGAACAAGTCTGTAAGTTTATATGAAACTCATAACTCTCACAGTGTTGTAGTATTATTATTATTATTACTATTTTCCCAAAAGTAAACAGAGAGCTTAAAGAGAAATACTGATTTCCACCTAAAAATAGCAGTCTCCTCTAAAACTCTGACTCCTGGCTTGTCTGGTTTTTGATACTTGCTGCTCGTGTCTAATCTTCCAGAGCTGAGTGCTTGGCTTGGTGATATCAGCCTGATATCATTCCAGTGGCAGTGCCAAGTGACATCATAAGTTTCGGAATTGCTGACAGCACACTCCAGCCAGCTCCAGATGGAATATTTCCCCCTGGGACAAAACTAATCTCAAAACCCAGCAGAAAAGTCTCTGAGTCACTCGTGCTCCCTCCATCGGAGTCGGAGGTGCAAAGAACGGCTCCTGCCTCGCTGCCAGGCTGGGAAACAGATAACACGAGCTGCAGAGCAGCAAGTTCGTGATTCCTTCTCCAGATAAAGTTGTTTTTTTCTCTGAGAAAACAGACCTTCCCTTCCCCTGCACAGCAGCAGAGGCAGAATGTGCTCTGGCACATCCCTGGTGTTGGAGGCTGTGGCTTGATGCTGATGGAGAGGGGCAGGTCCCCACCTGGACCTGGGCTCAGGCTTTGTCTGAGCTGTGTTTTGGAAAACACAGCGGTTGTTTCACAGGGGGTTTGTGCCAAGACTTGGTTATTGCACGGTGAGTTGTCCTGCTGGCACTGTATCTTCATGGAAAAGCTGCACAATGAATGTTCTGTTTGCCAGCCCAAGGTCCTGGTTGCTGCTCCTTGGCTGGGCTTGGGGGCCTCACCTTGATTGTGCCACACGAGCTCCCTGGCAGACAGCAAAGCTTCAACCCATTTCCATCTCTTTTACTTCCTTTCCTTGGCTTTTCCAATCTCCTTTCACACCCAGGCACAGCCTTACCTTGTGCCTTGGGTTTTTGGAGACTAAAGGCCATTGAGAGGCTGATGAGTGATGAATAATGCAGGTTCTTCTGGGATTTTTCCTAAAGTAAATTAATTTGGATTTGGACAGTTGGACACCAAACACAGGGTAGTGCTCTGGGCTTGAGGTGACCCACAGGATGCCAACAGCTGCTTTGGTTTGAGGACTGGCACTCCAGCCTGTCCAGCCCATGGCAGGTAAGGGACCACAGGGGGTTCTCCAGTCCATCCTTCCCTTCAGGAAGGCACTGGAGAGGTCTGGGTGTCCCTTGGAGTCCAGCTGGGCTGTTTCCCCACTTAGGAAGATTTAGGTATCTGTGCACTGGACAAGACAAGCCTGGATGAGTTTTTCTCAGCAGCAGGAGGCAAATCAGGATCATCAGTGTGGAACCTTCCTGAAGGAGCAAGGTCTGGCTGCTCAGCAGCACAGGAGCTCTTCCCTGGAGCTGGAGCTGCAGAGGACAGGCTGGAGCCACATCCCCACACCAGTTGCTTAGACCCTGAGGAGCACAGCAGCACAAAGGCATGTCAGTGCAGGCAGAAGGGATTTCAGGGGAGAAATCATGGATTAAATTGTCCTCCTTCAGTAAAGTCTTCTCCAAAAACCATTTCACGATGAGCACCAAACACTGGAACGACTTCCAGTATTCTCACTGTGGCAAACATAAGTCATTTTGACGTGCAATACCTCAAATTAACCTGCAACATTTCAAGTGCAGGCAGGTTTAGAAATAGAAGGCAGAGCCCTGCATTCCAATCCCTCTGCCTCCTCCTGTGTTTGTAGCTTACGTTTCAAACCCACATGGATCTGATTATAGATTCTGCAGAACGTTCTGCTTGTGGCAGCGAGAGGATTTTTTCCTTTTAACTCTTGGTGTCTCTCAACTCCAAGAGAAGAAAACTCAACCATAGCGTGGAGCAGAACGGGGAATTAATTAAATCCCCCAACATTTAACAGTGTTGCAGTTGGAAAGCCATCAACACCTCGTAATCAGCCAGCCCACAGGAATGTACTTCAAACAGAAAACAAGCGACGTCAGTCAGAAATAGACTCCCACCTTCTGCTCCAAGTCCTACCAGAAGCAGCAGAGCGAGGAGCCAGAGGAGCTCAGCTGAAGTGCACAGAAAGTTTGGGAGAGGGAGGAACCAAGAAGTCTAAAATTAACCCCAGAACGAGTCACCAGCAGGGGCTGAACTTGGAGCTGTTTTCAGATGGACTGTCTTCTCTAACCCAGCCATGCTTGGGGAGTTCACAGAGCACCCTTTGTCAGGGAAAGAGTCCTTAGGGTTGGCTTCTGCCCACCTGTGATATTGGGAACATTTGGAAATGACAGGTAATTTGGGGTTTGCACACAGAGCCTGGCTGGGGGGATCAGCCCTGACCAGAGGAAAAGCCCAGAATTAGCATTTTTCTTGAAAAGCAGGTGAACATATTCATCCCCTTTTGCTTTCCAGTTTGTTTCAAAGATCTACAGGCTAAAGGGGGGGATGGAAAATAAGAGTTCTCCATGTGGATTGCACTGCTCTGTGCCTGTCTGGACAGAGAAAAGCCACAAATGTGACTGACATGGGTGGCTGGCAGGGGGCTGGCAGTGCCTGATCCCTCACTTGCTCCCTTGTGGCTGTGGTGGGACGAGTCAAGGACAGGTTGCAGAAGGGTCTTGTCAAGGACCTGGAGACCT
>JAWWEE010000073.1:1274436-1298752 GCA_035221455.1 Xenops minutus | reverse complement strand
GCCTTGGACACTCCCAGGGCTGGGGCAGCCACAGCTTCTCTGGGCACCCTGTGCCAGGGCCTGCCCACCCTGCCAGGTTTTCTGGGTTCATTGGGAAGGCACAGCCTGGTGCTGTGGACAGTGGTGCCCTGCAGTGAGTCTTCCCCTCTTCCATGGGCACATCCCGTGCATGGCCAGATCCTGAAGATGTCCCCACAGGGTCCCTCAGCAGCCACCACTGAGCTCTGCAGGGCCAGACAGGACAATCCCACCCCAACCTCCCCCCAGCTCCTTGGGCAGATCTCCCACCCGCCCTCGCCATGTGGGACTCGGGGGTCCCCGAAATGATGATCTGGTGGGGGCACAGACAGAAGGAGGACAGGTTAGCTGCAAACATTTATTCTGCTGGGAGCATCCACTGAGCAGACAACACATCTCATGCAAGGGGGAAACATCTCAGACACGAAGCTGCTGAACCTGCACAGACACCAGGTCACTCCAAACCCCTGGGAGCTCTTTGTGGGGAGCAGCCCCCATGCCTGGCTGTGCTGGACCATGGGGAGCTGCCAGTGGTGAGAAATCCCAGTGGTGGCAAACATCCCCTCTGTCCATGGGCACTGGGAACAGGCTGGGGGGTTCAGCTGCTCACAGTGGGGAGATCTGCACTCCCACCCCATCCCCAGAGCAGGGCAGAGCCTGAAGACCACCCTGGCACCACTGCCAGCCCCTGCCCCTGACCGTGGCACCGCTGTCCCCACGGGGCTGGGGCGGGCTCGGGGGTCACCAGGGGGGCTGTGCAGGGCAGAGCTCAGGATTAAGGCCAAGCAAGGCTGAGTCCAGTGGGCTGCATTGCACCAACAGGCATGTCCTTCTCCTGCTGTCCTCGTCACCCTGAGCCCAGGCACCACGAGGAGCCCGTGCCAGGGGCCAGGGGACAGGGGTGTCACTGGCTGCCACCAGCCGGGCTCTCGCCCTCCGTCAGGGTCTTGAAGTCCATGGAGAGGGCCAGCTCCTCGGCCAGGGGCGGCCGCTTCCACTCCTCCCGGGTCAGCACGTAGCCCACCACCAGCCCGAAGGCCACCAGCATCACCCCCAGCGTGTTGGCCAGGACGCCCTCGGGCACAGAGTGGCTGTAGGAATCGCTGCAGGGATAGATGGAGGGGGATGCTCCGGCCTCAGGGTTTGGGTGGTCTGTCCCCTCCCCTGGCTGGGACCCCCCTCCTCATCCTCATCCTCATCCTTCAGGCACACACGCTGGGAAGGAGCCCTTCCCCCAAATCAGAGCAGGAGGGGAGTGTGTTTGGGTGCTGCTCGCTCTGGAGAGGGACACTCTTGGGGACAGCACAGTCCTACAGCGGGGCTATCTGCAGCTCAGAGCCTTTCCTGCCAGCTGTGCTGCCCCAGCCAGAGGGATGTGTCTCCTGGAGTGCCCCAGAGCTCTGTCCCCACAGTGCTGGGGCTGGGGGGGACCCCAGTCTGCCACTGGGGCCATCACTGTGTCCTCCAGCTGCGAGGGCAGAGACCCTGGGGACAGGAGTGTCCCAGGAAGGCTCTGCAAACACCTGGCTGCAGGGAGGTGACAGTGGGTAATGTGTTCCATCCCCCAAAAAAGCTGTCACAGGATCCAGCCCTTGTTAAACATCATCTGGGGAGTGACTCAGCAGCAGCACAACTCGAGGCCTCGGGGAGATTTAAGAGCCACAGCCTGAGCAGGGGCCACCCTCCTGATGCCTAAAGGTTTGGTGTGCATTTTGTAGATTTTTAGGGTTTTAGACGTGTAGGTTTTCTTGCTCACATATTAAGGGGTGTTAGAAGTTACTAAAGTTTTAGGCACCACTCCCCTCCCCAGCTCTGTCACCCACCTGATGGTGAAGAGGAGCATCTCGGTGATGCCCAGCAGGCAGGAGGTGATGGAGAGGACGAAGAGGGCGATGCCAAAGAAGATGTGCTGGGGCTTGTACCGGCCCCGCAGCGAGAAGGAGGCACCGGGGAACAGGAAGAAACCGCAGCCCAGGAGCCACTGTGGGGACACGGGGATGTCACCGGCGCTGCAGGGTCCCCGTGGGGAGGGGAACCCCCAGCCCTCACCTGCAGGAGGTAGAGCACGAAGGCAGCCATCCCACACCAGGAGTGCAGGCTGTACATGTTGGGGATGCCCTTGGCGCGGTGGGACTCGAAGACGGCGATGATGCCTGCGGAGACCATGCCCCCCATCGCCCCCCATCAGCACCGGGGTCAGCCCTGCCCCGCCCGCCCTCGCCAGCCCCACGCTCACCCACGAGGGCGATGAGCAGCGCCAGCCCGTGCAGCAGGGCATGCAGAGCCTTGGTGGAGCGCTTGGCTTCCTTCCTGAACACGCGGTACACCAGCAGAGCTGCGGAGAGACCCCACAGGAGCATCCCCGAGGGTGGGTCCCCCAGCCCTCCATCTCCGGGCAGGGATGGAGGGGGGTCCTGGAGCATCCTCCCTGTGCCATCCACCATCCTGGGGCATCCTCCCTGTGCCATCCACCACCCTGGAGCATCCTCCCTGTGCCACCCACCATCCTGGAGCATCCTCCCTGTGCCATCCACCATCCTGGAGCATCCTCCCTGTGCCATCCACCATCCTGGAGCATCCTCCCTGTGCCATCCCCCATCCTGGGGCATCCTCTCTGTGCCATCCACCACCCTGGGGCATCCTCCCTGTGCCACCCACCACCCTGGGGCATCCACCACCCTGGGGCATCCTCCCTGTGCCATCCACCACCCTGGGGCATCCTCCCTGTGCCACCCACCATCCTGGAGCATCCTCCCTGTGCCATCCACCACCCTGGAGCATCCTCCCTGTGCCATCCCCCATCCTGGAGCATCCTCCCTGTGCCATCCCCTACCCTGGGGCATCCTCCCTGTGCCATCCACCACCCCGGAGCATCCTCCCTGTGCCATCCCTCACCGCCCAGTGCCCTTGTCCCCCTGCCCGGCCCGGGAGCAGCCTCGGGGCTGTGGGAGCTGCAGCCGGGACGGGCCCCGCGTGTCTGCGCTCACCGTCACCCTGGAGGAACACCATGCCCAGCACCATGCACAGCGGGTGCGCGTTGAACTGCAGCGGGCTCTGCCAGCCCACGCCGCCCCGGAACCGGCCCAGCCAGGCGCCCGTGGTGGCCAGGAGGGTCAGCCCGAGCAGTTGCGACACGGCCACGAACGCCGAGAGCCCCGCGGGGGCGGCGGGCGGGGGCGCCCCGTCCATGGAGCCTGCGGGGACAGCGAGCGGGGTGGGCAGTGCGGGCAGGGGGGGCGCGGCGGGTCCGGGCTGGGCACACCTGGGCAGTCCGGGCTGGGCACACCTGGGTCCGGGCTGGGCACACCTGGGCCCGGGGCCACCTGCGGCCACCGCCCCGCCCGCACCTGCCGGAGCTTCCTGCTGCGTCAGCGCACCTGCCCGGGGGCGGCTCCGCCACCTGCCTGCTCCTGCCTGCTCCTGCCTGCAACCTGCCTGCAACCTGCCTGCTCCTGCCTGCAACCTGCCTGCTCCTGCCTGCAACCTGCCTGCTCCTGCCTGCTCCTGCCTGCAACGTGCCCGCTCCTGCCTGCAACCTGCCTGCTCCTGCCTGCTCCTGCCTGCAACCTGCCTGCTCCTGCCTGCAACGTGCCCGCTCCTGCCTGCAACCTGCCTGCTCCTGCCTGAAACCTGCCTGCTCCTGCCTGCAACCTGCCCGGTCCTGCCTGTTCCTGCCTGAACCTACCTGCTCCTGCCTGCTCCTGCTCCCCTGCTCCTGCCTGCTCCTGCTCCCCTGCTCCTGCCTGCACCTGCCTGCTCCTGCTCCCCTGCTCCTGCCTGCTCCTGCTCCCCTGCTCCTGCCTGCAACCTGCCCGCTCCTGCCTGCACCTGCCTGCTGCTGCCCTCCTGTCCAACCCTCCTGCCCCTGCTCCTCTCCTCCTGTCTTTCTTCCCCATCTTCCTGTCCCTTCTACCCTGCTCCTCTTCTTTTTCCCAACCCTCTTGTCCCTTCCACTCTGTTCCTGTCCTTCCCAACCTTCCTGCACCTGCTGCCTGCTCCTGCTCCCCTGTTCAGTCCTCCTGCCCCTGCCTGCTCCTGCCTATGCCCTGCCTGCCCCGTTCCTCCTGCCCCAGCCTTCCAACCACATCGTTCCCCGCATCCCCACCCTCCATCCCCGTCCCTCCATCCCCATCCCTTCATCCCTCCCCATCCCTCCATCTCCACGCTTCCCACACCATGCCCATCCCATGTCCCACCCTCGCCCCCTCCCCAGCTCCCCCATCCCCAGAGCCCCACAACAAGCCCCAAACCATGACACAGGAAAGCAGTGCAGGGACCCTCTCCATGACAAAAGCAATGGCCCTTGGGGACACGGGGCTCAGTGAACCCCCGTGCTGGGTGGAGAGGGGGGGACAGACACGTGTTACCCAACCACAGCCACACCAGACCCATCCCGTGGCCCCCACAACCCACCTGCACCTGCGCTGAGCTTTGTGCTGGGTTATCCCCCGATGGGTCAGAGCCACCTCTGTCACTGCCACAGCCACCTCTCCTCTTCCTCGTCACCCAAAGCCGGCAGGTCCCGGCCCCAGTGTCCAATGTCCCCCCTCTGCCCTGGCCCTGCAGCCTCTGGGGAGGAGACCAGGGTGGCTGCTGCAGACAGACCCACGGTGCTACCGGGGCTGGGGGGAGCGTGGAGGTGGGAGGGGGGATGCATTAAGACCACGCACACACTTTATTCCCAGCCACCTTTATTGGATCAGCCAGATAAGTGGGTTAAGGGAATTGGTTTATCCCATTAAGTTGCACTGCAAAGGCTGCCTGCCCGTGTCCAGCCTCACTGCCCGGGGCCATGGGATGCTCTGCGGGACAGGCAGGGGGACCAGGCTGGGGAGGGGGGGCAGCGAGGGGCTCCTCCTGCTGCACAACAGCCTCCCCCAAACGCTGCCCACGCCCTGGGGCTGCTGGTACCCCTGGGGGTTCCAAATTGTTGCCCAAGTAGCCCCGTCCTGCCCACACGTCCTCCCACCAGATGCTAACATCTGTCCCCCCTGGCACTCACACGGGGGGTCAGCCCCGTCCCCAGCAGGGTGGGGGGGCAGGGAATGACCCCCCAACTCCAGGGACTGGCAGTAGGGACACAGGAGGGGTCTGTGGGGAACGGGATCTTCCGAGCTGCCCATCAGCCACCCGTGGGAGCCGGGAAAGCTGCAAGTGGCCAGACCCCTTCGCCAGCCACCCACGATGGGGACCCGCCTGTCCCCTCCCAACCAGGGCTCTACCCCCTCCCCACAGCCCCAAACACAACCCCAGCCACCCCCTCTCCCAAGGCGAGTCCAGCGCTCCCCACTTTTTGGCGTGGGAGGTGGGGGGGACCTTTCTCTGCTTAAACCCTCGCCCCCTACCCGGGTTGGGGGGATGCTCTGAGCATATTCTACAGCCGGGCAGCCCCTCACATCTGACTGAGACCCCCCAAAATCCCTGGGGGGTCCCAGGGGGTGTCTGTGCTCTGGATGGGGACTACACGCTCATGCAGGGGAGGGGGCTCCCTCCAGTTCGTAGCTGGGGGGGTCCTGAGTGATGTATTGGGGGGGTTGGAGGCAGACACCCACGCAGCCCCCCGGCCCCCCAGCCCTACCTGTGGGTGCCGGCGGTGCCGCCCGTGCCCGGCGCAGCGGTGACAGTGTCTGAGCAGGGACAGGGCCACCACGTTGGCAAGGCAACGGAGTGATGGCAAAGCGAGGGGGGGCTGCACCCCCGGCACGGCTGCAGAGGGAGGGGGGCACTGCGAAACAGAGCGGGGCTCACCCAGAAAGCGGGAGCTGTGTGTTCTGGGGACAGTCCCCAGGGAATGAGGCACTGGCAGTGTGTGTGTGACCCCCCCTCAAACCTGTGCCAGGAGCCCCCCTGAGCCCCCGCACCCTGTGACACCCCAGCTCCGGAGCAGGACCCCCAAACCCCCCTGGAGCAGCCCTGGGGACTGTCCCCTGTGCGGGGGATTTATCCCCATTCCATGTGCGCTTGGTCTGGCTCAGCCCCGCACGGGGGTCACACACTGGGGAGCACCCCCTCCTTGCACGGGCCGGTGTGTCGGGGGGTGACAGGGGGGGTGACATGTCCCCGGGGGTGACAGGGAGGGTGACATGTCCCCGGGGTCCCCCCCACCTCCACCTGCCCCCCAGGAGCCCCTCCAGCACCGCCGGGCGCATCCTGCGCTCCCCGAGGGATATCCCTGGAGCCTGGGGAAGGGCTGTGGGGGGACATGGGGCGGGATGGGGGGACATGGGCAGGGTCTCCATGGTCCTGCCAGGGACCCCCGGGGGATGCAGCGCTCCCCACCGGGGCCAGCGGCACCCCCGGACCGGCCCCCGGCTGTGCCCATGTCCCTGTGTCTGTCCGTGTGTCTCCGTGTCGTGGTGTCTGTCCCTGTGTGTCTGTCCCTGTGTGTGACACCGCTAGATGTCACCAGGAGCCTGCGGTGCGCAGCGCCCTGGGGAGGGAGGCAGGGAGGGAGGGACCAGGAGGGACCACCCGCCCGGAGAACCTGGAGCATCCTCGGCCCTGGATCCCCCCTGGGAGCCAGAGGGACCGGGTAAGGACCAGGTGGCACCGGCAGCATCCTTGAGGTTGGGTCCCCGAAGGGACCCGCAGCACCCTCTGCCCCAGAGCACCCATGGGAGCCAGCACATCCCTACACCTGGTGGGGTCTGGAGCACCCTCTGCCCCACAGCACCCATGGGAGTCAGGGCACCCTGGAATGGCTGGTGGGATCTGGTGCTCCCCTGATGCAGGAGATCAGGTGTAGCCACCCCTGTCGGGGTGCAGGGCTGCTCCCCCAGCCCTTCCCTTGGGCTGCCTGACCCACCCAGACCCCCTGAGCAAAGGCACCCCAAAGCCCCTGCTGAGGGTCCCCCCAGCACCCCCCTCACCCTCTCCCCCCTCACCAGGGTCTTGTGTCTTGGGGCACAAACCCCAGGAGCTGCAATCCTACCCCCTCCACCACGGTGTGATTCAGCAGAGCCAAAATCCCTCTGCAGCCCTGGAGCCTCTGATGGAGACCTGACACAAACAGCAAAGTCCAGGCTCTGCTGCAGCCCAGGGCAGAGTCCTGGAGCCACCACCCTGAGCCTTTGCCCACGGGGAGCATTCCCTGGCAGCAGGAGGTGGGGAATGGTACCTGGGATACGGCACTGCCAGCACATCTGCTCTCACCACCTGGGCTCTCCTCGGGCTTTATCACTAGCTGGGCAATGAATTACCAGAGCTAATCTGCTAAAGCCATAAAAGCCACCATAAAGTGCAAACCTGGAGCCACCAGGCTGTGCCGTGGCTGGGACAGGCTGGCTGTGGCTGGGCAGAGCAGAGGGAGGATTCCCCCCCTCCTGGCCCAGCTGAGAGCCTTGGAAAAGCCTCAAAGGGGATGAGATTTGGGGATTCATCCTTTAGGATACTTGGCAAGACGTAAATCTTCGCCCTGCTGAGAGCAGCACTGTGTAACCCAACACCAAACAGCTTTAGAAGTGTTTATAACTGTGTCCAGCTGAACTATCTCAACTCCCAGACACAGAGCAACTCTCAGTCCTTCAGGATCACAAGGACATGGATCTTCTCCCGTCCACACAGCAGGGACAATGGCAGTGTTTGCTGAGGGACCTTGGTGACAGCCAACCTGGGGGCAAACGAGCCCCTTCCCTGCTGAGTTCCTCTAACCAGGGAGCAGCAGCCGTTTGTAACCAGCTCCTCCATTAAAGGCATTGCCAGGGGCATAAAGGCTCCCTAAATCTGCCTCAGTTTTGCCCAAGCTGGTGGTAATGAAATCCTCCTGGCACTGCCAGGATGGAGACATGCCAGTCAGGGAGCAGAGCCGGTTCTGGATGTCCTGGCATGGATCTGCAGGGCCAGGGGATGCTTGGAACTGCTGAGGGATGGTCAGGGAGGGTCAGGAATACCTGGGGCTGCTGAGGGATGGTCAGGGATGCTTGGGAATGATCAGGGATATTTTGGGATGTTCAGGGCTGCCCAGGGATGCTCAGAACTCCTGGGCTGCCCAGGGATGCTTGGGGCTGGTTGGGACAGCTCAGGGACGAGCAGGGATACCCAGGGATGAGCAGGGATGCTCAGGGATGAGCAGGGATACTCAGGGATGCTCTGGAATGTTCAGGGATGAGCAGGGATGCCCAGGGATGAGCAGGGATGCCCATGGATGCCCAGGGATGAGCAGGGATGCCCAGGGATAGGGATGCCCAGGGATGCTCAGGGATGCTCTGGAATGTTCAGGGATGCCCAGGGATGAGCAGGGATACCCAGGGATGAGAAGGGATGCTCAGGTATGTTCTGGAATGTTCAGGGATGCCCAGGGATGAGCAGGGATGCCCAGGGATGCCCAGGGATGAGCAGGGATGCCCATGGATGCTCAGGGCTGCTCTGGAATGTTCAGGGATGCTCAAGGATGCTCGGGAATTCTATGGGATGCCAAGGGATACTCAGGGCTGACACAGCTTCCTTCAGATCAGTGAGTTAAAGTGGCTCAGTGGGTGCTGTTCCAGCTCCCCAGTTATCTGCCCAGCACCTGCTCCAGGTTTGTCCTGGAGCACCCAGGGATCAATAGAAGCATCATTAATTGATAGTTCATGGTAAAATCAGCATTTCTTGTTCTCCCCCGACTATTCCCCCCTACCCTGACACGGGTGGCTTCCCCTCCCTCTGCCACAGATTATCAAATTACCATTTTGCTGATCTAACTCCTTTTGGTTGGCTGGTTTTGGTGGGGTTTTTTGTTGTTGGTTTTTGGTGTGTTGGTTTTTTTTTTTTATTTTCCTTCCTAAATCAAATTTTTATTGCTAAGAAATGCCAATTTGCAAGATGCCTCTCTGGAGAACTGCGATTCAAGAGCCCAGCTGCCTCAGAGGAGCTGAGCTGCTGCCTGAAACAACCTCAACTGCTGCTGTTCCAGGAGAAACCCCAAACCTGGGGCAAAATAGACAGCTTTTCACTAAATATAGGAGGAAAAAACACAGCAGTCATGTCGGCTGCCAAGAGGGTGTCTGAGGGGTGGCTTGGGATTAAACACTGAGTCTCATTAAGGGTGTTGCTCCCCAATTCCCTGGGGTGCTGCAAAGGCTGAAAAATGGGTGATTCCCAGCTGGGACGAAGCTTCCCTAAGAACTTGGCTGCTTCCCAAGCTGCAGATCAGCTGGAAAAGGCTCTAGTTGTCCTCGTGGCAGCAATTAAGGCACCCTGTCCTCCTCCTTGCCGGGAGCAGAACTTTGCTGAGCGGGGCAGGCGATACGATCCCAGAGCAGCCCGTGCAAACACTTAATCTCTTTCAGAAGAGGCTGAAGGCGTGTTTATGGTGGGTTTTTAATAGCAGCTTGGATAAACAGCGGCGATAACCCGCGCTGGGCTCCCCGGGGATGATTAATGCTCCGGGAACAGTCACGCTCGCTCGCCTCGCGGCTCCCATTGTTTGCGGTTATTAAAGAAGGGGAAGGAAAAAAAAATAATGAAAAAAAAATCCAGGGGGAATAATGGACTTTGCCACGTTTTATTGGGCTGATGGTTGTGGAGGGAACACGTTGGCATCTTTGCTCACCCCGTGTCAGTGCCCAGCTCTGGCTGGCTGGAGGGGATGGGGGATGGAGGGATGAAGGATGAGGACTCAAGGATGAAGGAGGAGGGATGAAGGATGAGAGAAGAAGGAGGAGGGAGGAGGGATGAAGGAGGACAGATGAAGGATGAAGGACGAAGAGCTAGGGATGGTTTCTGGCCAGGTTTTTACTTCTTGCCCTGTGCTGCTCCTGGATGCATGCCTGGAATTGTGCATGTCTCCTGCACTGTGGCTGGGGGCTCCCCAGGGACTGCACTGTCGGGGTATTGCATTTATTTAGGACCCTCCCAAAACCTGGGCACCACTCAGGGGCCCTGAGCCCACCACTGCCTTCAGCACACTGCACATCCAGGACCTCGCAGTGCCACTGCACATCCTCAGGGTCCCCCTTGCAATGGGCACATCCCTGGGCTGCTGGCACTGGTCCCAGTCTGGGAATTGAGGCTGAAGAGATGTGATGGTGGAAACCACATCTCCATCCCCTTGCCATCAACCTCTGGTCCCGCCGAGCTGCCCAGCTGGTAAAAAACCACATGATCCCTTTGGGGTGCCCCATGCAGCCAGCCCGGATCACGTGTGTCCCCACACCTGCACCAGGACCGTCTTTCCCGGGACAATGGACCCTTGTCCTAGGGCAGGACTGCACTGAAAAGGGTTCTTGCGGGGTGGGGTGGAAACTGTGGTGATAAGGAGCTCTCTGCTGAAACTCTTGCCTTGCACTGAGTGTGCACTTGTGGTGATAAAGCAGCACTCGCTGCTCCGGGCTGGGGTGACTTCTCCCCTGCCCATTGCACCCCAGAGGGGACACACCAGGCTTTAACACAACCTTTATCCAGGGAAAAGGTGGAAACAGCCTCCCAGCACCGTCAAAACCCCTCAGCAGAGACTTTTTGCAGTCATGCAGCAGGAGCACAGTCCCCAAACCCAGGTGACACTGAGGGGCTGCACCACCCTCGACATTTACTATAACAGTTCAGAATTATTTTAGCAGCCACAGATCTGAAATAAACTCCAAAAAATCCCGGTTGCTTGGGATGTTTTTTTGGTTTTTTCGGGAGGGTCAGAAAAAAGCTGTTTGTTTAGATGAAAAATTTGGACTGGAGAGGTGGTTTTTCCCCTCTCCCTCACGGCAGCATCACCACAGCTGGGAAAGCGGCTTAGTGAATTATACACTGTGATAATTGATTGAATTCATCAGGAAATAAAGCAGCAGCCTTTAAACTCGGGGTCTGGAGCAGGAGGAAAAAATTCTCCACACAGTGGTTTGTAGGAGTGGACACAGGAGCAGCCAAAAACCCACAAAACCACAGTCACCAGGAAAAGTGACACACGAGGCTGCACAGCCAATTATGAAAAAGCTCTTTTTAGGCTTAAATCAGGAAGGAATCCCTTCTCACCCAAAGGGAATCCTTTCTCTCCCCTCCAGAAGCTCCTTGGTTCCTCAATCAGAAGTTTTGAAGCACCCTTGAACCCTTTGAGAAATGGGATGGGGAGGCCAAAAATGTGGTTTATAATAAAAACAGGGGGGGAAATGAGCTTGAGCATCCCCAGCCAGAGGCCTTAGGGCTGTGATACATCCAGACAAATCACCAAATCTTCCCAGGCAGCACCAGGACCATCCCCAAATCCCCTCTGCTTTGCTCCACCACCCCTGCTCGCCCTCTCCCATGACACCACCACCAACTCCTTGGAGCTCCCCTGAGAAATACCTATCATCAAAACTCCACTTTTCCTTATTTTTGGGGATTCTGGCTCGCACCAGTGAGTGCCCCTTCCAGCACTGCCAGCTGCGGGCAGGGAGGCTTTGCAAGCCAAGAAGCTGACCCGAAATGCTGCGTGGCAAGTCGTGCTCCTCCACGTGTGACACACCGCGGTGACAGTGTGGCCATGGCACGCGTGCCCACGCACACACACACACCCGGGGAGGGGGAGGACGGAGTCTCCACGCGGGGATGATGGCAAGGAAAAGGGATGGGAAGGCTCCTGCTGGCCCAGGGCAGCCACCAGGGACACCACCCGGCGTCCCCCCGAGCCCGTGTCCCCTCCCCGAGCCGTTCAGCATCCGTCTCCTTGGCAACGCGATTTTCGCATCCTTCGGTACCTCCTGTCCCTCTGGTCCTCGGTGCTGCCAGTCCTGGGGACCATCCTGGCACTCCTGAGAGGGGTGGGAGAGCAAGGATAGGCCCTCCTGCTCCACAGGGTGCCCACGGGGGTCTCTGAGCCCAGCCTTGGTGCCCCAGCATGGATTTGGGGCAGCATGTGCCAGTTCTGCCTTCCTGGACCGACAGCCAGGTCACCTGCCACGGCTCTCCTGCACGTGGGATATTTTTCTGCCTGATCCCACCAGAAGTTTTATAGGATGGGGTGACCCAGAGCTGTGGGAATCCTTGGAGATGCAGCTGTTGAGAGGAAGCTCTTCCCCAGCACGAAGTCCTGCAGCAGCACCAGCCCCTCTTGCGCCAGCCTTGGAAGATGCTCCTGTGTAAAATGACAGAGAGCTGCAGAATCATCCACCGGACACACCAGCCTTGGACAAGGCCTCCCTCGCTGGGATTTCCGGACACCAGTGCCATTGCACAGCCTGGTTCAGCCTCAGTGCTCACCCCAAACCCCCACTGGTGCCAGAGGCTGCACCACAACAACTCGGAGCCGGGAAAACCCCTCCCTGGAGCAGCTGGAAACGGAGGCTGGAGGGGCGCAGGAAATCTCCATTCATCGGCGCTTGGGCTCCAGCCAAACTGGAGCCAAACCAAGCTTTTTTTTTCCCCAGTTTCCCAGTAAACTGGAGTTTCCAGAAGAACCGTGACTGGTAGGGAAAGGGGCCAGCAAGGGGGGGTTGCAGGTAGATGCTGGCTTTGCCCCCAGCTCTGTGATGTGCAGGCTCACAGGTGGCACTCCCCTCTGGGCTTGGGGTCAGGGGCATGAAGGATTTTTGGGTGCCCATGTCAGCCTGTGCAGGTGGTGAGTGGTAGGGAAGGGTGGGAAGTCGTGATTTTTGGCAGGAGGTTTAATAGACATCACAATTGCAATCTCCTAAGTCTTTTTTTCTGGGAAATGGCCCTGCACACCCTGTAGGGTCCCCAGCCCCGGCAGGAGGACTCATCCTTTGTCAATGGGCCACTCTGTCCACATGGAGTCACCCTGTGGGCTCATGCCAAGGAGCCACAGTGGTGGTGCCCAGCTGCTCTGCAACTCCCAGCAGGGTCCAAAAGTCCAGAGGTTTCCCCCTGTCCCCCCAAAAGAAGCTCTCCCTCCATGGCAAGTGTCTGCTGTGTCCTTACAGAGTGGTTGTCCCAGCAAGGAGTGATGGGCTCAGCCAACCCAGGCCCTAAGCTCAGCCCAGGCACAGTTCCCAGGTCTGAGGCCAGGCCCTGGGGGAAAGGGATTTCGTTGATTAAATAGAAAACAAAACAAAAACGAAGACAGGAACTTATCAAGCCCACTGACATGGGTCTGGTTCTCATTTTGAAAGAACTTTTTGTTACTTTTTTGTCATCAGCCTCATTCCTCCAAGCCCATAACACTTGGTGTGATGGGATCTCGCTCACAGCCAGCAGACAAAGGAGGTTATACCGGGAAGGGGGTCACTTTGGCAGGAAGCAGCTTGAGATGGACCTTGGCTCTGTCCCACAGGAGCTTTTTCCCTTCTTCCCTTGCCCTTGAGCCCCGAGGTGCTGCCGAGGGGTGTCTGCCGACGTGGGGAGGAGATGCCCAGCCAAGCCCCATGGACCAGTGGAGCCGGGAGGGGAGCGGGACCCTGCAGGGATGGAGCTGCCTCCCACCCACCCCGTCCAGCCCAGCCTTCCTCCTGCCTCCTTTTCTCCGCTTTCCCCTTGATTCTCCTCCTTCTCCCTCCCTCCCTCCTGTCCCAGCCAGCAGGCCCAGGAACCAAAGGGACTTTGCGCCCCAAGGCACCGCTCTCTCCCCGCGCCGGGGGAAGACGAATAAAAAAAGCAAAAAAAAAAAAAAGAAAGCAAGAATTCTCCGGTCTTATCTGCGAGGGGAGAGGCAGGCTCGGTGGTGGGCAGGGTTTGCGCGAAGGCTGCTGGCTTATAAGCAGGCGGCAGCGGAGGCAAAGGCGGCTCGGCAGGCGGGCAGGGAGCGGCGCCGCTCCGCGCTGCGCTCGCCGCGATGCTCCCGGCGCTGGCGATGCTGCTGCGGATCAGCCTCGCAGGTGCCCTCCGGCCCGAGCTGCAGCCCCCCGAGCACCCCGGCACCGAGCAGGGCGCCCTGCTCTTCGCCAGGGACTACAACAGCACGGCCGAGGTCGTCTTCTTCGACAGCGTCTTGGCCAGCTGGAATTACAACACCAACCTGACGGCAGAGAACGCGGCGCTGCAGGTGGGGCGGGGGGGGAGAGGGGTGGGGGGACCCCAGCGCCGGGGTCTGGGGGGGATTGGGGGGGGATTGGGGAAGGGGGGAGGCACTTGGGGTGCTTCCCTTCCTCCTTGTCTCGGCAGCTCAGCGTGGCAAAGCGGGGCTGGCACTCGTAGTGCGGGGATCGCAGGGGTTTGCCCCAAATTGGTTGTGGGAGAGGCTGTGCCCCAGAGTGACAGCTCCGCTCCTGGAGCTGAGTCCAGGTTATTTTTAGGGGTGATTCCTTACTCCCAGCACCTTCCACTTCTCTGCCCGCCTCCTCCAGACCAGGGTCAGGTGTCAAGTGTCCCTGTCCTCATCCCTGCCTGGTGTCACCACATCCCGGTGCTGGGGGTTTTAGTTTGGGGCAGACTCCAGGAGCCCAAAGTGCACCGCAGGCAACTGGATGGCATCGTGACTGAGGCTGCCATCCCTTGTCCCTGTGTCCCCAGCCCAGGGGGATGAAGCCAGCTTGGGGAAAGCACTCCAGGCTACTGGGAATTACACATCAGCCCAGCTACGTGCAGGCAGAGTCCCTGTGGGCACCAAGTGTCTGTGGATCCCACAGGCATGTGCGTGTTTTCCCAGGGGTTTGCGTGTGTCTGGGCTGGGTTTACGGGGCAGGGAGCTGGAGGAGCCCAGGGGCTGCTCTCATTTGGGTGAGCTGCCCAGGCCAGGGCATGGCACTGCCTGGGCAGGCTGTGGAGGTTTCCCTGGATCTTGCCGTCCCCAAGAGGCTGCTGGTGGCCCTGGCAAAGGGTCATGGAGATGTCACTGCATGTAGCTCAGGGATACACCTGCCACCCCTATAACTATAGGTGCAGCCCGTGTGTGACCCAGGCGTGTTCAGGGACCCCAATATCACCCAGGGGCTGCCACACTGCCCTGAACCCCACAGACCCAGCGGGGATGGGAGCACAGTGTGCCCCGTGCAGGAAGGAAACACGCCTTCCTGCGTAGGGGAAAGGCTGCTGCCAGGTCTGCCCCCTGCCAACTTGGCAGGACACCCGAGAGGGCCCAAGTGCCCCTTCAGCCTTTATTTTGGCGAGCTGACGTGATGTCTGGGCAGGTGCCCAGCTTTGGCTGCAGATGTGGTGGGGCCAGGTGTGGCTGAGTCCAAGGTTAGGGCCAGGAGAGCACCTTGCATGGACTTTTCCCAAAAGGTGTTTCCAGCCCAGCTTTCACCCTTTTCTGTGCTATTAAATGTGTGAGGATCGTGTCCAGGAGCTCCCTGTGATGTCAAGGCTCCTAAGCCAGCCCAGGTAGAGGAGGTCCAAACCCCCTCTAACCCACTGTGGGGCAGCAGGGAGGGGTGGGGTGGGGAGGTCCTGACTGCTAAAGGATTAAGAGCTGGCCAGCAGGACCCAAAAAGCTGAATTTGGGGGATTTGGGGAAGTTTTTGGCCATAACACAAGAGGGACTGAGTCAGGCCAATAGGACATGGGCAGCTCCAGGGCCTGCCACGAAAGGTGGCTCTGGGACAAAGTGACATGGAGGCAGGGGCAGGGACGGACAGAGGGATGCTGGACAGACAGACAGATGTACCATCTCCTGCAAGCTGGGGCTCTGGGTGGGGGCGTTCAGGGTCTGTGGGCTGCTCATGGGCACAGAACTTCTCCAGGTGTCTGGGGCAGGGCAGCCCCAATGTCCTGGGCTGCATCCTGAGCCCTCACCAGGAGCAGGGAGGGACCAGAGTGGGAGACTTGGGGGCTGCCAGTGTCCAGGGGCCTCTGAGACCCACGCAGGGACACCCCCCTCCCAGAGAGACATCCTAAATGGGGAGGCAAAGGGCCAGGGCTGGTGAGAGGGTCTTGGGCAGCACCGCTGGGCTCAGCTCGCTCCACCGGAGCTGTCAGGAGGGTTTAGGGTGCGATTCACTTGACCAAACACAGGCGTCTGCTCAAGGAGGAGACAAAACACAGCTGGATCCTGTTTCCTCCAGCTCCCCCAGCTCTGTGTGGGGTCTGGGAAGGGGGAAAGGTATGCCCTGCTCAGTGGGATGGTGTAAGAGCAGGGTGTCTGTGGGGCTGGCACATGTGGAGGGGTCTGGGGAGGGTTGGTACCCGCAGTGATGCTGTGGGTGCTGGGATGGCCAAGGGCAGGGTGGAAACCTGCTGGTGGGCAGCTAGGGGCACCTGGAGCTTCTGGCATTCCCACCCCCGTGTCCCAAGGCTGCTCCAACCCTGCTGCTCCACAACTCCCTTCCCTCCCCTGTGCCAGCTGAGGGAATGTGAAGATTAAAATAAAACAAACCAGGCGTGTTGGAGCCAGGCTAAAAATGCCACAAGTCACAGCTAATGAGCTCCATAAATCACACCGTGCTGGCACATGGACACCAACCAGGAGCTCTGCACTGTCTCGTTCCATCCTGTGCATCGCCCAGCTCGGGACACTCTCAAAAGATCAGATTCCCAAAAATCCAGCTGGCACTGGATGGGCTGGGGGGTGACCACCCACAACACACCCCATCCCAAAATCGTGGCTGCAGCTCCAGCTGCCTAAATAACCCCCCCCAGCTCAGGCAGCTCCCTGAAGGCCCATGGCCCTGGGAAGGGAGGTCAGGGCTGGCAGGTGGGTGGCAGTGAGACCCAAAACTGAGGGCTCAGAACAAATGGGTGTCCTTCTGCAAGGAGAAACCCAAACAAGGCACAGGGTGCAGACAGCCTGAAGAGAAATGTATAGAAAGAGATGTACAGAGGTAGCCAGGAGGTATAGGAGGGAGAAAAGCATGTGGGGCATCTTTGCAGTTTTCCTTTGGGCCCTGCAAAGGTGAGAAACAAGAAGGAATAGGAATAAACCAAAGACAGACCTCAGAGCTCCTTCTGGAACTGGCATGTGGCAGCTGCCAGAGCCAGCCCAGGAGCACCTGGACACCCTGTTCACATGGCCTGGACACCCCATCCCAGCATTCCCACCCCTTCTGGGCCACACGACCCCAGAGCTGCCTCCAAAACACCCTCAAAGGGCATATGAGTGGGAGTTCTTCAGGGCTGCAGTCACTGCTGTGTGGGCTGGAAGCTGATGTCTCTGTCTGTGGATGTCATGGGCTGGGGACAGCCCTGCCTGTCACCTCCCATCCCATCACCTCTGACTCCCACAGACCCTCGTGGCTCTGAACCCAGCCCCCAAACCATCTCCAGGGTGGTGGCACCTCCCAGGGCTGGTCCTGAGCCCCCATGTCCCCTCTCACCATGCAGGTCAAGGCATCGCTGGAGGAGCAGAACTTCACGGAGCTGTGGGGGAAGAAAGCCAAGGAGCTCTATGGCAACATCTGGAACAACTTCAGTGACCCACAGCTGAGGAAAATCATCGGCTCCATCCAGACCCTGGGACCCTCCAACCTGCCCCTGGCCAAGAGAGAGCAGGTAGGAGAGGAGCCAGCAGAGCGCTGGGCACTGCTGGGTGCTGTGAAACCCCTCAGGGGGACTTTTCCCAAGCATCCAGACCCTCTGCTGACCTGCTGCATTTCGGAGGGTGTCACAGGCCCTGCAACAGGGAGGGCAGTGGTGGAAGGGGGAGATGGGGTGCTGTCTCTGGGGGATGTGGGTGCCAGCCCTAACCTCATCTTGGAGCTATCCCAGCGGGAACTGGAGATTTCCTGCTTACCCAGAGCAGTCTTGGGCGTCACCTGGAGACCAGCCAGGCTGTGCCCATGGCCAGAGACAGCTGTCCCAACTCCACAGGGCTCCCTGGGGCTGCAGCCCCTCCAAAAGAAGGGCTACTGCAGCTACCCAGCTCCTGAGCCACCCGTGAGACAAGGAATGCCCTGGTGACAGAGTCCTGTGGAAGGGACATCAGGACATCCTGAGCCTTCCCCATCATGGCCCTGAGCTTTTGGGGCAGTTTGCCTGAATTTTGGTTTCCATGCATGAAAATATCACCCAGGCTGGGGCTGGCAGACACTCACCTCTGCACGAGCACAGGGACCAACCCCTCCATCCTGACCCGTGGCTCCCTCACAGCCATTCCCACCGAAACCCTGGCAAAGCCCAGGGATACAATCCTTTCCGGAGAACTGTCGGCGCTGGTTCCTTCCAGGAAACCCATCCCTGCCTTCTCCCAAATACCAGACAGCATCATGTCTCCTCCCTGCACATCAGTCATGTCTCGCCCATCCCTGGGCAGCTCCATCCCACAGATGTCCACCCCTGTCCCCATCCCCGCAGCAGAGGGATGGGAGTGGAGAGAGGGACGGAGCAGAGGAATTTCCTTCCCCGGGAATGGGCTTCCCAGGCACGTTCCAGGAAGCCTCCTGTTGCTATTGTTTGCTGTTGTTGAGGCTCACAGAAATAAATCCCCCTCCTCCTCCTGCTTTTCTTCTCGCATTTGTTTTAGATAAACAGGCTGTGCCGTGGCCCCGCTGACAAACAGCTTTATAAACAGCCCCTCTCTGGGACGCCACTGGGCAGGCATTGCCTGGCCCAAAGAGCCCCCCTGCTCCCACTCTGCCATGGGTGCAAAAACCCGGAGTCATAACACACTTATCTCACCAAAAAAGAGGTGTATAAACACAAGTCCTTCCCCACATCCCTCCTGACACACACTCTGGAGCTGGGAAGCCTGTGGATGTCTCCTGAAGGATCATTCCTGTCCCCTTCCAGCCTCAACATCTTTTCTTTTCCTACAGTACAACACCATCCTGAGCGACATGGACAAAATCTACTCCACGGCCAAGGTGTGCCTGCCCAATGGCACCTGCTGGGATCTGGAGCCAGGTATGGTCCCTGTCCCCTGATCCTGAGGGGTGCTGAGCACCCCATGGCCATGACACGGCCCCCACATCCTCACTGGGTCGGGAATGGCAGATGCCACCCACGTTCATTGGGATTATCCCAGGGTGAGGATGGGGATGTGTGTCTGGTGTGGTGGTGGTGGCATCTCTGCAGAGCTCCTGTGGGATATTCCCCCTGTCTCCTGCCCCTTTCTCATGTCCTCCTTGTCCCCTCTTGTCCCAGACCTCTCGGACATCATGGCCACGTCCCGGAGCTACAAGAAGCTGCTCTATGCCTGGGAGGGGTGGCACAACGCTGCGGGGAACCCACTGCGCCCCAAGTACGAGGAGTTCGTCCAGCTGAGCAACGAGGCTTATGCAGCAGATGGTACAGACCCCTGGGGGATGCAGGGGGTGGTCGGGGCTCAGGGGTGGGAGTTGGGGCCAGGACAATGCCCTGCTGCCCTCCCCACCCCACATGCAGCCAGGCATCCAACTTCTATTTCCCCAGCGCCTGCACTATGGGGAAGGGGAGAAAAAAACCCTACTGATGGTGCCTGGTCCCAGCTTTTGAGGGTGGGTGGTGGGGCAGCCTCTGGAGGCTGGAGCCAGGGGTCATCACTGTGTCCCTGGCAGGATTTGAGGACACAGGCAGCTACTGGCGCTCCTGGTACGACTCAGAGAGCTTTGAGGATGACCTGGAGGGCATCTACAAGCAGCTGGAGCCACTCTACCTCAACCTGCACGCCTTCGTGCGGAGGAAGCTCTATGACCGCTATGGCCCCAAATACATCAACCTGAGGGGTCCCATCCCTGCTCACCTCCTGGGTAAGAGATGGGACCCCCCCAGCCTGTGCCCAGGGGTGCTGGAGGGGTCAGAGGGGCACACACAAGGCCATGAGGAGACAGAGAGGTCCCAGTTTTCGCCCCCAGCTTTGCTCCAGCTGTTCTCTCTTCTCAGGGAACATGTGGGCTCAGCAGTGGAACAACATCTATGACCTGATGGTGCCCTACCCTGACAAGCCGAACCTTGATGTCACGAGCAACATGGTGCAGCAGGTGATGGGCTGAGGGACTCACTGGGGGCACCAGGGGGAAAAAACAGGGGGTGCTGCCATGACATTGACCCCATGGAAGTCACAGAGCTGCATAGGGAATGGCAGAAAGGCCATGTCCAAAGGGGAAGGGACAACGAAGTGACCCCACCACTCTCTCTGTGGGAGTGACCAAAGAGGCAGTGGGTGGGCAAAGAGGAAAGGCAGTGCAGTGGGACTGGTGCCAGTCCTTGAGTTAGGGGGGCATCCACACCATCACACAACTCCAAGCACTCCTGGGGCATCAGCCCTGCTCCCTTCTCATGTCCCTGCTGGGCACCAGCACCATTGCTTGCTGCTTCTTAGGGGTGCTCACACCAATTCTGGGGCTGGGGCTCCCCATCACAGTGGGAGGGGTAGGACCTCAGTCTCCTGGAGTGACCCACCTTCTCCCCATGGTTCTGGGAGAGCACCAGGGGCAATGCCCCTTCCTTGGCCATAACCTGCTGCCTGCTGCCCACCAGGGCTGGAATGCCACCCACATGTTCCGGGTCTCGGAGGAGTTCTTTACCTCCCTGGGGCTGCTGGAGATGCCCCCCGAATTCTGGAAGGGGTCCATGCTGGAGAAGCCCACAGATGGGCGGGAGGTGGTGTGTCACGCCTCGGCCTGGGACTTCTACAACCGCAAGGACTTCAGGTCTGTGGGGCCATCAGCGACCCAGGGCTGTAGAGTAAGACCCTCCTCCATCCCTCTTAGTGGTCCCATTTTTGGGTATCCCCCCAGCCTGGCCATGCAGCCCTGTCTGGCACCCTCTGAGACAAGGTCTTGGGTGACCACACTACTCTGCCTTCCCCTCCACTGGGTCTTTCCCTTAATCCATGGGGTACTGTCACCTGCTGCAGGACTGTGGGGGGGTCCTTCCCGTGGAGAGGGTGCACAGACAGCCATGGTCCCTCCCCAGCTCAGGCAGGGCTGTTTGCACCCCCCAGGATCAAGCAGTGCACGTCGGTGACCATGGAGCAGCTGTTCACGGTGCACCACGAGATGGGCCACATCCAGTACTACCTGCAGTACAAGGACCAGCCCGTCTCCTTCCGCAGCGGGGCCAACCCTGGCTTCCACGAGGCCATCGGGGATGTCCTGTCCCTCTCTGTGTCCACCCCAAGCCACCTCCAGAAAATCGGTCTCCTCAGCAGTGCCACTGAGGATGAAGGTACGGCAGCCACCCTGGGGAGCTGGGTGGCCTGGAGGGCTCAGGCACTGCCTGTGGCACTAGGAAGGGTTTGGGACATGCCAGGGTGGGCTGCAGTCTGAAAACACAACCCAGAGCAGGCACAACCGCTTCTTGTCTCCATGGGTCCATGCACAACCCCTTCTTGTCTCCATGGGTCTTTGTAGGACCTATTTTGTCTCCATGAGTCCATGTAGGACCTATTTTGTCTCCCTGGATCCATGCACAACCCCTTCTTGTCTCCATGGGTCTATGCACAGCCCCTTCTTGTCTCCATGGGTCCATGCACAACCCCTTCTTGTCTCCCTGGGTCCATGCACAACCCCTTCTTGTCTCCATGGGTCTATGCACAACCCCTTCTTGTCTCCATGGGTCCACGAAGGACTTACTTTGTCTCCATGGGTCCACGAAGGACTTACTTTGTCTCCATGGGTCTATGCACAGCGCTTTCCTGCCTCCAAGAGTCTTTATAGACAACCCTTCTTGGCTCCATCCTCTTCACCCCTGAGGGCAGGAGGGATGCTCGTCAGAGCTCTTCTGTGCCTTTCCCTTTTCCGTCAGAGTCCCCAAACCTGAAAACAACATCTTTGTGCTTGATTGGCTTTGACCTTTCCAGCATTCCTCCCTCCCTCCCTCCCTTCCCTCCCTCGCCAAGAAACATCCACCCCAGGAGCATCCCGTGTGGAGGTGGCACCGGGCACTTCCATGCACAGTCACAAGGACAGGCAGCTGGTGACGTGTCCTCCTGCCAGCCAGCACAGCAGAGCAGGACTTGTCCCTGCAGGGCACTGCCTGCCCTGGCAAGAGCCTCTCCCCCCTCCCACTGTCTCTCAGCCGCCACACCGGAGCAGACGGAGGCAGAGCAGCCCCAGCATTCACAGACCTGCCCCAGGCAGAGGGAGAACCATCCCGGGGTCCCCCTGCAGTGTCATTAAATGTGCTTTATGATGAGAAACACATCACAGTGGCCAAGAGTGTTGGGCCAGCACTGCACAAACACCTCGGAGCAGATGGTGCCTGCCTGGAGCCATCGCTGCCCCACCAGCCAGCCCTTGGCAGACAGGGCACCACGGGGATGGCAGCCAATAGCCCCTCAGGGCAGTGCTGCCAACCCCTCTCTGACCCCACGGCTTCAGCTGGGTCTCCAGCAGGTCCTTCTCCAGCCTTCCTTCCCCAGGTTTTCTCTAGGGGAAAAGCAGATCTCACCACCCCTGTGCTCCCCACAGCTAAGGGTTGGACTCGATCCCTGTGGGTCCTTTCCAGCTCAGCATATTCTGTGATTCTGTGGATGTTCTAGAGCTGACTCAGGTTTTGGGTCTAAACCATCAGAGCCTTTGCAGTGCTGTGACAGCCCTGAAGATCAAACCCCCCCAAGCCCCCTCACCTTGAGGCCACGGGGTGAAGTTGTGAAGAGTTGCACTCACCAAACACCTCTCTCTAAGAGCTGGGCTAAGGGCAGGGGGACACCACACTTGCCACCATCATTGTCCTCACTCAGTAAAAGGGCACACATTGCCCCAAGTAGGAGCTGCATCTACAGAATCCTCCCATGTCCTACACAGCCTTCTCTAGGAGCAATGTTACATGTTGAAAAGCTGTGCCCATTTCTCACCCAGATCTGCTCACCTTCTTGCCCACAATAAGTCTGGTGGCCATGGCGCTGTCTATCCAGGCTCCTTCCCAGCCTGGTTCAGGCTCTGTTTTCCACAGAGAGCAACATTAACTACCTGCTGAAGATGGCCCTGGAGAAGATTGCCTTCCTGCCCTTTGGCTACCTCATCGACCAGTGGCGCTGGGATGTGTTCAGGGGCCGCACGCCCCCGAGCCGCTACAACTACGACTGGTGGTACCTGAGGTAGAGGAGAGTCACCGAGGGGAGGGGGGCTGTGGGAGCTCGGGGTGTGCAAGGAAGGTGGGCTAGAAAGAGGAAAGGAGAGGCAAAACAGAAAGGTAGCTGTGGAGGTGGCTGTAGAACAATGGAGAGGTGGGTGGGTGGGGGCGATGGATGGATGGATGCATGGATGCATGGATGGATGCATGGATGGATGGACAGAAATACATGAAATCACACTCTAATTGTCCAGATTTCTTCAGCTCCATGCCATCCCTTCCCATTCCCTGCCTTGATTCTCCTGACCTCTTACTATTTCCATGCTCATGATGCTGTTCTCTGTTGTCTACAGAACGAAGTATCAGGGTATCTGTGCTCCAATCTCAAGGAATGAAAGCAACTTTGACCCCGGAGCAAAGTACCACATCCCTGGCAACACCCCTTACATCAGGTAGAGGAAGTATTGGCAAGGGGTCCAAATTTTGGGGCACATTGGGGGGATGTGCTGCTCCTGTTCATGACACAGAGATCACCCAATGCTTGGGACCTCAAATGGTGGTGTTGAGCTCTGGGGCTTGTCTGCTTCCCTTTGTCCCCATTTCTGACCTTCATGGGCTTCCTTGGCAGGTACTTTGTGAGCTTCATCCTCCAGTTCCAGTTTCACAAGGCGCTGTGCCAGGCAGCCAACCACAGCGGTCCCCTGCACACCTGTGACATCTACATGTCCAAAGAGGCTGGAGACAAACTCAGGTGGGGACAGAGGAGGGTCGGGACAATCACCACGGGCAGATGTGTGCATGGAAGATGATGGTGTGCTAAGGAAGGAAAAAAGAAAGGAAGGAAGGAAAAGTGGCTCTGGAGATGGCTGGAGAAATAACTTTGGAGATGGATGGGTGGATGGATGGGTGGATGGATGGATGGATGGATGGATGGATGGATGGATGGATGGATGGATGGATGGGCGGGCTGGTCCGCCGCTGCTTCACCGCCGAGCGCCGCCCTCCGGCCTTGGCCCTTACTGCTGCTTGTGTCTGGGCAGCCCGGGACAAGAAAGGTTAAAATACACTTCGGAAAAGGGCGCGGGGGTTTCCATCCTGTGCCCGGAATCCCCGGGAATCCCCGGCGGGGGCGGCCGAGCCCCAGCGCCCCAAGCTCAAGTTTTAAGCCCCGTTAATTTATTTTGATTATTTATTATCACTGTGGGCAGGAGGTTGGGCGGGGGCAGGGCCGGAGCATCCCCGGGAGCGGCGGCACTTTCACTTTCGGGGGGCACACGTGATTTCCAGGAAAACAGGAGGGCGCGGATAAAGGAGCCGTCGGGAAGCGCCCGCCCCGTCGCGGCAGCTCGGCCGAGCCGGGACCATGGCAGCGCTGGGGAGCGAGGGGTAAGCGGCGTCCCGGGCTGCTGTCCCCTCTGTCCCCCGGGGCTGCTGTCCCCTCTGTCCCCCGGGGCTGCTGTCCCCTCTGTCCCCCCGGGGCTGCTGTCCCCTGGGGCTGCTGTCCCCTCTGTCCCCCCGGGGCTGCTGTCCCCTCTGTCCCCCGGGGCTGCTGTCCCCTCTGTCCCCCAGGCTGCTGTCCCCTCTGATC
>JAWWEE010000073.1:1249162-1274336 GCA_035221455.1 Xenops minutus | reverse complement strand
CAGTGCAGGGTTCACCCCGCTGGGCACCCCCAGAACCCGGGGAGCAGGAGGGATGCAGGGGCAGCAGCAAGGTTTGAAGCCACCTGGGCCAGTGGAAGGTGCCCCTGCCCATGACAGGGGAGTGGAATGAGATGGTTTTTAAGGTCCCTTCCAACTCAAATCTTTCCATGATCCTTTGAGGTGATCACTCTTCCTTCAATGTCCAGTGCTGCAATGTGTCCTCAGGTCCCTCCTGCTCTCTCCAGCTTGTCCTGTAGTAACAGGGACATGATGTGGCCACCAGCCCTCTCCAGCAAGCAGGCACCCTGGGCATCATGAGACACACTTAACATACAAAGTCCCTGTGAAAAGAAGTGATTTGAGAAATGCAGTCTCACTGTTGCCCTTCTGCTGGTCCCCAGAGGGTGCTCTCAGCCAGGGTTTGCCAGGCAGCTTCCAGCGGGAAGGAAGTCTGGCAAGCAAGGAGAGTCCATAAATATTCCCATGAATAGTCCAGCTGCAGGCTGCACTTTTCTCCTCCATGGTCCTTGCTCTGTTCAGCTGCCCCGTGGAGTGCTGACAGTCCACCAGCACCGTCTGCTCACAGGGGAGGGTGAGCGAGGCCATCTGGGGAGGAAAGTACCAAGAGCTCCATTGGATAATGAATCATGAACTCATAGAGTGGTTTGAGTTGGAGGGGAGCTTAAAAAAATCTCATTCCAGTCCCTGCCAAGGGCAAGGACACTTTCCACGATCCCAGCTATCCCAGATCCTCAACTCTGTGTTCCTGACCTCATCATGCATTCCTGCTTGTGCAAGCTCTGAGGCCCACATTAAATCCTCTGAGAAAGGTTGGGAAACCCTAGTGTAGGGGAACCTGTTGTGTTCCCTCTGCCTTGAATGAATTCTCTGCTGTACATTTTCTGCTTGGCCAGAGGAGCTGTGGCTGCCCCATCCCTGGGAATGTCCAAGGGTGGGTTGGATAGGGCTTGGAGCCACCTGGGATAGGGAAGGTGGCCCTGCCATGGCAAGGGCATTGGAACGAGCTGAGCTTTAAGGTTCCATCCCATCCAAACCATTCTAGGATTTGACGATTCTGTGATTTTAAGCACTGCATGACTCCGAGGTGTTTAAATCCCAGCACACCCCATCTCACTGCTGTCCTCTCCTGCACTGGGCATTCTCACCCCCATTCCTGCTGCTGCCACCTCGGAGCAGGTTTCCCCTGGGCTCTTTCTCAGCTGGGCACGTGGCTCAGTGCCTCGGCGTGCTTTGTGCTGAGCTGGGTGCCCGTTGCTATAATTTGACCTGTTTGTGTCCCTTAATCTGTGTTTGTTCCCTCGGAGGTGCGGGGAGATCCATTAGGGCAGAGGCGCTGGGTAAATACCACCCGCTCCTCTCCACCAGCACTTTCTATCAGCGATTAACCCCGGGTAAACAGAGCCAGCCAACCCCAGGGGACAGGGGACCCACAGCTGCTCCTCCCCAGCTCTGGAGGGGGACATAAAAGCTGGGGTCATCAGGGACACTGCCAGAGCAGGACGGTGGCGCAGGGTGGAATCTCCCGTGGCTGGTGCCAGCGTGCCATGGCTTGCTGACGGTGTGCCATGGGCGGGATCAGGTGCCACCACTATAAATAGGGCTGGTGATGATCCACCCTGGCAAACCAACGGCTGAACCCCGGGAAACAAAGTGCTGAACCCCGGGAAACAAAGTGCTGAACCCCAGGAAACCAATTGCTGAACGTTGGCAAACAAAGTGCTGAACTCTGGCAAACCGAGCCCTAAACTCTGGCAAAATCAACTGCTGAACCCCAGGAACTCAACCACTGAGCACTGGTAAACCAACTGTGGAACCCTGACAAACCAACTGTGGAGCCCTGGCAAACCATCCACTGAACCCTGGCAAACCAACCACTGAACCCGGGAAAACCACCCACTGAACCCTGGCAAACCAACCACTGAACCCGGGAAAACCACCCACTGAACCCTAGCAAACCAACCACTGAACCCTGGCAAACCAACTGTGGAACGCTGGCAAACCAACCACTGAACCCTGGCAAACCAACCACTGAACCCTGGCAAACCAACCACTGAACCCTGGCAAACCAACCACTGAACCCTGGAAAACCAACCACTGAACCCTGGAAAACCAACCACTGAACCCTGGCAAACCAACCACTGAGCAAACCCTGGCAAACCAGGCACTGAGCCCCGGAGCGTGGAGGTGCCAGCGTGTGCTGGGTGGAAGAGGTGCCCAGGAGGAGGTGTGGTGAAGATATCCCATGCTGGGGAGCCCAAAGGCATGAGCTCAATGCCAATGCAGTGCCCATAGGGGCGTGGCACGACTGGCACATGGATCACAGCGCTGGGACAGGTCCATAAGGGCTCCCCAGCAGGCACCAGGTGATGGCAGGAGCTCAGGTGGGGCTCCCAGGAGCCTTCCCAGAGCCCCCAGTTGGGCCATGCCCAGTCTCCGACTCCGACTCCGACTCGGAGGATGCGACCGAGGGTGGCACAGGACGCGGTGCCGGGACCCAGAACCCCTCCCAGGTCATCCACAGTGGCCACTTCATGGTGTCATCCCCGCACAGTGACACACTGCCCCGCCGGCGGCACCACCGCGCCGAGCCCGAGCCCACCGACCCCCGGAGCATCGACCCCACCCTCACCCGGCTCTTCGAGTGCATGAGCCTGGAGTACAGGTGAGTCCCGTGGTGGGTTGGGGTTCTTGGGCTTGGTTTGGGTCTTCCTCGGTAGCAATGGCATCACTAAGGAGTGTTCCATGCCATTCCTTCATGTAATCAGGGGTATGTAAAGACAGGAGGAAGGTTTGCCCTCTCTATATAGAGAGAGGAAACCTTCCTCCTGTCTTTATAGACAGGAGGAAGGTTTCCTCTCTATTCTATACAAAGACAGGAGGAAGATTTCCTCTCTATTCTATATAAAGACAGGAGGAAGGTTTCCCCTCTCTACATAAAGACAGGAGGAAGGTTTCCTCTCTCTATATAAAGAAAGGAGGAAGGTTTCCTCTCTCTCTATAGAGACAGGAGGAAGGTTTCCTCTCTCTACATAAAGGCAGGAGGAAGGTTTCCTCTCTCTACATAAAGGCAGGAGGAAGGTTTCCCCTCTCTCTATAGAGACAGGAGGAAGGTTTGCCCTCTCTGTACAAAGGCAGGAGGAAGGTTTGCCCTCTCTCTCTATATATAAAGACAGGAGGAAGGTTTCCTCTCTATTCTATATAAAGACAGGAGGAAGGTTTCCTCTCTCTCTCTCCCTTTCATGTGCTTGGAGGACATCAGGTCTCTGTGGGCTCAGCTCTTATCTCTATGAGCTGAGCCTGTTGGATAAACTGCTGTCCCAGCCTTACAGAGGGGAAGGACCTGCTTTCTCTTAAGGGGAGTTTGGGGAGAATTGATTGTATTAGTTACTTATTGAGCTTTTCCCTGAGTTTACGAGTTTGTGTGTATCTGTTTTGTTTGCTTTTGCCCGTTTTTGTCCCACTTCCCTTTCCCTTTTCCCCCTTTTCCCTTTTGGGGTTGCTTTGGGATTTGTTCTGTAGACTCAAGAGTGTTTGATTGTATACAATTGTAATACATGTGAATATATATGTATCTTTAATACAATTGTCTTTTTGGTTCTTTTTTTTCCTTCTCTCTCAGGGAGGGGGGGAATCTGTGTGGCCAGCAGTTGGGTTTGGCAGGAGCCAACCCAAACCTCCACAAATGGTGGGCATTGCTCTGGGCTCTGTGGATGCTCTTGGAGAGGGCAAGAAGGTGAGTGATTCGTGTAGGATGTTCAAGTGGGGCTCATGGGCTCTTCTTCTCACACACAGAGTTTGTGAGCAGGGCCTGAGACAAGACCTGTCTAATCATCTCAGGTCTGAGACAAAACAAGGCTCAGAAAAGAAGAATCCAACCCTAGCTGGAGGGTTTGGGGGTGTGATGGCCAAATCTCTGCACAGCAAAGCAAAGCAGTAACCACCCCCACTCCAGGAGGACCACATGGGCATGGGAAATGTCTATGTCAAAGGCAGCTGAGAATGGGGGGCTTTGATGGTTTATGAGCCAAAGTGCCCCCCTGCCTCATTCCTGAGACCTCCCCCCAGCAGAGGACTGTGTGTGATCCAAGTGCTGCACCAAATCCAGAGCCTGTGAAGAGTTCCCACCCCGAGGCATCTCCTGGGCATCTCCTGACCCTCTGCTAACCCCCTGGACTCGTATTTTGTGGTGTGGGACCCTCAGCACTGAGAAGACCACAAGAACTGGACCCACAGGACACCTCCAGGTTACACAAAGTGGTGATGTATTTTCTGTTTTAATCTCTGTCTTCCCCCACCCTCCTTTTTCCTATCTCTTTCTCTGCCTCACATTTACCATTAAATAAACCCCACACTATTGACTTTGGCATCTGCTCTTGTTTGCACCTTCACTGGGGCAGAGGCATTTCTAAGAATTTTAATAACCAGATCATAACACTGACTTTTTATTAACCTCCTGATTCTGAGTTCCCAGGAGACCTGGGGGTAATTTTGATCCATCATCCTGACAGCAGCCCTGGCACAAGGAAAATATTGGGATACAGCACCAGGTGAGTGAGTGGGGCAGCTCAGCAGGTTCTGGCTGTTGTGGCCACCCTTGTGCCCTGTCAGTCCCTGGGCTCACCCAAAGAGCTGGGCCCTCACTTTAATAGTGTTAATAAGTTTTAAGACTAAGAAATAGCTCAGAATTTCAGGGAGGAAACAGCTCTGGAAGGTCTGATAGAGGTAACTTAGGTGGGGGGTCAAGTCCTCGATAGCAGGAGAATGAGAAGGCTTTTAAAAACCTTCCAAAACTGATGTTTTTATGTTTTTCCTTGTTAAGAGATGTGTTTGTTTAATTTGTGGGGTTTAATTTTTATTTTGTTTTTTTTCTCTTATGGTAAGACAGCTCATACAGTGTAAAGCTCTCATTAAGTGATCCAGAGCCACGCTCCAGTGGGTGAGTCAATAATGTCAACCCCTCTGGGCTCTCACTAAACCCTCCTGTGCCTTGGGGACACATTTCTCTGCTGTGGTGGCACTTCTGGCAGTGGCACTGCGTGGTTTGCTGGGTTGGCTGAAACCTCAAACACGCCCCCACAGTCATTTAACAAAACCTATACTTAGCCCTTTACAAGGTCTCATTTAACCTGCATGTGGGCAGAAAACAGCTGTTAATGTGACCTGCTGTACTGGCAATTTTTTGGCAACGTTGGGAAAAATCAGTGAAAGAGTACATTATTATTATTATTATTATTATAAAAAATCATTTGGTGTTCACGTGGTGGCAGCTGCTTCTCTTGGATAGGTACAGCCACATCAGATTTTGGGAAGCAGCCCCATCTGGAATCAAGGGGATGCCTCACTAAAAAGCTCTTCCAACCTAAAACCCCCAAATTACTCATCTTGTAGTCTTTGAGCACCAAAGCTGTTTACAGTGGGATCTCACTATAAATAAATAAATACCTCTGTAAGGAGCTGATAACCATTTAATAGCAGGGATTGATCCAGCCTGGATCTGCCCTGCTTGGAGTGGTGCTGCCTGCCTGTCATCCCCAAACTTCTTGTGGCAATTCCAGAGTGGCTTTAAATGAGCAAAGCCCAGGGGATGGCAAAGAGAGGATGGGGATAATTTCAGGACAGCTCTTTTTTGTTGTTGTTTGTCTTGAGCTGCTTTCACTATTGCTCCCCCTTTGGTTTTCCCCTTGGAGCATGGAGATGATTTCTGCCAGCCAGCAGAAGAGAATCTCTCCGTGGGGCTCTCTCCTTTTCCCCAAGAGGGATTTAGCTGATAGCTACTGAACCAGATTGATTCTCTTGTACAAAGTGCCTTTTCAGCCTGCTGCTGTATCAAAGGAAATCTCCTCAATCCCCAGGTCAGAGCAGCCCTTGGCTTGTTCTGGGGGCTGGTTTGCTCTCCTGCATCAGCCCACGTTCCTTCTGTCCCTTGGGAATCAAACAGACAAACAAACAAGCCCTGACCATGATTTAATAAAAATCGTTGGGTGGGTATTCTGAGCCATCCCATGGAAATGAGGGGGATATTCTGTTAACAAACAGCTGTAACAACTTGAAGCCCTGCCATGAAGTTTGCCCCAAATCTCTGGAGGAAGATCTTACAAATCCCTACGAGCTTTAGTGGGGGATCAGTTACACCCTCTGCTTTCATCCTGATGTTTTAGGAGGTTATTCCACAGGGAAAGACACTGATTTCTTTTTTCTCCAGCTGGGGTTTTGGCCAGTGTAATGACAGGATTGGGAATAGAGCCCCACACCAAGCTCCTGGTAACACACTGGCAGGATGCTGCTTTACACTCACTCACGCATGCAGGATGGAATCAGAGCAGAAAAAAACCCCATAAACAGGAATTCTGATGTTTAGATCAAAAAGAATTAAAAGAGAGGGGTTTCCTCTTAGTTTAAAATGCATGACATTTCTCTCAAGCACTGCACAAATGGTGACAGGAGACACCAATGTGTCATGTACTAAAGGATAATTGGGCTACTGAGCCTCTTCCTTGCAGGGCAAAGAAACAGCTCAAGAAAAAGGAAGAGGCAGCCCCAGAGAGTGAAGAATTACAATATGAAGTTCATTCAAATGATACCTGGTGAGAAAACTATTTACAAAAGTGTCAGCAAAACATTATTGAACATAATGAGTCATCAGAAAGAAAAAAAGGAAAAGGTAAAATCCTGAGATACAAGATTTGTCCTGAAACACTGGTGGTATCAAAGATAAGTATTAAAGTCCTTTTTCAAAGGCAGTCAAACACTGGAATAGGTATTTGGGAAAGGGAGGGAAGGAATACAAACAAATGCTGCCAATGCAGGTCCTCTGTTAGTAAATCATGTTCACTGAAGGGCTGAGCTCCCCCAGGCTCAGAGGAGGAACAGAGACAAGGAAATATAATAATCTGGCTTAAATGAGGAATCTGATTGAGGTGTGTATAATAATGTAACCCATGCTGAATATCCTATATTCTATAATAATATATTTGTATAATAATAAGGATGAATAAAACAGAGAGGATGAGAATGAACTGCTTTTCTCTCACCTCCCTTAATGCAGGATCCCAGCACACCCACTGATGCTGAAAGACTAAAATCCCAGTGGATTTTAGGAAGGAGCACACAGAGCTCAAATCAACCCTCCCATCCCAACCACAGGATTATCACTGAAATCAAGAGCTTTGTGGGAGGTCCAAAGAGACATCAAAAGTCATGTTAGGATTTAAAAAGAAATTGAAAAAATTCCCTGGGTCTGTGTCTGGTAATTGTAGAAATTCTGCAATTCACCAAAATGGGCCCCTTTGGCTTTGCTGTGTGAGCAGCAATGGCCATGGGAGCCTGAAGGCTGTGCCAGGACCTGGGGGCACATGAGAATACACAGGGATGTGCCAGGGATGTGCCTGGTGAAGCTGGTCCTTATTTAATCCATGGAGAGGCACTACAGCCCCAAGGCAAAAATGCTTCTGTTTATGCCAAGGGCAAGGCCAGGGCTCTTTTTCCCCAGTTTAGCCCAAAAAACTCCTTTTAGTAGGTTTGTGATGCTGCCTGGTTGGATACTTCCCTTTTCCTCTCCTTTCTTTTGTTTTACCAAAACCCAACACTCATCAGAGCATGACATATGGGATGGGAGAGATTCCAAAACAATGCAGACAGAGCCCAGAGCAGAACTGGATTTGCCAAATTCTCCAAAATTCAGAGACAAGAGATTCCTATTCTGGCCCCCACAGCTCATCCTCACCTTTTACTTCACTAGTTCACTCTGACACCCACTCAGGGTGTGTTGCTGTGATTTCTCAGTAGCTGCTTCAGCTCCTTGTTTACCACCACACAAAGGTTTAGAGGTTTAGTAAAAGCCCAGTTTAAAATCTCTGTTCCTCCTTGCCTTTAGAAATTAACAGCTTGGAGAGATTTCACTCCTCTCCTTAGAGAGAGCCCGGGCAAAGAGGATTTTTAAAATATATAAATATAAAAATACATAACTTTAAAGGCCCTTTAGAACATACCAATAAATACATTCAAAATTCCTAAGTCTTGACTGCTAAGAGGGAAAGTACCAGTGGGGATTAGTTATTTTGGTCTTTTGTTCCAAGAGCCTTCCCAGTGTTGCTGAGGTTTGCAGTTTTCATGGCATAAAGTCTAGACATGCCCTTTGTTCATGTCCTTTCCCTGCTCCCAGAATCCCAGCCCAATCCTCCAGGGAGTGCCATGGGATTTGGGGGTGGGAAGGGCAGCTGGAGCTCATCTTGGGAAGGGTTTGCTCCTCATTTTGTGACATCCAAATCAACCTCATTATGGCCATTTACAAACTAATTGTGCCTGCTGGGAAATGCTCAGTGGGAATCACATCCCTAAGCAGCATCTCCTGTTGCCATTGAGGAACCAAACACTGGGCTGGGTCTTGCACCCAGCACAGCCCTTTTTGAAGCATCTGAAGGGCAAACCTGGAGGGAATGCTGTAATTCTCCCTAAATTCCCTTCTTGCAGCAGGATTCAAGCTGGAATGATGCTCTCAGTGACCTCCTCTGTGTGACCAAGTGCTCCAGGAATAGCTCTGTGTCTACAAGGCTTCCCTTCCCAAACCCAAGGAAAGGTCCCACCTCCCTTCCACACATCCAGCTCAGTAAGTGCAGGGGGATTGGATGGGAAATTGTCAATTCTGTGCCCCAGGAGAACTGACACTGGCCTCGTGGCTTTGCCCACGGTGTGGCAGCACAAAGGTCTTCATCAAGAAATCCTTCCCATCATTGTGATAAAAGTCAAGCAGCTGTGATTTATATTTCTTTACTGAACTCATAAAACCACCCAATGGTTTGGGTTGGAAGGGACCTTGAAGATCATCTTGTTCCAACCCCCATGTCTCCACAGACAGGTATTAAATTCGAAAAGCTCACCATACAAATATCAAGAAAAAGTCATTTTTCTCCCTGAATAGTGTTGACCTTTTCCACCAGCCCCAACTCCTTCGCCTTGGTGAAGAGCCAACCAGCAGGGAGCAGTGTCACCTCACAGTGTCACCCCACAGTGTCACCCACCAGAGCAGGGTCATCCCACAGAGCAGTGTCACCCAACAGAGCAGGGTCACCTCAAAGTGTCACCCAACAGAGCAGTGTCACCTCACAGTGTCACCCAACAGAGCAGGGTCACCCCACAGAGCAGTGTCACCTCACAGTGTCACCTCACAGTGTCACCCCACTGAGCAGTGTCATCTCAGTGTCACCCTACTGAGCAATGTCACCTCACAGTGTCACCCAACAGAGCAGGGTCACCTCAAAGTGTCACCCAACAGAGCAGGGTCACCCCACTGAGCAGTGTCACCTCACAGTATCACCCAACAGAGCAGGGTCACCCCACAGTGCAATGTCACCCCACAGATCAGTGTCACCCCACAGTGCAATGTCACCCACAGATCAGTGTCACCCAGCAGCACAGTGTCACCCAGCCTGTCACCCCAACTCCAGAGCAGGGGCAGCACAGCCCACAAACTACACCCTGCAGGGCATGGGATGTTTCCTCCTCCCTACTGTGGTGATGGGACACGATGTCACCGTGCCACCAAATGTCCCTCTCATGGCACAGCCCTTGGCCCTTCTGCTAGCTCTGTCAGAGGGGCTCACTCACCTGAGAGCTGGTGGTGGCTTTGCCCAGATGCACACACACTTTGAAGACCCAAGAGCCAGCCCTAAACTCACCCAAGCACCCAATATTCAAAATAATGTGCACGTGCAGGGAGGAATTTGGTATTTTGGGAAGGTATTTGGGAGCACAGGAGACTGGAGAACAGAAGAAATAGAGAAGGGTCTCTGGATTAATTTACTTTAAGATCTCCTAAATGCCTCTAATTCTACCCTGGAGCATCTTGCTAAGGAAGGGGAAGAAAGGGCAGGAATTTCATTTGCATTGAGCATTTTGGCACTGCAGTATCAAGTCCCTTCTAAGGCAGATGTGCCTCAATCTTGTGCAGAAACAGGGCAGGAGGAAAAACAAGGGGAGGGAAGGTCAGGCAAGAGGACTCACTTCTGCACTGGCTTTCATGGGCTGTGGGAAGTGCACAAACTGCACTGGGTTTGGAAGCTGACAAGAAAAATATCAATACACGAGAAGGAACAATATATATCAAACAAGTTAATGAAATTAATTTAAAAGTGGAAAAAAAAACAACCCCATGCAGTGTTTTTGGCTTTCAGTCCAAACAACATAAACCTGCCCCACCAAGAGTGGCCAAGTGGAAGTCACAGATCCATTACCTGGGAGCTCCAGGGACGTGTCCAGTTGTTGGGGCTCATTTCCAGGCTGGTGCAGAAGCAGCTGCACTTGGGGGGTATTTGGGGAGCACTGCTGGGGCCCTGCAATGGTAACCCCTCTAGAAGGTTCAGTGGGGAGGTTGAACCAAAGAAAACACCTGGGATGGACCAAATTTCCAGCTGTAAATTTGTTCTCAGAGCCACAGGTGGGCTTGGCAGTGCTGGGTTAATGGTTGAAGATCTTAAAGGTCTTTTCCCACCTTAATGACTGAGTAACTCCAGGAAAATGCCCCCCACACCCCCCCATGGCCAAGCCCCATCATCAGCCCACTCTCACCACTCTCAGCTGCTGCAGCTCAATCTCGGTGGTATTTAATCAAAAGACCCAATTAAACCTCTAAAAGCAACAAGCTCCTTGGCAAATGAAGTCACTGTTACCAGGAGAATCAACTTGATAAATCTCTCCTGCAGGGACAATTAAGCAGCACAAGTGCTCTCATTTGCAGGAGGCACATCCAGCTCCTGTCATGGTCCAGCAGAGCCTGCACTGAGACATGAAGTCCTTGCTCTGTTGGAGAACCACCATTTCTGTGTTCTAAGAACAGGGAGTTTTCTCCCCAACTTGTTTTGAATTTCCTGCTAAACAAAATTCTATAAATAAGCACTTGGGATCCATCACAGTGCTTTGCTATAACTCTATTAACTTATTTGCAAAAATAAAAAAAAAAAGGAAATATCCTGCTGTTGGAGTCCTCCATTTTTCTATCCCCATCCTCCCCAAAATAAAAACGTATTTGTATCATCCTTTGTATGATAAATTTTGCTCTCAAACCAATGTTTTCCTATAGAGAAACTGTGCTGGAATATTTCCAACAAATTCTACTCTACTCCTTCCTAATAAGAAACTGCAGCTGACGCCCCATTAATAACCTGCATTTGCAGAAAAGGCAATTTGCACAAGTGCCAACAGCAAAACAATCGAGAATTCAAAGGAAAACAACATGTTGGGATTGTTGCTTCTGTAAATAACCCCCTGGAAGAGAATTGGCCCCAAATAAGAATTTGTTCAAGTTTGCATTATAATAAACGATAGTTTGCAATAAAACAAACAACATTTTCTTTACATTCTAACACAGGAGAAAATAAAAAAAAGCTGAAAAGACTCTTGGAAAGGGACTTTTACGATTGAGTAGATACAAAAATACCCAAGTTACACTGAATTTACATGAGCAGCTCCCCACTAGGGAAATGGGAAGCTGAAGTGCTCTGGGTTGCTTGGGAAAAGGACCTTTGAATGGAGTTGCAGCCCTCAGTGCCCAAAGGAAAGAGGCCCCAGGAAGAGAAATCACCAGCAAATTGCTCATAAAAATATACAATTTGCTGCCAATATGTTTAGAACAAGCAGAGAGTTGAAAGGAAGGGTGGGGGGAAAGAAAAGGGTGGGAAGGGGCAAGAGGAAGGGGCTGAGATGGTGAGGGATGGGAGATCCACAGGGAGGGAGGGATGGAGGGATGGATGGATGGATGGATGGGTGGATGGATGGATGGAGGGATGGATGGGTGGGTGGGTGGGTGGGTGGGTGGATGGAGGGATGGAGGGATGGATGGATGGATGGATGGATGGATGGATGGATGGATGGATGGATGGATGGATATACATGGAAGCACCCCCACTCATGATGGGGTGAGTGGTCCTCACCAGAGTACTGCTATTGTCCCTACCATGAGTTCCCACCCACACAAGAGGTCACTGAAGCATGTTTGGTTCCTCTTGGCTCCCTGGGTGTTACACACATGAGCATTTGATGGGGAGTCCTCACCCCCACATGCAGGACAAGTGGTGGCTTCAAAGGCAGTTCCCACTTTCCTGTGCCACTCAGGGATAGCACCTTCAACCCTTGTGATGCTGAGATACCATCACTGCTTCTCTCCCATCCGTCCCCCGGCCTCATGCTGGCTCTTGCTGTCCCACACTCCTGCAGGGAAGTGTTGAGAGCTGGGTCTTCCAAGTCGTGGCAGGAAGTCCTGTTCAACCTCACTGGCATGGATAAGATGGATGCTGGGCCCCTCCTGGAGTACTTCAGCCCTGTCACCAAGTGGCTTGAGGAGCAGAACAACAAGACCAACGAGGTGCTGGGCTGGCCTGAGTTGGACTGGCATCCCCCTGTCCCTGAAGGCTACCCTGAAGGCATTGGTAAGGCTGCAGCTCCATCCCAGGTCTGGGGAGGTGTCCCCAAGGGATGTCATTGTCCTGGGCAGGACAATGCTGAGGGAGATCTCTGCAGTGGGTGGGGTGGTCCCCATGCCAGGGAAGAGAACTCACCAGCCCCAGTGGAGTCCCATGGAGTGTTGCTTCCCAGGAAGCAGGTGCCATTGGCATACCATTGTCTAAGGCCATGGTCCTGCTGCTGTCGTAATGCCATCAGCCATGGTGTGACCTGGCATCTCTTCTCAGCTGCTTCCTTTATGCTCATGTGGGAGGGTCGAGGGTATGCAGCTTGTCCTGTTATCCCATCCTCTGCCCAGTGGATCACTCCAGCTGTGCCCATCTGCCACCATTCCTTGGCAAAGCCTGCTCCCAAGCTGTGGCATCCGACCTGCAGTCCTGGGAAAAGCTCACCCGTGGCTTCTCCATGGGATAGTGCTCTAGCAAAGGGATGTGGCTTCTCCTGACCTCCCCTCCCTCCTCTCCCACTTATCTCCTCCTCTTAGACAAAATAGCAGACGAAGAACAAGCCAAAGTGTTCCTGGCTGAGTACAACAGCACGGCCGAGGCAGTGTGGAACGCCTACACCGAGGCGTCCTGGGCATACAACACCAACATCACCGACCACAACAAGGAGGTCATGGTATGGGAACCCCCCTGGGGCCCTGCAGGGAGAGCCACCAGCCAGGGCGGGCAGCTGGTGGCCAGGGAACATTTCAGAGGAGCTCTGAAAGCCAGGGCAGCCTCTGCCCATCACCCAGGGGTGACGTTCTCACCCAGGAGGTGCCTTTTCCATGAAAACCCTCATCGTTCCATGGGGCACCCACAAAGGTGGCCATGGGGAGGGTGTCAGCCCTGAGATGGCAAGTGGTGTTTCTAGTGATGGGCTGTGTCTTGGGGGTCTCAAAGTCATTCCTCTTCTGCCCTCGTAGCTGGAGAAGAACTTGGCCATGTCCAAGCACACTCTGGAGTACGGCATGAGGGCCAGGCAGTTCGACACCTCCGACTTCCAGGACCAGAGTGTCACCCGCATCCTCAAGAAGCTGAGTGTCATCGAGAGGGCAGCCCTGTCTGAGGAGGAGCTGAGGGAGGTGAGCAGCAAGGGGACAGGGCAGGATTGGTGTCACCTGCCTGTATGGAGACACAGGCTCCTCCCAAATGTAGAAAGTCCCACTGGGCAGCTGCCCCATGCCCTTGGAAAAAGTGATAGCTTGGTACCTTCTACACATAGCCAAGATCCTCATCTCCAGGTTTTCCCACCCAAAGGTTGCCTTTTCCAGGCTGCAGTGGGGCCTGGATCCTTGGGTGACGATGGCAGGGTGGTTGTTGGCCCCAGGCCCCCTTGTTGCCTCCATTTGGGGTCACACTTGGCCTTGGAAGGGACCAGAGGAAAACACCTGAGAACACCTCAGTGGGCTGTGCCATTCCCCAGTGTCAGGAGCAAGGATAACCCACTGACATGACCTGATTTCCCTTGCAGTATAACACCCTGCTCTCTGATATGGAGACCACGTACAGCGTGGCCAAGGTCTGCAGAGACAACAAAACCTGTCACCCGCTGGATCCTGGTAAGATCTGGCAGGGTGTCCTTGGAGGCATCTTCACAGGCCCAGAAAGGAGGGATTTTTTAATGAGTGCATGAAGAAAGGTCATGAAGGGTCCCTCCACCTTCTCTGTGGTGGCCCCTGAGCAGCAGGTTGGCTGCAGCATCGTCATGCCAGTTCAGCCCAGCCAAGAGCATCACTTTGGCTTCTTTGCTCTCTCTTCAGACCTCACAGACATCATGGCCACCTCTCGGGACTACAACAAGCTCCTCTTTGCCTGGAAGGGCTGGCGGGACGCTTCGGGGAAGAAGATGAGGGACAACTACAAGCGATACGTGGAACTGAGCAACAAGGCAGCCATGCTCAATGGTCAGTGCCCCATGGTCCTACCCCCCTGTGAGCAGAGGACTGGGCTCTTCATCCAACTGGGGGGCAAAATCTCAAAGGGATGGAGGCCCCACTATGTCCCATGTCTCACAGATAAGGAGGGACCTGGGATATCTGAGCAGCAAGACAGACTCTTGCCCAGGAAAGGCAGTGTCTGACAGATGCTTCTCCTGCCCTACCACAGGTTACACGGACAATGGGGCTTACTGGAGATCCCTGTATGAGACACCCACCTTCGAGGAAGACCTGGAGACGCTGTACAAGCAGCTGCAGCCCCTGTACCTCAACCTGCACGCCTACGTACGCCGAGCCCTCTACAAAAAGTATGGAGCAGAGCACATAAACCTCAAGGGGCCCATCCCTGCTCATCTGCTGGGTAAGGCAGGGACCAGGCAGGGCAGGGACCAGGCAGGGCAGGGACCAGGCAGGGTGACCCACCTGTCCAGAAGGAGGGAGTAACTGGTCCCTTTTGACCCCTCTCCCTGTCTCCCTCCTGTGCTTCCCAGGCAACATGTGGGCTCAGTCGTGGTCCAACATTTTCGACCTGGTGATACCTTTCCCGGATGCCACCAAGGTGGATGCCACCCCAGCCATGAAAGAACAGGTCAGTGCTTTTCCAGGCTGCTCTGGGGAAGTCCCTGAGGACACAGCATGCTTTGGCTGTTGCCAAATTCTCTGGTGCTGCCAAAAAAAAACACACCTCACCCATATTCTCTCCCCATCTGGACATGACAAGGGCTGGATCCAGCTCTAGATGACCCACAAAGATCCCCCTGCCCAGACCAACAAGGCTATCCCTGGATTCCCATCCTTCCCACATCCCCCAGCACCCCCCACAGCCCTCTCAGGTCTCTGCTCTGTCCCCAGGGCTGGACACCAAGGAGGATGTTCGAAGAGTCAGACCGTTTCTTCACCTCTCTGGGCCTCATCCCCATGCCCCAGGAGTTCTGGGACAAGTCCATGATTGAGAAGCCATCAGATGGGCGGGAGGTGGTGTGCCATGCCTCAGCCTGGGACTTCTACAACCGCAAGGACTTCAGGTGCCCGTGGGGAGCAGGGGGTGGCGACAGCTGATGGGGCAGGAAGCAGCATCTTTGTAGAACAAGGGCTGATGCCACCAGTGTGTCTTGCCCTGTGGTTGTGGTACCCCCACTATGGCACTGCCAAGGTGCTGGCACTGCTGGCAGGTGCCCCTGTGGTGGATGGAAGGTGATCAGTGCCTTCCCTGCCTTGCCCTGGAGAATGGAAAACCCAATGGACAGGAACAGAGAAGGGGCAGAGTCAGCAGGAGATGCAGGAGAAGAGAGAGAGACCAACCCCACAGAGCAGGACCAGCCCAGCCTGGCATCAGATGTGGGGTGGGAGCCCATGCAAAGGGAGGACAAAGGGAAAAACAGCTCAGTGATGGTTCCCAGAGGTTTTCACACTCCCTTCTCCCCCAACCCCATGTCCTGGTCCAGGATCAAGCAGTGCACAGTGGTGAACATGGACGACCTGATCACGGTGCACCACGAGATGGGCCACGTCCAGTATTTCCTGCAGTACAAGGACCAGCCCGTCTCCTTCAGGGACGGGGCCAACCCTGGCTTCCACGAGGCCATCGGGGATGTCATGGCCTTGTCTGTCTCCACCCCCAAACACCTGCACAGCATCAACCTGCTGGATAAAGTCATGGAGAATGAAGGTGAGTTGGGAGGGGAGCACCACCATGGGAACAGCTGGACATGCAGAGGGTCAGGAGGGTCTGGGCACGGTGCAAGGGGTCAGGGGTGGCTTTGAGTGCATGGGGGGGGACAGGACCTGTTAGGAACACCCTGCTCTGGGGCAGAATGACCCATCCAGGGTGGAGAGGTGGGTGCAGCACTGTCTTGCTCACCCCTCCATGCCCTGGGCAGAGAGTGACATCAACTACCTGATGAGCATTGCCCTGGACAAAATCGCCTTCCTGCCCTTCGGGTACCTCATGGACCAGTGGCGCTGGAAGGTGTTTGATGGGCGGATCAAGGAGGACGAGTACAACAAGGAGTGGTGGAACCTCAGGTATGACTGAATTCAGACACACTCTCTGGGTGTTTTCCTCCCTGTGGTCCAGCTGGCTGCAATGGGACACGATGGGACACACAATCCTCCCTTCCCATTTCCCCCCACCTTCTTGCTAACTCTCCCTCTCTGGCCCAGGGTGAAGTACCAGGGCTTGTGCCCACCAGCACTGAGGTCTGAGTATGACTTTGACCCCGGGGCGAAGTTTCACATCCCTGCCAACGTCCCCTACATCAGGTGAGCAAGCAGGGCTGGGGCACCAGGGACACCACCTGGACACAGAACCCCCAGTCCAGGGGCCAGTGGGGGCACCTTTTGTCTAGGCTGGTGGGACACCTGGTAACACCATGCTGAGGGTGCTGGGCAGCTCCAGGGACTCTGACAGAGCTTCTGAGGAGAAGGCTGGATTTGGGAGAATTTCCTCCTGTCTGAGGAAGATGGACTCATCCACAGAGATAAATATAAAACATGTTACAGGAGAAAGAGCCTCAGCAGGTTGGGCTGAGGTCATGCAGGTGCATTCCAAAGCCAGTGATGCTCCTCCAGACCAGGAGGGTGCAACCAGAGCATGACGGGGGCCACATCCTCCCTTGCACAGCCACCAGCAGGGTCCATTCCCATCTCCTCACCCCTGTCCACCAGGTACTTTGTCAGCTTCGTGATCCAGTTCCAGTTCCACCAGGCTCTCTGTAAGGAAGCTGGGCACACGGGTCCCCTGCACACCTGTGACATCTACCAGTCCAAGAAGGCTGGGAAGATCTTGGGGTAGGTGTGTGGCCAGGGCAGAGCCAAGAGATTTATGTCCTCAAACACCTTAAAGCCAGCCCAGAAAGACAGGAGGCAAGGAAGCCCCTGGTCATCCCTCCCCTCCCTGCCCAAGCATGGGGTGCTCCAGCCCTGGCCCTGGGGTGTGGGCAGGGGGTACCTGGGGCAGGGGGTACCTGGGGCAAGGGGCACCTTGGGCTGGGCGCTGGGGCTGTGATTGCAAAAGCAGCCACTAGATGGTAGCTGGGCCCCTGGCAGGTGGAAGGCTCCCTCCCTCCTCCTCCTCCTCCTCCTTCCAGCCCCCAGTTCCTTAGGGAAAACAACCCCCTTGCTTCAAGAAAAGCAGCTGCAAAATTAACCCTTTCACTCAGGAGCTGCTCTGCATCAGGCTGGATCCACTGGAGGGCTCTACTCCATGCAAACCCCCCTTTCCCCACAAGTTAAACCTCCTTTCCTGTGCTCTGGGCTGGCAGCCCTGTGCTGCTGGGCATTGAGACTGTACCCAGGGCTGCTGATGCCAAGAGCCCCAAGGGAAAGGGAAGGGCTGGTGGCCAAGAGGGTGATGGGGAACCCACTGGAGCTGATTTCTCCTGCCACAGGGATGCCCTGAAGCTGGGTTTCAGCAAGCCATGGCCCGAGGCCATGAAGCTCATCACGGGGCAGCCCAACATGTCAGCAGAAGCCCTGATGAGCTACTTCGAGCCACTCAGGACGTGGCTGGAGAAGGAGAACAAGAAGAATGGGGAGGTCCTGGGCTGGCCCGAGTACAGCTGGACTCCCTACTCAGGTATGCAAGGTTCAGCCAAGCACAGCAGGTCCATGATGGGCCACAGGTCAGGATGAGGTGGATCTGTCTTGGTGACCCTTGGCCACCCCAAAAACCACAGGGTGTTTGGATGCTTCTCCTTGATTTCTCATGGAGCTGAGTCTAAAGGGCATCCAAGAGTCCAGCAAGAGAGAGCTGGTGACCCAACATGCCACAGCCCAGAGCCACACCAACCATGCCTCTCATTTCTCCCTTTTCCAGCCACTCCAGACGACTCCGACAAAACTGATTTCCTGGGAATGTCCCTGACCAAAAGTCAAGCCACGGCAGGTGGCTGGGTCCTGCTCGCCCTGGCACTCGTCTTCCTGATCACCACCATCTTCTTTGGCGTCAAGTTCTGCTCGTCCAGGAGAAAGGCCTTCAAATCCAGCTCAGAAATGGAACTGAAATAAGGCAGCCGTCGGCGGGGCAGCACGGACAGGGTGCAAGCATGGGCACTTGGCCAGGCTGGCAGCCATGCCATGGGCACACTTGCCAACAAAGCCATGGGTTTCCAGAGCCCAGGACTCCTCTCTCCTATCAGGTCAGACATTTCTTTCCACTATGCAAGAGCCAAAGCAGAGAAGAGCTATTTATTTGTCAATGTCTGCATCAGGGGAAAGAGAAATTCCGGCGCCGGCAGGCACGGAGCCGTCACGAGCTGCCCCTGTGTCCAGCCTGGTCACCCACCAGCCAGCTCTGACCCGTGGGCAAAGCCACGGAGACTTGAGTGACAGAGGACAGTTTGGGGAGGACAGAGCACCTTCTCCCCCGGGGTTTGCCTCTGCCAGGCTGTTCGCTTGCATGGATGAAAAATAAACCCATGTCTTGGCACCCTCCGAGCAGCAGCTCAGCTCCTTCTTGCAGGTGGGCTGGGAGCTCTGTGGGACAGGGCTCTTGAGCTGCCACCCCAACCTGGTGCTAGCACAAACCCCAGGGGACCAGCCTGGCTTTGAGGCAACACACCTGGGGCACCCAGCTTCCCCCGTGCCCAGCATGAGAGCTCAGCATCCCCTCGCAGCATCTCCACCCTGCCCCGAATCGCGGCTCCCATCACAGCTGACAGCCCGTGGGTTCCCTGCGGAGGACGTGCCTAAGGAAGGGGCTGGATCAGGGCCAGCGATCCCCAAAGTCCAGGCAGGAACTGTTCAAAGGGTTGGGGTGGGGGGGTCCCCAAGCCCGAGCTGGGACAGCGCTGGAGCTGTCACTGCTGTGGCCCCAGCACTCGATGACACACATTTACGTAAGAGCCAGAAAGGGGGGTCCAAGGTCAGCGATCGCCTCCCGTCCTCCAGCCCCTGATTATCTTGGGATCAGCCGTGCTTGAGGGCCCCCACCCAGCTCCCCCCTCCCCGGCCCGACTTTCTTCTGCTTCTGTAAATAAAACTTCCTATTTGTTCTGCGGTGATTAGGTGCAAAACTAATCCCAGGCTGGGGATTATTGCAGCCTTAAAGAGCTGTGATCTGCTGCCGCCCGAAGCGGCGGGGGAAATGAGGGGATGTGGGATGATGCAGCCGCCCCCCTCCCATCCATGACTGTGCCCTCGGTCGTGTCTTGCACGGGGGACGGGAGCGGCTCCTGGCACCTGGCAGAGGGGCAGGGGGCAGCTGTCTGACCGCCCACACTCCCTCCATCCCCCTCGGAGCCCAGGGTGCCCACGGGGAGGTGACACCCCGAGTAGAGCCGGGGAGCAGCAGCCCCAAACACCGGAGCTCACCCCGTGTCCTTCCCCCAGCCACAGCCTGGGGTGTCTGCTTTACATCCCGGCACACCAAACGCCCTCCTCGCCCCCCTTCCCTCCAGGGCGATGCTCACGGAGCAGAGACCTGGCACGGTGAGAGCTGGGGTTGGTGCCAAGTGTATTTTGAGCCTGGGAAAGCAGGCTGGTGCAGGTGTGCTCCATCCAGCTCAGCTCCTCCCCGGTTAATTTTGGAGCTCCCTGGCTCCTCGCTGCCCCATCAGTGGAGGAAAAGAGGTCTCCGAGATCATCAAGATCCTGCAAGTTTCGTGAAAATTGCTTTCTGGAGGAGAGGATTGGGGGGAAAAAAAAATAGAAAAGAGCCACACTGAACGCTGTCACTCAGGGACTGCAAGGCAGGCTCAGCCCTAGTTAGACATCCGAGAATCCCCAGAGGAGAGGAGTCTGCCCTGCAGTGGACATGGGATACAGCCACAGGGATGAGTGATGGGTGCTGTGGGCTGTGGCCCCTGCTCAGAGGCAGAACACAACCCGGCCCAGCGGCCCTGCAGAAGGCAGAGGCACACAGCAGGTTACCTCCAGCGCAGGTCCAAGGTCCGTGCAGCAGGTGGGGTTGGACACCAGCCAGCCCTCAGCACGGCTCCAAGGTCCACACGGCAGATGGGACGGGGCTGGACACCGGGTTACCTCCAACACGGGTCCAAAGTCCAACCAGGAGATGGGGCTGGACACAAAGTCCAGCCCAAGGGGAGGCTGAAGGTCCCACCTTGAGCTCAACTGGAGCTGCTGGACTGGGTGAGGGGGCTGTGGGTGAAGCTTTTGAGGGCAGAGAGGGCTGGCTGGTGCCCCGAGGGCTCTGCCAAGCCGGCAGCAATGTTTTACAAGATACCTTTAAACCGAGGATGATTTCCCTTCCCCGCTGCGATAACATCTGGAGAGATTTTGCTGCCTTCTGGCTCCTGCATCATGCTTGCTGCTGAAATTAGGAGGCTCAGCAAAATCACTCCCTAAGGAGAAAAAACGAAACGTAAAAGCAGAAAAAAAGGAAGAGATTCCCCCTCGATTCACAGAACTCCTAGAGGGGAGCTCAGGAAGCAGCAGGTACTCAGGCTTGGGGGGGAGCTGCTCTGCACCCCCCTGCCTGGATGTGAAGCTCCCAGAGAGGAGATTTGCTTTAAAACCAAATGAATTCAAAGCAAGAAACACTCTGGGTTCCCTTCACCAGCTCAGGCACCCTTTAGGCACCACACAAGCCCATTTTCCATGTTTTTGGTCCATCATCCGCCACAGGAAGGTGGCTAGGGGGGTTCCCACACCCCGTGGCCCCTCGGTGCTGGCAGGGCTTGGCCAAGCCAGGGCTATTCTTAGCCGGTGAGTGGCCAGGCAGGAGCAGGCAGGGCGCACAGGGCTGCGTTCCTCACATTCCCCTTCCCCAGGGACAAGGAGCGCCTGCAAATACGCAGCCACAGCCTGGCAGGAGCTGGGGGCCATCAGAGGGGGCCACCCCGGGTGGGGGAGAGCGGGGAGGTGGCGTTGGGGACATCCCAGGGGACAGCAGGAGTGTGGGAGGGATGTGGGGAGCTGTGGCAGGGACTGGGGACGCCCCATCCCTGCAGCTCGTGGCTTCGGTCCCTGCAAGCCCTGGCTGGCACCATCCTTCCCTCCCCGCTGCTCCAGCAGGGCTGAGGGGGGTGAAGGTGAATTTGGGGGTAGGTGGCAAGTGGGAGACCTCATGTTCTGCCCTCTGAGCAAGCTCAGACTCCCCTCAGCCCCGTGGCTGAGCTAGAATTCCCTACCAGGGGGGACAGGGCCAGATCCAGCTCAAAAACACCCCTATCCCCCTCCAATGTCCATCCTTGGTGGAGGATTGGGGAGTGCCACCCAAGGCTGTGAATGCTTTGCACCAGCACCCAGGTCCTACAATCACCGGGGGCTGCACCCCCAGCCCCACAGAGCCCCCATCCTGCGTGGGCAGCGCCCGTCCATCCCACTTCCTCGGGGTGTCTCAGCAGCAGGACCCCAAAGCAGGCTCTGCCCGTGTCCCAGCACTGATGGGGGCTGTTCCCACCCCTGGAGGCTCCTTCTTGAGCTGCCACTGTCCCACCGACACCTCGTAGGTGACAGGGAGAGAATTGTCCCAGGCTGGAAGTGTTGGGAGAACGCAGCCATGCCCTCGGCACTCAGTCCCTGTCCCCCTTGCCCAGGAGGTTTTGCAGACCTGCTGCAGCCACTGCCAGCCCCCCTCTCCCCCAGCCACATCCTGCCCTTGCCTGCCCTTCCCTGCAGCATCCCCGTGAGTTATTGCAGCCCGGGTGCCCCATCCATCCTCCTGGCAGGTGAGACACGAGCCTGCCCCGTGCCTCAGTTTCCCCCGCTGTGCAGTGAGGACAGGCAGGATGCCAGGGTGGCTGCTGTGAACCAAGTGGGCACATCCCAGGCCAAGGTCTCCGGGGTCTTTCCTGCCTTTTCCAAGTGAGAAGTGGCTCTTGTGAGGAAACAAGATCCGTGACTTGGTTTAATGTCAGTCCTTCCCGGGTTTGCAGCCCCCCTGGGCTGGTGTGGTGGAAGGCCGGGCTGCTGAGGGTTCATTTTGGCTGCACATTTTGCCCTTGTTTGTTTTGGGTGGGGTCTTTTTTTGTTTGTTTTTATACATAGCGAACAGTGTGGAGGTGAGAGCTTGGAAAAACATGTCAGGGTTCGGAGTGGTGGGGCGGAGGAGGGAGACAGGACAAGGAGCATCCTTCCCTCTGTGAAATAAATTTACAGCCCCAATCCCTCCCTCCCCTGTCATATCCCTGGAGCATCTTCCAAAAGTGAAGGGCAAAGCAGGGACATGAGCCGTGCCAGGCAGCCGGACACCCGAGCGTGTCTGGGGACAGTCCTGGTGGCTGGAAGCAGCTTTGGGGACCACGAGAGCCCCGTCTCTCCCTTCCCAGCTGTGTTTGCAGTGTGGCTCTAATTACAGAAATGTGGAGAAATGTCGTCTCTCAGTTGGCAAACATTTCTCCTGGCAAGCACCAGCCGACAGCTGCCGTGCTGGGATTCCAGTGGGCTCCCATCCCCTCCGCCCCGCACCTCCCACCCCAAATCCACACCCCATTTCACGGCTGTGCCCCCTCGCCCGATGTGCCTGTGCCTGCCCAGGGCAGCCCCTCAGCGGGGAGGTGGTAATTCCTGCACAGATTCTAATTCCCTGCACTCCCAGGTGGCTCTTTAGGTACTTGTGCTGCAGGAGCAGGGAGCGGGAGGACACCCTTGGGAAGCACCCAGGTCTCCTTTGCCCTTGGAAACTAGGTGGTTTCCCTCTGATTCCCCAGGGTGTGGGAAGGAACAAAAGAAGGGGAAAGGAGCAAAACCTCAGAAACACTCAAGAAGGAGAAGGAGGAGGAGGAGGAGGAGGCAAGGAAAGAACTGAGTGAGGGAGGAGGAGGAGAGCAGGGCAGGGAGAGAGAGGATTACTGCTCAGTTGAATTAGAGGGAGCCCTTCAGCTGCTTCGAACAGCAGGAGAATTTGCCCAAAGACCCCAATTGTTCCTATTTGGGATAAAATGTAAGCACGGGATTAACTGCAAACGTATGCTTAAAGCCCAGGGAATTGAAAGAAGTCTGGGCATAAAGTGCTCCGAAGAGGGCAGGGAGGCAGGGCATGGACCAGCAGCCGTGTGGATGACCCGGCCCTGGAGGCATGCACTGGGGGAACTGGGAGAACTGGGGCGGGGGTGGGGGGGACTGGAAGAGCCATGGGTGCACTGAGAGGCTCCTAGAGCTTAGTGAATAATAACCTGAAAGGGAATGACATGACTCAACTCCATCTGCGAGGGCTGTGTGGGGAAGAGGGCTGGGAAGAGAGGCTCTTCCATCAGCCACGTCATGGCATGAGACTCCCCGGCAGGAGAAAGGGGGATCCAAGTGGCCCCACTGCCATGCCCGGAGCAGGACAAGCCTTCCTGGGGTCAGTGCACCGCCCCAGCCCTGGCAGAGGGGCTGGGGAGGCCGGGGCTGTGCCCTGCCCCATGCCCAGAGCCCCACTGTGCAGACCCACTGCCCGCAGGGGAGGGCTGCGAGCCAGCACGTGCCCTTATCGTCAGATATATCCGTGTCCACGTGATGTGCCCACGGACATCCCGGACTGATTTATGGGATGAGAGGAGGGCAGGAGGCCAACCTTAAATCCTGACTGCCTGGTGATTAATAATCATAATTATTATCATATTAGCGGTAGTAATAATAGTTTGCTTTCCCCTGCAGAACTGGGCATCCAGGAATCTCAGCGAGGTTTTGCCAGGCCAAGTGACCAATGTCCCTGTTTTCTAGCGAGGAAATTGCGGCACAGAGCTGTGTCCCTTGAGTCACACAGTATATCAACAAGAAAACAGAGAAGGCAGGAGTCTGGACTCTGTGTCCCTCTCCCTCCCCCATGCTATTAAGCTGCATCTGTGTAATATAGAGCAAAACATCCTCCACGACTCGCAGTAAATCACGGCAGAGGCAGTGTGCAGAGTGGATGGGGGGAGATAATGGGTTTTTCACCCTCTTCAACAATAGAACAAGTTTTTCTCCGCTGGGGAAGGCTGACTTCTCTGAGAGACAGAGATAAAAGCAGCACCGAGGCTCTGAAATGAGCCTGAAAGGGCACCTGCCTCTGCTCATCCACTTGCATTGCTGGCCCAGGGACAGGAGGCAACTTGGGCAGGGGTCAAGAGCCCCACGGGCATGGCCTGGTCCCCATGTGCATCGCTGAGGTGCACTGGAATATTAATTGAAAATCCCAGCAAAACACTCCTGCTGATGATAATGGACCATAATCCTCTTAGACCAATTTCATGCCTGAAAAATCATGCATAACCAAATAATAATAGAAAGCCCCTCGGTGGACACTGTCCTTAACAGTGGGCACAGGAGAAGAGGGTCGTCCAGAGGGGATTTCTCAGGAAGGAAAGGGAGCTGGTCCCCTTGGCCCCCACCCCTGAGGGACACGGAGAGGTGGGCAGGAGAAGAGCTGAACTTGGGGCTAGATCTGAACGTGTGCTCTAGCAGGGCAGCATCACCTTGGGACCCCGATGTCCCACAGAGACCTGGGGCTCCACTGCGACCCCACAGAGCCGATGGGAATTTCTGGGGTCCCAGGACCCCGGGACCCCCTGCATTCTCCGTGTCCATCAGATCTCCCAGGACCCCCTGGACCCTCCGTGTCCCGCAGAGTTTTCAGAACCCCCGTGACTCTCCATGTCCCTCAAGGATGCTTCGTGCCCGCAGAGCCCTGTGCCAGGCCGGGTCCCCCCATGCCAAGCACCCCCCAAAAAGGCAGCCAGCACCCTTCCCGCCCCGCCCGCCCCTTCAGCACCACGGCGAGTGGACAGCGCCGGGAGCGGGGCCCCGCCCGCCCCGCGACACCCGGGACCCCCGGAGACCCCCGGCAACACCCCGACCTCCCTCCCGGCACCCCGGGCCCCTCAGGGACACCTTGACCTCCTCCCCCCC
>JAWWEE010000073.1:1225046-1240046 GCA_035221455.1 Xenops minutus | reverse complement strand
TCACAGGGTGATTGAGTGCCTGCTGTCACCCAGCATGTCCCTCCACAGGTCCCCATGGGGAGCCCAAGCAGGCAGGCAGGTAGAGGTTGGTTGGGGGATGTCAGCACACCCAAAGGGGACAGGGAACTCATGTGCCATGTCCCCAGTCCAGGACACCTCCATGGCACAGCAATCACCTCTCCAGTGGTGCCTGATAGCCTGGCTAAGACAGAGGGGATGGATCCAGCCAGGGTTCCTCTGTGTGGCTTTGTGAACAACCACGTGTGCCGTACCCATCGGATGCACTGGGAGCAGGAGGGCAAATCCCACCAAGCTGCTGTATCCTGCCACTGTCGGGGCTGGGATTTGGTGCTGGCTGCCCCAGGGAGCCTCTGATGCTGCCCCAAGGGGTGGACAAGGCAGGACAGAGGGGAATTCCTGGGTGGTGCAGGAGCAGGGGGGCATGGCCAGCTGACAAACCCCAACCCCAACTTGAGCTCTTGGCTTGTACAGACCCATGAGGTTTGTGCCAAGCCGGGGCTGTTTGCTTTGTGTTCCTTTAAGGGTCGGGCTGTGACCTCAAAAAGGGACAGACACCACAGCCCAGCTCCAGATGGGGACTTATAAACATCCCTCCTAGCAATGGCCAGTGCTCTGGTCCTGGAGATCCCACGCTGTGGAGCCAATTCCACCATCCTTGGCATGGCCGTGCAACCCCCATCACCCTGGCTGTGCCCTGGGGACAGCATGACGAGGGCACAAATCTGGAAGAGACATGTTTTCCATCCTCTGCTGCTCCTTGGATGCTCTTTGCTTGGATCTGATGCCCCACAAACAGAGGGACAGGCCCAGAGCATCCCCAGCACCCCCAGGGATGCTGCCCAGGGGGCTTCTTCCCGAAATCCCTGCCCTGGCAGAGCCCCCAGTTCCCACCCCAAGCATTCCATCCTCATCCTCACCAACTGTTGTATCCCCAGTGGGAGGTGTCCCCAAGTCCCATGGGGACAGGGCCCTTGGGGTGGCCGGACAGCCCTGGGAAATGCTGTCAGTGCTGCAGTTTTGGCCACAGAGCCTGCTCTAAGATGGACTAATTCCTTCATTCAGTGGGGATTTAGCAGGGGAAGGACCGAGGGCCTGGATGTGGCCACTCACTTGCCTTGCAGAGAATGGTTAAGCTGCATTTTGCCAACCCCTTGGATTGATCCAGGTTGCCTTTTGTCTCCTGGGGATTAGAGCATCCATTCACCTGCACCCAGACCATTTCTTTGGGCCTGGATCCTTCTTATGGCCGTGTTGCTGGGTCCTCTCAGCCACCTGACACTCTTGGTTTTCCTCCTCCAACCAGTGCTGCTTCCAGGCAGCGAGTCCCGTAAGTGCAGGAATCCCTGCCCTTCCTCACCTCACCCAGGGAACCTCCATCCCGCTGACGTTACTTAATAAGGTCATTTCCACTGCTCTGGTGTCCCAGCAGGTTTTCAGTCTCCCGATGCCCCATCGGGGTGTGGGAAGAGGGGCCAGTGGTGCACATCCCTCCCTGCACAGTGGGATGCAGACCCAGCTCACCACCCCAGACCCCAAGAGTGACCCATTTCCCACCGGCTCACCCCCAGTTCTATTATTTTCCATTATCCCACCTCAGGGATTTGCTTTAGGGCCTCCCAGCAACCCGCGCTTCCCTTTGAAGTTCCACCCAGCCCTGACACTGATTTATCCCAGGACAGGAGCACAGCTCAGCCCTCCAAGCATCTCCCTGGGCGTGCCAGCCAGCCCCGGAGCACAGCTCTGTCCCCATCGCTGTCCCCGTCCCCTCCGTGCCCTTCCCAGCCCCTCTCCTCTGCTCCTTTATATAATACCACTATAGATTTAGCCACTCTGCCATGAGACCCTGCAGATTAAATCTCCCAGCTTGGGGGGGAGGGCAGGCCTCGGTAAGAGCTCGGAGGGCAGATTAATAGCTTGCTTTTTTAATATTCATAACAATACTGGTTTGTGTCCTGCTCTCGGAAACCCCCGTGTCCTGTTGATTAGTTTAATACCGATGATACCGACAAATGCATTAACCACCGGCGGCTGCGGGGGATAAAGAGGGACAGGGAGGGAGGGCCCCCAACGATGACATTTTTAATGTTATTAAGTGCTGGCTTTTATCAAGGTCAGAAGACACGGCGGGTGGGAAAGCACAAGCCTCGGAGCGCTCGCTGGGTTTGGGGTTGGTGGGCTCGGGTGCTGGGGAGGTGGGACCCCAGGGCTTTAAGGAATGAGATGGTTTTCCCAGCCCATGCATGGCCACCACGCTGGCTGTGGGACCCTCCGTGTCATATCCCACCTGCCAAGCCCTTCCCACAGCCCCCAGGCTGGGCTTTGCCCCGGGTGGGCACAGGCACCCCCAATGGAGGTGGCCACGGAGCCCAGGCAGGTTGTGAATGCCCCCAGGGCTCCTCCAAGAGATCATTTGGCGGCTGGATAAAATTAGATGGATGGAGACAGATTAGCTGAACAGCTGAAGGGAAGAGACAGGCAGATGGATGGGGACAGTCGATTGAGGAACGAGGAGGGGAGTGCAGGGCTGGGGTCCCTCCCGGGGCTGGCTCTGCCCACCGGGGCTGTAGCAGGTCTGGGGTGCCTGGGTTTTGGCAGGAGGGATGGGGAGGCTCAGCATTCAGCAGAGCCCAGGCTGGCTCACCGCAGGGCAGAGGGTGCCAGGGGTCTCCCAGCTGCAGCCTCTCCACAGAACTGGGGGTACCCAAATCACAGGTATCCAGGGACCCCAAATGCTGGGGGAATGCCCTGCCTTTGGGCCAGCCTTAAGGGAACCCACTGCTCCCACCCCAGGCCCCAGTGCTCCCTCATCCCCTTGACACCATCCATGCTATGGGATGTGGGTCTGAGCAAGGCACTGTGCCTGGCAGGGCTGCTTTTGGGGTGATTCCCCTGCTTTTGGAGAGTCTCACACCCAATTAACTTTTGGTCAGCTCTGAATAGGCCAGGCAGTTGGACTAGATGATTGCTGTGGGTGCCTTCCAACAGAAATAGTCTATTTTATTTAATTTAATAAGGGATCAGCAAGGGACTCACAGCAACATGGGCCAGGGCTGCTCAGGCTCAGCACCTCCCAGATTTGTAGGATCAAACCAGGCACCAGCTGCCTCCCAAACCCAGCCCCAACCACCTTCCAGCTGCTCCTTCTATTCCTCCAACTGGATGTAACTGGGCCCAGTTTTCAGCTGTTTCAGCACTGGCCATGGGATTAACCCTTCCCTGCCAGGATCCAACCCCCGTGAGAACAGCTCAGAGTCCATCCCCTCCCACTGCCCTGGAGGAGCTTAGGAAGGAAAAGGGATGCAGGAGGGCAGAGCACCTGAGCCAGGATCAGGCCATCTAAATCAGGATTCCTTTTCCATTGGGGAAGCAAGGAGGTGACAACTGCCCGTGCTAATGAACCGTGTGGGTTCCAGGAATTTGGTGATGCTTCAAAATCACCAGTGGGGGCAAAAAAAACACCCCTCATTTTCTAACACACCAAAGGAGAAAGTATCCAGTGCCACTCCGCTGAGTGGGTTCACCTGTGCACAGCCCTGCACACACCAACACCAGCACTGGCACTGCCAGAGCTGCAGCATCCCCAGGGATGGCACCGCCTCATCCCGCCACCCTGAGCATCACACAGGACACCTCACTCCCTCAGCATCACCTACAGGACATCACTTGCCTTTAGATCCCTAAAATTCCTGACAGAGGGAGGGAAAAGGGCTCGATTCTTCCCATCCCCGCTGGCTCCTCATGCAGGTAACCAACAGCGAGTCCACTCAGCCCTGCCAAAAACCCCTCCCTCCTCCCCAGCTCACCCATTTAAGTGGATTTCCTCTCCCTGTGCTGACCAAGGCTGAACTAAAGCGAGGAAGAAAGAAATAATCCGGGCTCTTTAAACAACATCATTCCCTGCGTTTCTTGCCCATGTTCTTGTGCCTCTGTGTGTGTGTGTGTGTGTGCCCATGTGTGTGCACGTCCCTGACGTCAGGGCAGATTTTGAAGTTGCCCGATGCCGGCCATCTGCTCCTGATTACGGGAGGCCCTGAGCTCCTTAAAATTATACGCACAAAGGCCAACATGCCCCTCCCGGCTGGAGCATGGCCATGGCCGGAGTGGGAGAGCACTGGAGAGGGCTGGCAGCTCAGCCCTGCCCGACCCGCTAATCCCTGGTGAGCAGAGCGTGGGGGAAAGGCCAGGGCAGGGATCTGCACGGGGCACAAAGTGCTGTGCGAGGAGGTGGTTTGGCTCTGGATCAGCCAGAGTGGTACCCGGGTATTCCATCATCCATAAGAGGTCCAGGAGAGGAGCTTGGGGATGTTTGGGGGGTTGTGGCCAAGAGGCTGTGGTAGTGGATGTGGCTCAGGGTGTCCCACTGCCACTGGTGCCAAGGGAACAGGAGACAGCTCAAGGAAGGGACCCACACTGGTTATGCCCTTGGGAAGGGTTTTAGGGCAAAGGAGGTGGGAGCGCCCCTGTATCCTGCACTTGATGCTTTGGGAAAGACCTGCGGGTGTTTTTGGGTGCCCCTGATTGCACACTGGTGCCTGGCTGGAGCACAGGCAGAGCCATGGAATCAAGCTGGCATCCAGCAGGAAAATCCATGTGTGGGATCCTCTTTGCAGCCCCCATCATTCCCGGGACACTGAGCCTTGTGCCCCCTTTGTGCCTCGGCTTCCCCATGGCAGGAGTGAGTCGAGGCTGTGACCACTGACCACTCCATGCCAGTGCCTTTAGGGGATGTCCTTGGGGACCCTCACACTGATCCCACCCTATCCTGCTGCCCAGGGTCGGGATGGGACACGTGGTCAGGCCCAGCCCCATTGCCTGCACCCAGTCCCCAAAAACTGCCTGGTGATTGCAGGGCAATTAACTGTGGCGTGATTACAAGCAGGATGCTTAATGAGGTTAAACCACTACCTGGGACTTCCTGAGCTCTTAATTACTCACTCTTTAATTGCTGCTCACAAGTGCATTAATATAAATGGCTGTCTGGGACAAAAAAAAAAGGAGATGTGATCAGTGTGAGCTGAGATGCTTCAGGGATACAGCCCTTTCCCAGGGCTCAGATCACCTTCCAAATCCCCCACTCCCCACCGGCGGTGATTACATCCATCAAAGTGCTTAAAAACCCCGTTCTTCTGCCAAAAGCGTTCCGTGCTGGGGTGGTGGGTGGGCAGAACCCCCTGTGCAGCCCCTCCTGAGCCTGTCTCTGCTCGGCAGCCTCGTGTTTCCGCTGCCTGGTGGATGTGGTGCCCGTGAAGAACGAGGAAGGCGTCGTCATCATGTTCATCCTCAACTTCGAGGACCTGGCCCAGCTGATCGCCAAGAGCAGCGGCCGGAGCCTGCACCACCGCCTGTCGCAGGGCTGGAACAAAGGTGGGTGTCCCCAGGGCCACAGGGGACGGGGGAGAGCAGCCCAGCACCCTCAGGGCTATCCCCATCCCCTGGTTTTCTCGGGAGCTCGTGGGGGCTGAGGGTGCATCCCTTGGCTGGGCAGGATGGGGAATGGTTTGTGTTCCTGCACAGCTGCAGCTCTGCCTGCTCGGGGACTGGTCTGGGCAAGCACCAGCTGGGTGGGAGAAGGCTGTTTGAGCCAGCTGTGCTTCTCTTTCATCCACATCTGCCTGCACACACCTCCTGACAACGTGGGCACTTGGGAACAGGGCTGGGAGGGTGCATTCTTAAGGAGATGGTGTCTCGCTGCGAGTGGAGCCATGGAGACCCTCTGCAAACCACCCGCCTTGCACCACCCTTTCCATATTTAACACTGGCTGGGGCTGGAGGTGCTGGTGTGGGACAGGACCTGTGTGCAGGGTCACCGGGAGGGCCAGGGGACACTGAGTGTCACCACCAGCATGGCTGTGCTCTGGGGATGTCACCGCAGGCGAGTGGCACAAGGATGGTTGCGCTGTGATGGCTCAGCCTGCCCTGGCTTTGGGCTGTTCCCCGCTGTGCCAGGCTCCTTCCAGGGCTTTGTGAGGCTTTTGAAGGCAGTGGAAAATTCAAATTCCCTTTTTAGGGAAGGCTGGATCAAAGGGAAGCCGTGGTGAGGCTCTCAAAGGGATGTGGATGCAGATGTTAGACCTGGCAACAAGAAGCTGTAGCATCTAAATCTTCTGCCATAGGGCCCTCAGTGCCCGTCACCTCTATTTGAGTCAGGGAAATAATCCCACATGCCAACACTCCCTGGGCATGTGGGGTGCTATAGGGAGGCTTTGGGCAGGCCTCAGAATAAAGCTTTGGGAGCAATCTGGGTCTGTGCCCCCATGGCATGTGGGGTGGCACAGCAGAGCCAGGGCTTGGTGGGAACAACTGGCTGTTGTACTGTGAGTTTTGTGAGTGCATTCCCCCTCTACATGCCAGAGCCTTTCAGGTGTCTGTGTGCGTGGCAGCAGGTACCAGCAGAGCTTTATATGGGTTTCTGTGTCCTCAGACCAGACACACACAGAGGACTCACGGACACATGAGTGTGAATGTACAGCTCAGCTGTGCACGTGTTCCTACATCTCTGAATTAATGAGATTCACAGTTTTGGTGGATTGCTTCCCTATCAGTGGTCTGCAGTGTTGCTTTGCAGCCTCCTCAGCTCTCAGTGCATCTCAACAAATGGTGCATCCACACCCCATCCCACCCCAAGGTGTATCTTTGGCAGAAGACACCCAAATCAAGGGTACCGACCTCTTCCCTGCATGCTGGAGGTTGTGCTGTGCATTCTGAGGAGTGTGTCTTGGTTTTCCCAGTGATGGGGAGTGTGGAAAGGCCAGATCTGCTGGCTCCAGCCCAGGTCGTGCTCTTGTGCACGGGTTTTCTGACTCAGTCTTTAATTACATGGCCGCACTGCCAGTCCCTGGCTCTCTGGTGCTCAGGAAAAGTCGGATGCTTTGCTGCTTCCAGCTGAAAAGCTGCTCTGGGCAGTGGGGATGGGCTGAGCAGAGGGAACCCATGTGGTACCCCATCCGTGGGGGCATTTTTGGGGAGCTGGGCAGGCTGGGATCCTGCCCAAGCAGCTCGGTGGTGTGTTGGGGCTCAGTGTGGGAAGCTAATCCTGCCAAAGCCAAACTGCTCCTCAGCGTGCTGCCTCTTCCCACAGGACAATGTGTTTGTGGAGCTCGTGTCACGTCCCACGTGCCTCGGGATTGAGGCCACTTTCGGTGCAGGGAGTGGGCGCAGTTGGTGCTGCTGGGGGCTGGATGAGCCCCAGGGTGTGAGCCTGGCTGTCCACACCAGCTCTGCAGCAGCAGTGCTCTCCTCTGCGGGCCAGCACAAGAAGAGGACAAGTGACTTTGCATGGGGTGTCACAGCCAGGGACATTGGGTCCCACTGTGGGCACTGCCAGTTCCTCTGCACATCTGGGCCCTTCTCCTCCTGACCCTCTCTCACAGCTCCTTGCAGCCCTGGCTGCCCTTGCCCCAGCCCCAGTCCCTGACAAGGTGATCTCCTGGTCCCACCTCTGTGGTTCAGCATCCCTCACTGAAAATCCAGAACAACTCCAGGAACAAAATTGCTAGAACTACCTTCTTTAATACCTTTCTAACTTACGGTCTCTACTGTGTGGTCTTTTTTTTTTCCTAAAGTTCCACCAAGGAGATTTAGAGGCTCGATTTCCTCCACATCCAAATCCCTTAAGTGGCTTTAACCTCTTTAATTGGCTTAGGGATGCTCTGCACCTTTCCTGTCTTGCATCTGCAGTTGTAGGGGACTCTCCTCCAGCTCAGTGGTGCTTTCTGCCAGGTCAGGGCCTGCCTTGATGATCACGGTGACGTGATGGTGTGGGAATAGTGAGTGTGTTGGAGGAGGAAGGGCCTCTTGGCATGTGCATCCCCCAAAGCCACCCCAAATTCTCCGTAGCCTCTCCCCCCGCCCCGTCTCTCTCCAGCCGTCACGTGCAGATAGGTTACATCTTTCTCTCTTGTGTTTTGTTTTTCTTTTTTAACAAGGTCAAAGTAGGAGTTTGAAGTTTAGTCTCCCATCCCTGCGGCGACTCAAAATCCAGCGGAAATCTCTGCCCACCAGTGAGTTTGATGGAGTAGCCATTGACTATGGAAAGGTAACCGTAGCCTTTGTCTGATATAAGCCCACGCCTCAGGCCAGGTCCTGGTGCTCTTCCTCGCTGTCCCCATCCCGCTGTCCCTCGGCTGCTGTGGCTCGGGCCGTATCCGGCGCTAGGGCTCTGGTGCTGGGCAGGTGCTGAGTGCGGTGCTTTGGTGGTGGCGTGGCATGGAGCTGGTGCTGCTCTGCCAGGGGGGAGCGGGAGATGCGCCAAAGCTGGGAGGAAGGTCTGGCTCCATCCAGAGCACGTCGTCCAGGATGGTGGAGCTCCAGGGAGCTGTCCCTGCCTCGAGGAGGGGACGTGCTGGTGGCTGTAGGAGAGTGGAGCAGGTGTGCTCTGAGCAGGGACTGGCAGGGACTGGCAGGCACATTTTCCCATGTTTTCCTGGCAGGGACCAGCCAGTGCAGGCAGCTCCGGCTTCTCAGCCCTGCAGCAAAGACTGTGCTTCCCGTGGTGGAGGGTGGTGCTGCCAGTGCTGACACTGAAGAACTGGTGGTGGGATCTCTTTAGAGGTTGTTGTTCTCAGTGGCTTCTTGACTGTCAAAAGTGTTCAAGGTACCTCCAGTCAAAGACGTGTTGTTTTCTGCAGTGCTGCAGCTCGAGGCTGTGGGCACGAGGCTTCTGCTCTGCTGAGGCATCCCCAGGTGCCAGGTTCTTGCTGTGCTGGGTCTATCCAGACAGCCTGGGTAAAGCTGCTTCCCAAAATTAGAGACACAGTGAGACAAAAGGTGCCTGTCTTCTCAGAGGCTGTGCCTGTGGCAGGTTGAAAACGTGTCATGTTGTCAGCTACTCTGGATGTGTCACTCCTACAGACACCAGCACTGCTGAAGGCTCTGGGTACCCCCAGGCTGGAGCTGCACGGTGCCCTGTGGTGTTTCAGGTGCACACACACATGGATGGTGTGGATTGAGGACAACCTGATGACCCATTGCTCAAGTGGGTGCAGTCCTGGAGGTCCAAGGGCAGCCAGCAGCCAACCCCTTCTGACACCCCATCCTAAAACCTGCCCTAAGGTCCTATGGGATGGTGAGAAGTGCCACAGAACCTCCCATGGGTGTGATTGGAGGGGCACAGTCCCAGGGCTTTCTGCTGCAGAAGGTGGCTGCTCTGTGTGCACCTCTTTGCAGAACCTGTTAAAGGCTGGAAACTCTTTAGGTTTCCAGGAAAATAGGTTTAGCCATGGCTAAGGGTGGCTGTAGGAGAAGGAGGACCAATATTGGCCAGATTTGCAAACCCAGCAGCTCCTGCAGTGTCTCCTGGTGCAGAGCACATCCTCTCCCACAGACACCAGCACAGGACCCTTGGAGGTGGCCCGAGCTCTTGCAGCATGCGAGGGGAGGGCAGGTCCAGTGGTGGGACCCAGGGACACCTCGGAAAGGCGCATGGCAAGGCAGGTATTCCAGGAAAGCCTGTCCCCAGGCTCTCCTCTTCTCTTGCTCTGCTTCCCAGCTGCACAGCCTCGCCTTGCACAAACACCCCGGCCGGAGCTTGGAGCTGCCAGGTCCCCAGGGACTCGGTTGCCCCACTCCAAAGCAGGTCCTGGTCCTGGCTGGAGGTGACCTCAGGGACTGCAGCGCTTCCCAGCCCTCTGCCCCTCCTCTTACCTCCCCTGGCCCCCTCTCCTTCCCCCCCAAGCACGCGGGGACTCCTTCTAATGCAACGCTTTCTCCTGGCTGTCTTAAAGCCCGGTGGTGACTCCCTGATTTTGAGGGACTTGAAGACATCGCCCAAGGAGAACTGTATGCAGTCAGAGACCGAATCCCTCCTGGAAAAGGAGCGGAGGCCGAGCCTGGAGGCCGACCCTACCCTACAACACTCGTCCCCGAAACAAGAGCCTCCCGTGCCGGGTCCACCAGGGTCATACCCCGCGTGGGGTTTCTTTCGGTCTCGCCCCGGGGGCAGCTTCCACAGCCTCCGCAGGGTCTCCTCCTTGGACAACTTTGAGGCTGCGAGGTCTGAGTTCCAGAGAAAATTCAGGGAAAGGAGGGCAAACTCAGGTAGGGGAAAACCCCCGGAGCTGTCGGGTTTCTGCGGGACCCAGGGCTCTGGGCAGTGGTCCCGGCATGTCTCGGGGTGGGAGGTCTCGGTCTCTTGCCCTGCACTGAGATGAGCTGGGGTCTTCTCTCCCCAAATCAGCTGGACTCCATGCGATTCCCTGCGTAGGCAGGTGCTGCTCTGTGGGCTGAGCCATCCGTGGTGTCGTGTGTGAGATGTGAGACCCTGTGAGGTTGTGTTTGGCTGCCCCACACGAGGGGCACCCCGATGCCATCCCTCCTCCCCGGGAGGGAGGGAAGGGGTCTGCAGGTCTGTGCAGTGTGAGCTGTGTCCATGTGTTGGAGGTGGATGAGGCACCAGCCAGGCCATTCTGGAGGGATGGAGGGAACATACCTCCACCATGGTATTGATGTCCAGACCTCTTGTTCTCGTGAGAGTGATGATGACAAATTAGATGAAGGTCAGGAAAGAGAAGCCTCAGTAACTGGGGATGGAGAGAGATCAGTCTGTGGTGTCTGGCATGAGAAAATGGGGTGGGGGGATTCATGATCCTCCAATAGTCAGAGGTTATGGCCCCTCAGGAGGGGGCACAATGTGGATGGAAGGGGAAGGAGCAGGGAGAAGGGTGGCAACAGGATGGCTGGTGCTCACCAGCACCTTCACAATGTCTTCAGACCCCTGCCCATGACACCACTTGGGTCAATGTCAGAGTGCAAAAGGGGCAGAAAACTGAAAACACAATCCTGCCCTGCCTGTGGGAGATGGAAAGGGTGGGACACACCGGGTGTGGTGCCTGGGGATGTTCCTGGAGCCCTGGGTGTGGGTACGTGCTCCCATCTATGACAAACACACTGCCACAAGCCTGACCATGAACCATCCACCCCTGGGGCTTCCTCTCTGCTCCTGCACTGGGGTGACCCACAGAGGCATGTCCCCAGGGAAAACTGCCAGGATCCAGCCCCATTCTTCTTCCAGACAGAGCTCTGACCTCCCTACCTGGAGCCTGGGGGTGGAGGATACATCTGAGTGGGGATATCATCCTACTCCTGCTCAGTTTGGTGGTCAAAAGCCAAGGCAGCAGCTCAGGAGCTGTGTTGGTCAGGCAGGGGTGGAGGAAAAACAACCTCCTCCTTCATCTGTTTACTTGTCAATTTTGGCATCCCAATCTGGTGGGTCGCATTGAGGCTGGCCCCCAACCTGCTACAATCTTCAGGGATATCAAAGGATATTGGGTTCCTCTGTATTTTGTCAGCTGGCCCGAGCCCCCTGAAGGAAGTTTAATGGTGGAAAGATGGGTGATGTGTCTGAAAAGCAGCCCCCTCTCAGGCATCTGGGGTTGGGCTGAGCCACACCGAAGAAGCCAAGCCTTTATGGCCAGGCAGACATTGGCACCTTCTGGTGGCACCTTCTGGTGGTCCCCCAGCTCCTGGAGGTGCCACACTGAGGTCAGGGCTCTGCAGGTCAGTCCCTGCTCACACTGCCCTTCTCAACGCTCCTCTCCATCCTCTTGCAGAGACTTCCCACGTGAAGCCCAACCCGCCGAACTCCACGTCGGACTCGGACCTCATGAAGTACCGCACCATCAGCCAGATCCCCCAGTTCACCCTCAACTTCGTGGAGTTCAACCTGGAGAAGCACCGCTCGGGCTCCACCACGGAGATCGAGATCATTGCCCCCCACAAGGTGATGGAGCGCACCCAGAACGTCACTGAGAAGGTCACACAGGTACGTGGGTGGTGAGAGGACACCAGTGGTGTGGCAGTGGTGGGGTGGTGGTGGTGCTACTGGGGGACAGTCACAGCCGCTCCAGTGGCTTTTGGAGGAAAGGAGCAGAAAGGGCAGCGATAACTGGAGATTCCACACTTTTTTATTCCCCTAAATGAGTATTTCTGGTAATTTCCGGCCAGGGGAACACCAGCATGAGCTGCTCATGGTGTGATGGTGGCCTCGAAGGGGACACATTTGTTTGTGTGTGCACGTGGCTTTGTTTGAGGGGAGGCTTTGGTCACTCCTCCTGCCCCCCAGCTCTGAGATGGAGCCCCCAGGGCACCACTGACCCCAAGGCACTGGGCTGGAGAGCCAAGGTGGCCACGCCGAGGGCCACCAGATCCCCCGGGAGACAGCAGGTGGCAGTGCACTGTCACCGACACGTGTGGCACTGCCTGTGGCTGCAGGGGACACGTGTGGCCGTGGCTGTCACCGGGTGGCTGGCACTGCACTGACATCCCGCAGGGAAAGGTGCTGCTGTAGCCCCTCATCCCGAGCATGGGCTCTGACCTGGGGGGAACTGAGGCAGCCCTGATGTCCCCAACACACCAAAGGGCACCCCCCGCTGTTGCCAGCACCAGCACAGGGCAAATTTAATGAAAACGCAGGCATCTGACCCAGAAATCCTCCAGTTTGGGGAGTTTGCTCCATCAGAGCGGGATGCTCCGAGGGCTTCTCCTCCTGCCTCAGTGCCAGCAAACCTTCCCCCTCGTGGTCCCCGTGCATGGAGGATGGGCCCCCTGCTCCCCACAGCATGGGGCACTTCTTAGGGTTGCTGTCCCCCAGGCTTGTCCCCTTCATCCCAAACTTCACTTAGTCCCTCTGGTCTGGGGGTGACTGCAGTGACTGGGATCAGCCCTGGACCTCCAGTGGGATGCTGAGCAGCCTCCATGCCCTTGTCCCCACCACAAGGGTCACCCCCACACCGAGGGTCTCTGTTCACACCTGGGTGACACTGGCACGGTGCTGTTGGCCACACAGCGTGGGGACAGTGGCTGGTGGTGGTGTGACAGGATTGCAGCTGACGGGTGGTGGCTGCAGGACCCCACAGAACAGAAAAGGCTGATCTTCCCTCCACCTTCAGTTTCCAGGTGGGATGGGATTGCATGGGATGGGACAGGACAGGACAGGATGGACCTCTTGTCCCCTCCATATCTCCCCTTCTCGCGGGGGACCCAGACATCCTGCCTGTCCTCCCCACTGTCCTGTGCCTCCTCCCAAACCACAGCTCCCCATCCCTGGCTGCTTAATAATTCATGGCGAGGCAGAGACAGCGGCGAGACACCACTAACAGCGTCTAAAAATACCAGCTGGTGGGCAGGGAGGGCAGACAGGGGCTCTTTGGGGTGGTGGCCCCACAGTGAGCTGGCAGGGAGGGCAGTGCAGTGAGTGTGCTGGGCTCATCCCGTGGCTCTGGGGCACGGCTGGAGGCACAAGGGGATGCTGTGGGGTCGGTGTCAGCAGGCTGGGGTCCTGTGTGCAGGTGATGTGTGCCCCAGTCCCCCCAAACTGCCCCACGGGTGGTGGTGGAGCTTGGCAGGAGAGTGCTGGGGACAGGGCTGGGGTGCTGAGCTGTGCCAGGGTATGGGCTGGGAGGGACACTGGCTCAGTGCCCGCCTGCAGCCAGCACCATGGGCCTGATCCTGCCCAGCCTCTCATGCCCGAGGGTCTCCTGGTGACCCTGGAGTGGCCCCCCCTCCCCAGCTCAGTGCCCCCATCCCCAGCACAGGACAAGGGGCAAGGAAGGCACATGGGTGCTGGGCACCACGGGGCACTTGGGGTTAGCCCAGGTCATGGGAGCCTGTCACCTCTGTCACCCACAGCCCACACACCCCCTTCTCCCTCCTCCTCCCTCACTCACTGCCCAGCACCCAGCACCGTCCCCGTGAGCCTGTGAGTGCAGGGGGAAGAGGGAGAGGGAAGGTGCACCCATGGCATCACCACAGGGGCACCTGGCACTGCCACATGCAGACACTCCCGGGGCCACCCAGGCCACCCAAGGGTGACACCCCCAGCCCTCCCCACCCCTGAGGGGCTGGCAGGGACAAGGCAGCAGCAGCTCCCTGGCTCTGTCTCAGTTTGGATGCTCTTTTGCAGGTTGTTTGTTCTACCCTTTTTCTGCCTCAAATCATTGGGATTGTGGTTTTTTTTTTTTTAATTCCTGCCTGGAAAACAACATGGCTTGAGCTGCTCTTGCTCCTGCCAGAAGATGTGGGTGCCAGGAGCAGGGAGGAGGGTCAGAGCAGGTGCCCCAGCATAGGGAGCAGCATCTGGGGGCCCGAATTCACAACTCGCCCCCCAGAACTGCCTCCAGTCAGGTGGGCAAGGATTCAGCTTCCAGGTGGGAGCATCGCTGGTTTTCCAGACACGAGGTGTAGCCCCCCATCCCGGGTCTCCTGGGCACACCTGAGCTTTGGGAACCACCTTTTCCCAGTGTCGCCTTGCCCTCTCCACCACCACCACCCAGAGCACGGTCCCCAAGCCCATGCAGTTCCCCTCCATCCTCAACGATTGCCTTCGGGTCACTTTTTCCAATCCGTCCCCTCTCCGTGCGCCAACCACGTCGACGGCTCCCGCCGCTCCATTGGCGCTCCTGTCCCCACGGGGGCCCCGCCATCGATTGGCTTTGATTAATCCACGCCGGGCTCCCGAATGCCCTTCGCAGGCTCCGCATGTCTCCCGCCCGCCTGGCCGAGTGCATGCGTGGCTGCGTGGGCGATGCCACGGCCCGAGCGCTGCGCCCGCTGCGCCGCATGGGCTTGGGGGTCCCCATGGTGGACACTCGGAGCTCGAGGGTCAGCCACCGCCTGGGGCGCCGGGCGAGCTGCAGGCAGGTAGGACACAGGGGGACCCGTGGGCCATGGGACCCTCCGGGGGGCTGGGGCTGTGGGATGGGGATGCAGGGATGGATCCGCTCTGGGTCGCAGCATCAGGAGCCCTTGGGAAGCCCTGGGGTGCTTGAGCAAGGTGGGTGTCAGTGCAGGAAGGATCAGAGCCTCCTTCCAGGTGTGTTGGCAGAGCTGTGGTGATGCCCATCACTGTTGCCCTGGGACATGGGGATCCTCCTCTCTCCTCTCTCCTCTTTCCTCTCCCCTCTCCCCTCTCTCCTTTCTCTTCTCTCCTCTCTCCCCTCTTCCCTCTCCCCCCTATCTCCTCTCCCTTCTCTCCTCTCTCCCCTC